>BMAU01020582.1:0-422500 GCA_019973935.1 Trichonephila clavipes
GATTCGATTTTTAGCGGTGGAGGGAGTTGGAGGCCGTGAAATGCATCGACGGATGAAGGTTGTGTTCGCTGAATACAGTATGTGCCGTTTAAGTGTCGTGGAATGGATCACACACACACACACACACAAAGATTCCTTCGAAGACGATGCTCGAACTGGACAGGATCATCATGTCATCACACCGGAAATGATTGCGGTAGTGAATGATTTAGTCTTGGACAACAACAGAATCACCATGGAGGAGATCCATCAGGTATTCGGTATTATCGTGGGCACCACTCACACCATAATGCATAAACACTTAAACTTTCGAAAAATTTGTGTACACTGAGTTTCCAACCAACTGACCACCGAACAGCGCACTATTCAAATTTTGCTGTCTCAGTCATGTTCAATGAGGAGTAATACGGATTTCTGTTGCAAACTGTCACTGGCGACGGAACATGGGGTCACCATTTTGAGCCCTAAAACAAGCGTTAGAGCAAGCAGTGGAAACGTTCGACTTCACCACTTCCAAAGAGATCAAAGGACGTGAACACCAATTCTGGTAAGGACATGATGTCCTTTTTCACCACAAGGGCATACGGCTTATCAAGTTTCTGAAACGGGGAACCACCATCAATGCCCAGCGTTATCAAGCCACATTAAAGAACCTTAGGCGAGCCATCAAGTTGAAATACCCAGGCACGCTATTCACTGGCGTTATTTTCTTGCATGATAAATGTGCCAACATTTTTGGCGGCTATTTTTAAATATGTGTACTGTGTACAACTACATTTTGAGTGAATAAAATCGTTACCGTTACTTTCCACTAGTGACCGTGTTTCATTTGAATGTCCCTTATATAACACGCGTGTTTCAATTCACATTTTTAATTATAATATATATATATATATATATATATATATATATATATATATATATATATATATATATATATATATATATATATAAATAAATAATTTGAATTGATAAAAATTAAACCACATATAATTCAAGGAAGATTTATTCAATTTACAACTTTGGTTAAGGTAAATAAATTTTGGGTTGGATTATTTGCGAATCATTAGAGCTTCCAATTCATTCCTAAAATCTTTAATTGATAAGAAACTTGCTTAAAGCAATTGGCATGAAACAAAAAATCCCGAATATTCTCAATACAATGTTATATCTTTCTTTCGAATTTTATTTAGAGTGTAAAAGACGTGTTTATATAACACACCTTTATCATTCTACATTTTATCTGGGATTTCCCAAATGTTTTCTCTTAATTATTGATCAAAATATAAAAAAAATAAATTATTTTTTTTCTAAATTGATTAAGATAGCTATTAGATTGAATAGATAGGTCTCTACAAACACGGGGTCTAAAAAAATAAAAACTTAAGATTAAAGGATTCCTGAGACTATGCATGTCTTACATGATGATAATTTGAAAAAAATACGATAACATGTCTGTTGCCGAGTGTACCCTTAATTTATTCTCATACTTATAAAATTAATGTTTTAAGTGATTTGCAATGCACTTTTTTTGGAGGGGAGGGGGCAGCAGGATTGTTGGAAAATGCCACATGAAATTAGGATCATGAAAGAGAATACAGCATATGTTTAGTATCACTCTGATGTTAACTTGCTGTCAAGTGCTTGTAATAAAGACGAGGATGTATTTGGGTTTTTTTCTAATTTGCTTGCCATAATTCAGTGTCTCTAATATGCAGAAGGCTAAGTTCCAAGCACATAGCTTTATTTCCACTCAATTTTAATAATCAAAAAGACATGTAAATGGAGCGTTTTATATAATCGAGAACCATCCAAGCAATACATAGACAAATAATATAAAAAAGTACTTATGTTTCAAGTAACTCGTGCTTTTTTTGCAACACAAATGGTACTTTGTATCATCTGGTGAATCTAATTAGATATCTCTACTCTATATAGCTGCTACGCATTTCTCATTCACCTAACATCTACCAGCACTTCATTACATACTCTGATTCATCTCTTCTCCACAATCTCTCACTTAAGATAGTATATTTAATTGACAATGCTTAGTTGCATATATCGAGATATCTTTACAAGGTAAGGTTAGAAAACCGAAGAACGACTTTGAGAAACTAAAGTTGTTCAAGGATAATTATTCAAAAAGCTGCTGCAGTCTGCCCTTTTTCTAACCAAAATAGGATCTCCATTTGCGGCAAGGCAGAAATGCCTCTCATCTGAAAAAGCAGCAGATATCCATTGCTCCTCCATTGATCTGTAGCTAATACAGCGTTTCTCAAACTGAGGGGGCACCCCGTAAGAGGACGGGGTAACTCAATGAGGGGGCACTAACATGTTGAAAAGTTAAAAACAAAAGATTATATAATAAAATTATTAATTTACTGAAAGTATACATTTGTACTGATATAATGCACTTAAAATTTATCAGTGTGACCCCATGCGATTTTCATATAAACAATTATATGCAAAATTTAATATTTATCTTGATAATTTGTACGGTTTATAATTAATCCTTTAAATGCCGATTTAAAGTTAGGCGATGCGTTCCCCAATGTAGACGAGCATATGCGATGTATTTTGGGGTGGGGGGGGGAGAAAAGGAATTAAGAAGCAGAATCCTCTAAAATCCTTCGCAAACACTGTTAAGGTCATTTTATTGCATTCCAAGACCTTCAAAATAATTTTATGGATATTAGTGCACATACAAGATCACACTTCGGAAAGACGTAAATATTTGTCAGGGCAATTATCGCTCTGCTTGAGCGAGACGTTTATATACGTCAGTGGCACTTAAGATGTAACAGTCGTGTTGTAAGTTTAGCATCAAAGTATAGTATTATTGAATTCAATATATTGTTTTTATTTGGGGGTGCGCAATGGAAATTATGATTGTTAATTGGGTCGCAAGTATTGAAAATTTGAGAAGCACTGGCTTAATACCATTGTAGGCAGAGTATTTGAGCTAGTAGAAAAAAACATCAAGATGTCCCTCAAGTCATTGAATTGCTCTACCTCACGAAATCAGTTTCGTGACAATAGAAGCTCGAATTTCTGATGAACATGCAGTACTACATTTCACAGCCCAACCGCTATATGATCGCGTTTTGTCCCTGTAAACTCGTGAGTTCTTTTCCGACCGTGTTCGAATTGTGACAAGAAAATAATTGCAGACAGGATTTGGTCCCACTGTTTTATTCCACACTTTCGATGGGACATTTCTTAAAATCAAGAATATATTCAGATGTTACAGGATTACGATACATCGTTCAGCCGTGTCTACTTTTCACGACCCCGGCTTTTTTTGTCACCCGCTTCTTCCGTTCCGACCTTTTTCCCTCCGTCGTTGCCAGATCCTCTTCTCTAACTTGTCTCTTGTTCGACCTGTTGCCAGATGCAGGCAGTAGTTCCTTACACGCCCCACCTAAGAGTAAAATTTGCCCCTTGTGGCTGATTTTACCATTTCAGACACCAGGAACAGAAAATTCTCAAACCGTGAAACAGAAAATTCACAAACAGAACACACAATAATTGCAACAGTCAAAAGTCTTGATGATTGTTCTAGTTCCTTTAAAACAAACACATGAAATAATATTAATAGTTCACCCAATTGAAATAAGTGACTATGTTCCCAGAAAGATCTAAACTGTAATGGGATTGCAAACAGATACATGGAAAACACATTATACAAAAAAAAACACTAAATATATACAATATAGTCCTTATCTTAATCTAGACAATGCATCTGCACTCCTATGTTGTATACCCGGCCTGTGAGTAATGGAGTGATTCCATCTCTGTAACGCCAGTGCCCAACGGGTTAGCTTGGGACTTTTAGGAGTGGTTTGATTTAGGTACTTAAGAGGATTATGATCAGAAATGATCTCCACCTTGGCACCATAAATCCATTTGTCGAATTTATTCAACCCGTATAACACTGCCCAGGCCTCTTTCTCGATGCTTGCCCAGTTCTTTTGCGTAGCATTGAATTTTTGACTAGCAAAAGCTATCGGCCTGTAAATTCCTTCGGTATCTTGCTGTGTCAGACAGCAACCAACCCCATAATCTGATGCATCACAATGTACCTGGAAAGGTAAATTGGCATCAGGGGTAGCAAGACTAGTTACTTCACAAGGTAATTCTTTTAGCTTAACAAAAGCTTCACAGGCTACCTTCGCACTGAGACTAGTCAATGGCACCGCCTCGCCCCACCTAGTGTGCTGATCAACCAGACATAAAATATATTTATGTCCCTTGGAGCTTGGCGGATCAATTGGACCTATCAGATCCATATTCACCACCTGAAATGGCAATTCAGGCCTTGCCACAGGTGTAATGGGTGGTCGGTCTTTAATCCTAACCGATCGAGTGAGCTGACATTCTTCACATGACTCACAAAAGTTCTTCACATCGGCCCTCAGACCCTCCCAAAAGAAAGAATACTTGATTCGTTCAATCGTCTTCTTGGGCCCCATGTGACTAGTGAACACTGAAGTATGCGCTAGTTTCAACACCTCAGTTCTTCTGCACTTCGGAATTACCAGCTGCCCAATACTCTCCCCGAGTATTTTATCCCTACGAAATAGATATCCATCTACTTCATAGTAGTTTCCTTTGCCTTCCTTAGCATACTTCCAAACCAATGCTAACTCGGCACAACACTCCTGTTCGGAACGAAAACTATCAGCCACCATGATTCCTTTATCCATCTCAGCGGTCACCTCCTCATCCTTAGTACCCAATGTTCCCACTTCATTCCGACATGAAGTAATATTCCTTTGAGAATCCTCAATGTGCTCCTGTGCTTTCTCTGGCAGAATACCCGACGAAACCTCGGTTTCATCTACATTTCCTGAGTCAACCCTCAGGTCCTGAGAGCTTTGAGCCAGTGAATTCTCTTCACTCTGGGCTCCTCCCAACATATCCAAAACCTCTGGTGGAAGCAACACGTCTTCTACCAAAACTTCTGCCAAAGCACATAACACTTGCTGGTGCACCACCTTAACCTGGCCACCGGTAGCAAGACCAATTGGAACATATACTAAAGGACATTTAACCGCTGGACCGAAAATACCTTTCAAATAAATCGTGGAAGCTCCTTCAACCGATATTCCAGGAACTAAGTCTTTCTTGATAACAGTAATCTCCGTACCAGAATCCACTAACGCATTGACTAATTTCCCATCTATACTAATAGATGTTTTCACTAATTTACTTAATTTGTCTTCAATGGCCCGTCTAGGAATGACTTTACCTAGCACATCAACTCTAGCAGTGACCATTCCATCTTCTAATTATGTCCCTTCCGTTGACACCTTATTCACATTAAGTCTTTTATTATCAACCCCTTTGTTTTTAGGACAATTCCGCTTAAAATGTTTATCTGATCCACAGGTGAAACAAGCGAATTTTTTTTTATTTCAGTTACTTTACCTTTATCAAAGTTTTTCCTAGAAGAAAATTTATCTGTCTTTTTCTCCCCAAATGGCTGTTTACCCCAACTACCATTAAAACTTCTCCTTTTACTATCATTCCATTTAGCTCTCTCAGGTTCATCGTAGGATTTCCCTTTGGAAGCATAAAATATATCACATTGTTTGCCCAAGTTCCTGGGTTTGTACCATTCTTCCCTTGAGCACACCAATATGGGTCGCCGTCTCAGAATCCAACATTTCAAACATTTTATCTGCTACGATCAGTTGATTAACTGACTCAAAATCATTCGCACCTCTTAACTTACAGTAGTATAACCACATCGATGTTAAACGGGACGCGAACTGAGAGAAAGTTTCGTCAGAGTTACGTTTGGCCTTTCTAAAATTTTCTAAACATATTTTTGGTGAGGGTTCATACTCCTTGAGCACAACCTGTTTTAAAGATTCGTAATCTTTTAATTCTTCTTCGCCTAGGTTAACTAATAAGTTTGACACTTTGTCTCCTAACATGCATAACAAAACCTTCGGTTTTAACTCGTCGCTAACCATTTCACTAGCGAAAGCCTTTTCAAGACTAGAAAAGAAATATTCCCACCCGTCTGATTTATTGGGTACCTTTACAGTTAAGAGCCTAACCATTTTAACTATTTCATCTAAAGATTTTACACGTGAGGTTTGACCATTATTTTGATTAGCACTCTGATTAGCGATCCTAGATAATTCCATTTCCAAGCGTAATTTTTCAATTGATAATTGTTCTTGTTGTTCTAGTTTTTGCCGCTGTTCTGTCTCTAACCTTTCGGCTGTAATAACTTCCAATAACTCTTTTGCCTCTTCCTCCTTGTAATATTTACTAGAGATTATTAAATTCCTTAAAACAATTTTAGACATAGACGGATCAGGTGACTCATCTAAGTCCCGCGCTAATTGAATTAAGTCAATTTTCTTACTTCTAATGAGAAATGCCATTTTTAATCAAGCTAAACTTAATGCCAAATTACCTTCTGACAAATTTAACTACAAACACTTAAATGACCTAGTATTATATACTTAACAAGCAAAAAAATAATACACTCGTTTTTTCTAAGAGTACTCAAATTCCAGAAACACAATACGAAATATGTTTACAATAAAACTTATATGCGACACAGTTATTTGTTACTAATCAGAACGTAGAACCTTTTTCAAAATAAAAAATACACAATTAAAACAACATACTTTAGCTACATTACCATAGAATTATTTCTCAAATCATAAATCTACTCTTAGTTTTTTTTTTAATTAAAAGAAGAATCTTATGCAGGAAACAAAAAACCAATATATATATACATCATAAATTACGAGTAAAGGAAATAACATCAGATTGCATTAAACTATCAACTAACTGACAAATTGCAACACTTTTGCTTAAAATGAAAAACTATCATATAATATTCAAAAAAAAAAAAAACATGCCATATATTCTGAGTCATAAATAACCTACAAAATCTCTTATTTACAACATTTTAACAGGAAGTCCGTCTACTTGAAATACATATATACACATTTTTTTTAATGGATATTTTTCACCCACTCAAACATACATTTTTCGCAACCATTATTTCAAGATAAATTAATCTAATTTTTTTTTTTAATTCTGCAAACTGAATTGTTATGCAAAACACTTTCTATACCCAGATTTTAATTTTTTTGAGACAACTTCGAAACAGTAAAGAATGATGATAAAAAAATTATAGTTTAACCCTAGAACTCTAAATACCATATTTTACAACATTTAAAATGATACCCTATCATTTCCAGGTAAAATAAGTACACAATTTTCTTATTTCATCTACACAATAATCCAACAACATAGAATATTGCAATAAACCAATGAAATTTTCTTTTTTTCAGATATATCTGCTTTTTCTATTTTATTTTTAAAAAAAAAAAACAAATTAAATATGACTGCATCCCATTACTTTTTTAAATATTCACACAATATTTTAACTTAGGGGAACAATAGCCACCTACCTCGACATGAAAGCTGTTTCAGTACTTGAACACTTTTCAGATCACGGCTCCATTCATCAGAAAATGAAGAAAAATACGACATCTGTTCGTTCATATCCCAACTCGGCAGGTGATGGTAAAACTCCATATGAAGAAGGTCTTGTTTTTTTTCACTTGAAACTGCTGCAAGGCAATTCCCGGGATGCACGTGGTCATCAACTTGAAGATACACTGCAGGGTTCTATTTCCTTGTTAAAATTTTTCTTTCAAACTGAATGTCCACTAGAACCTTGTTCACAATTATGTAGTACGAACACCGATCAATTTGAAATATATTGTTCATTAACTTCTGCTCCATTGCACCGCACTTCTGACACCAGTGTAAACTCGTGAGTTCTTTTCCGACCGTGTTCGAATTGTGACAAGAAAATAATTGCAGACAGGATTTGGTCCCACTGTTTTATTCCACACTTTCGATGGGACATTTCTTAAAATCAAGAATATATTCAGATGTTACAGGATTACGATACATCGTTCAGCCGTGTCAACTTTTCACGACCCCGGCTTTTTTCGTCACCCGCTTCTTCCGTTCCGACCTTTTTCCCTCCGTCGTTGCCAGATCCTCTTCTCTAACTCGTCTCTTGTTCGACCTGTTGCCAGATGCAGGCAGTAGTTCCTTACAGTCCCAGTAAAGGCCCGTGTGTCGCTAAATCATTTTCCTTGAACAGCCATTTCTTAACAAGCTCTGGCAATAACCATGTACAGAAGGGGTGTCAAACTCGCGGCCCGCAATGAACATTTTTGAGGTCCGACCAATATATTGGCACACAATAATATATAATGAAATAAGAAAAGTTCTCACAAAATTGGAAAAATAGTAGCAGAGAATAGATGTCCAAATGTAAGGATATTAACATTAAATTTTTCTTGTACTTTTATATATGTTTATTATAATGTATTATTCGGAATAAGAACGTCTCCATGGATATTGTTTTTTTTGCGGCCCGCCTAAAGTGAAACCTAGTTTGTTTGTCCAAGTTAGCCGTTCAGTTTGACGTCCTTGATTCACACGCAGCGTGTACAGAAGATACATGTGATAGATTTTTAAAGTATTGTGAATGCATTAAATAAAACATTGCCTCAGTAAAATGCCGATTATGCTTTCTTCTTAAAGCAGAGTTTCTTAAACTGTGGGGCGCCCCTCGCTTGTGGGTCGTTATAATTCTACGAAGGGGGCGCAAGAATAAGAAAAAGTCGAAAATAAAAGATAATTTTTAAAAATTATTAATTTACTGAAAGTAAAACAAAACACTTTCTGATATAATAAAGTATAAAATACACATATACACGAATATAATACACTGATAAATGTATCAGTACTGTATAATTTACTTTTTTTATTATTAATTTAACCATACTAAGTTAAGAACAAGTTTTATAATTACCAGTGACCCCATGGACTTGTAATAACACTTAACTTGATAATTTGTACGGTTTAAAATTAATTTATTAATTGCCGATTAAAATTTACGTGATTCGTTCCTGAATGCCACCGTTTTCCACGCAGACGTGCGTATGTTGATGCTTTTTGGGAGGAAGGAGAGGAGGAAAGGAATATTTAAGCAAAAAAAAAATCATTCGCCTACACTGTCAAGGTCCTTTTATTGCATTCTAAAGCCTTTGGAATAATTTTATGGATAGCACTGCACATGAAAGATTGTACTTCGGAAAGACGTATATATACGTCCAGAAAATTAATGATTTGCTGAGTGACATGTTTATATACGTCAGGGGCATATAAGAGGTTAAAGTCGTATTGTATTTTTATCAATACATTGTTATTTTATGGAGAGGGGGGCATGAAAACGTTGATTGGATATTGGGTCGCGAATATTGAAAGTTTGAGAAGCACCCTCTTAAAGATAGTATTGACTTAAATTTAGCTTAGAATGCCTATTACAGTTAATAAACAACATTGCCCTAGTGAACACCACGTGTTTAAAGAAATATGTTTATTAAGAGAACAGGGACATCATATACTTTCAAATAATCGATTTTTCAATTTTAGTTCTAAAAAATAGTGCTTATTTTTCTGAATCTAAAAATGTATAATACTTATATGTTTGTTGATAAAATAGCCCTAAAATATGAAAAATAAAAATGTAAATAAATGACCACGCCCCTTTTGACACGCCCCTTTGAACTTTAAATATGTAGTTTCCCCTGTGTTTTATCTATATTAACTTTTGATTGTTTTTTTCGTTTGAATGTTAACCCCGCTACTTTTTAGCCACGCTTGTGCGTGAGCTATTGTTCCAAGCTGTGTGACAAAATTTCTTACTTTAAATTTCGGTTTATGGCAATGTTTTTGAACCGAGTTCGTCTATTCCGAAGTTTCTTGTGGCATACAACTACTTAATTTTACATTAATTTTCTAAGAAATATTTATTTTTTACTTATAATTATTAATATTCATAAGATTTTAAAAGTATCTTAACTTTTTTAAACGAGTAATTATGCCAAGAATAAAAAATTTGGCAGAAGGAAGTATAGTAGCAATCAACATAAAAAGTCTAAATCGACTGAAGAATTGCTTTTGAATTCCGTGGAAAGTGCTTCTAGAGAAAAATTAAAAATACCGATTTACTAAAAGAACAAGATTCTCAAAATGTAAACATAATCGTTGAACTGGATTTATTATCTTCCCTTATGAAAAATCTCTTATGTTGTAAATATTGCTGTTCTTCAGAGAAAATTGAGCTGAGAGAAGATTTAAAAAGTCGTAGAGGTTTAGCTGTGAGTTTGGAAATAATTTGTCACAACTGTGGAGAATCGACGAGTACAATGTCATCAAAAATATCAAATAAATGTTATGATGTTAACCTAAGATTGACATATGGAATGAGAGCTATTGGAAAAGGTGGAGCTGCTGCTCGAATATTCTGTGGGCTTATGAATTTGCCTCCACCACCTGCAAAGTTTGAACGCCATAATTCTTTGTTTTTAAATGTTTTAAAAACAATTAGTGAAGACTCGATGAATGCAGCTGTTCACGAAGCAGTCATAGCGAATGATAATAATTCAAATATAGCTGTGGCTGTGGATGGCACATGGCATAAAAGAGGCTATTCTTCATTGAATGGAGTTGTATGTGCTACGTCTGTTGAGAACGGAAAGGTTATCGACTTTGAAGCTCTCACAAAATATTGTTCTTCATGTAAGGGTAAAAAAACCATGTGAAAATTGTGCTAAAAATTACAAAGGATTCAGTGGGGCAATGGAATGTCGGAAGGGGGGGTATTAAGTATATTTCAGCGATCTGAAACATCACGAAAAGCATGTTATACGCAGTATCTTGGTGATGGGGACTCAAAAGGATTTCTTACTATAAAAGAAGCAAAAGTATATGGCGACACAGAAGTTGAAAAATTAGAATGTGTTGGCCATGTGCAAAAGCGTATGGGCACAAGGCTGAGAAACATTCTAAAAATGAGCAAAGGCATTAAGCTATCAGATGGGGAAAATATTTCGGGACGTGGACGGCTAACGCTTAAAGAAGTGGACTCAATCCAACATTATTATGGGCTAGCAATCCGTAAAAATTTGTCATCTGTGGAAAGAGCCATATGGGCTATTTATTTTCATAAACTAAGTACTGAGGATAATCCTCAACACGCTTTGTGTCCTCTTGGTGAGGATAGCTGGTGCGGTTATAACCGTAGCATTGTTACGGGGGAATTTTATATTCACAAGCATTCTTTACCTGAGTCAGTTTTATTGAAAGTGAAAAAAGTGTTTCGGGATCTCACAGAGAAGGACTTATTGAAAAAGTGCCTTCATGGAAGAACACAAAATCCCAATGAAAGTTTTAACAAATGTATTTGGGAGCGAATTCCTAAAACAGTTTTTGTTGGCATTGAAACTTTGAAATTTGGAGTTATGGATGCTGTAATTTGTTTTAACGATGAATATGTAAGTAGGATAAAAGTCTTTGAAGCTCTGGGCATTAACCAGGATACAACACGGAACGTGCCTTACTTATAATTGATAACAAACGAATTTTTGAGGCTGAACGTATAGTAAATAAAGTGTCATTGGAAGCCAGAAATAAAAGAAGGTCTTTAAAAAGGAAAATGGATAAACAGAATTTAGATGAAGAAAATGAATACCAAGCAGGGAAATATTGATCAAATCTATAATGTAAGGAGAAATTTTTTGTTAAGTTTTATTATATTTTTTCTCGAATGTTTAATATTTTTAAATTTAGGTACACTTTAAAAAACTATTGTAGCATATTGTTTGAAACCTTTTATATATCTAAACAGGATACATGTGCATACAGTGAACAAAATATCTTTTAGTATGTGTCTAATTTTTTGAAAATTGATTTTATATGTAAAAAAAGAAAATTAAGATTTTCATAATTTTAAGGTTTTATGATTATTTTTAAGAAATTATGCAATTATATAAATATAATTAGTTAAAAACAGATTCATTATGTTTAATATGTTACTTTATATATATTTGTAAATTTTTTTGTATATTCAAAGAATATTTTTTGTAAGAATGGTACCTATACATGAAAATATGTATTACAAGATCTCGAAAATTATGTTCATGTTAACTAAAACAAAGGGAAGAAAAAACATATGAATTTAAAATTACTTTTGTAACTCTAGAAAATGGTTAAGGATTATTATTAGTCATATAAAAATAGGCAAGGAAATACTAATTAAGTGTATAATATGTGAAAATATTGTTTTTTTTTAGTTTTTCACTTTTTCTCAAAAGCATATTTTTTGCATTTAGGTACATTTTTAAAAAATCTATTGCACTGTATGATTTCTGATTTTTTATACTTCTATACAAGATGCCTATGCATATAGTGAACCTAATTTTTTCTATTAAAATAGTGCCTAATTTTTTAAAAATTGTTTTATGCATAAAAAAAGCAGAAAAATAAAAAATTTCAAATTTCAAAAGTTTCATAATTTTTTTAAAGAAACTATACTAAAAATTTAAAAAAAAGGGTTTCACTGTATTTTATGTATTGTTTTATATATGTGTAAAAAATATTTTGCATAAAAAAGGATACTTTTTAAAAAATGGTACCTTAACATAAGTATATATTACGAGTTCTCAAAAAATTATGTATTACTTAAATTAAGTAGTAAAAAAACTTTTGAGTAAAAAGTTATTTTTGTAGTTCTATAGAATAATTAAATTATCTTTATTATAGACATAAAAAAATCTAAGCTCTATTGGAAATTTTAAATGATATATGTCTCATAAACAAAGGGTCTTAATTTTGGCATTTTACTCTTTCGAGCATGTCCTGGTTCCCTTTTAATGGTGCACATTATAACTAAAAAATAAAAGCCTGAATGGATTCCTAAATAAAAGGATGCTTTTTAAATAATCTGAAGGATTGTCAAAGCTTTTAAATGGTGAAATTTATTTAATAGCCCATTTAGATTTCTGCTAAAGTTTAGAAGACCAATTACTCATGTAGTGAACACTATAAATCTTGTACTTTTTAGAAGAGACAGTGATATATTGGAAATGTTGTTTGCCAGTATAACAAAATATATATCCACATTAATCAGAAAATGCAACTACAGACGTCGCCTTCAGAGTAGGAAACGATAATAGGAAACACTATGTTTTATTTGTGTTTCTTTACACATCACTTGTTTCCAGCACAATAATTAATTATTGGTTGATGGTGAGAGTTGTTAAATGTAGTGACAAATTAAGCAGAGCTTACAGGAGCATTTCCTGAATTCCCTGGAAAATAACGAAACTTTTAAAAGTCGGAAGATTAAATGTTGTCTTTATTTAAGCACATGAAAGTTGTCTTCCTATAAAATATGTAGTTTCTTAAAAGTATTTATATGTAAGTTTACAAACTAAAAAAAAATGAACTCCCAATACATTTCATGTGTAATTATATTTTATTTAATAATTAGTTTCACTTTACTATATCGAGTAAAAATTAAATTATTTTTCAACCATCACCCAGAGGTAAGCGTGTAAATGGAAATGAGGAAATAAATAAAACCGTCAGGGATAAAAATACAATAAACAACCTGGTAATTATTAGTTAAGTCTTTAATTTATTTCATTTAAACAGGGAGCTATAAACATACTTTATATCAGCGTTTCTCAAAAGGTTGGATGCTACTGAGGGGATCGTGATAACCTTACGAGGGGGGGGGTCGAGCATAATAAAAAGTCGAAAACAAAAGAATTTTAATATACATATATATTAATTTACTGAAAGTAAGGGCCATGGGTAGCCTATTGATTAGAGCATCGAACACAAGACCGGGAGGCCTGGGTTCGATGCCCGATACCACCAAATGCCCTCCGAGTACACACGGAGTACGTGCTCGTTAAATCAGTGGGTCCACACTCTTGTGGGCATAGTCACGAGCACAGGGATTGGAGAATATTTCCCTCCCCTTCAGCTTCCATGCAGAAATTGTGGAGGTAGAGATAGGTGGTGTCGCCATCTATCGTCCCTTCGGGGAATTTCGCCGAGATAAATCGTACTGTCACCTGTATGGTGCTCAAGGCCAACGCCAGGTGTACCTCTAGCCCCATGCCACGATGAATTTCGTGGGCCTCGATCTGACTACGTCCTACAGGTGGCATTAGAAACAACAACAACATCAACTGAAAGTAAACAATCACAAAACATATTCTTACACAATAAAATTAAACTACATATTTTTACACTTATATAATACTCTTATAAATATATCAGTACTGCGCAATGTATTTCATAATTAATTTAACAATACTAAGTTAAAAAACAGGTTTTATAAATAACAGTGACCCCATGAGTTTGTTATATCTAAAATTATATACAAAAATTAATATTTCCTTGATAACTTGTAAAGTTTGTAATTAATCATTTAAATGCTGATTAAGAATTACGCGATTCACTCCTCAATGCCACCGTTTAACACATAGGCAAGCGTATGTGGTGTCTTGGGGGAGGAAGGAGGTAGAAAAGAAATAAAACACAAATCCTCTAAAAAAGTAAATCTGTCGCAAACACTGTCAAGGTCCTTTTATTGTATTCCGAAGCCTTCGGAATAATTTTATGGGTAGCAGTGGATAGAAAAGCTTGGTAAATACACACACATATATATATATATATATATATATATATATATATATATACGTCCTGGGCAATTAACGTGCTAATTGAGCGAGACATTTATATACGCCGATGGCACTTACGAGTTTAAAGTCGTACTGTAGGTTTAGTGTCAAAGTACAGTATTCTTCAATTCAAAACAAGTATATTATAATACAGAGTGTTTTTTCCGAGGTATAGAAATTTAAGTTGGCATTACTTTCCAAGATGGCAACCGATTTAACAGTTGTCAAGTGATTTATTCTCAGTTTGGTTTGGCAATTCATCATGAATAGACTCACGCCTGAACAACGCTTTCAAATTGTGCAATTTTATTTCGAAAATAATGGTCGATTTTCATAAGAGAATTTTTTTTAGCGATGAAGCGCACTTCTGGTTGAATGGCTACATCAACAAACAAAACTGCTGCATTTGGAGTGAAGCTAATCCACAAGTGTATGTCGAAACACCGTTACATCCAGAAAAACTGACTGTTTGGTGCGCTTTATGGGCTGGTGGAATCCTTCTTCAAAAACGATGAAGGCCACAACGTTACAGTCAATGGTGATCGGTATAGAGCCATGATTACTAACTTTTTCATTCCTGAATTGAACAATCATGATGTCCAGGAGCTGTGGTTCCAACAAGACGGTGCAACATGTCACACAGCTCGTGCCACAATCAATTTATTGAAAGACACGTTTGGTGACCGCCTAATTTCACGTTTTGGACCTGTGAATTGGCCTCCAAGATCTTGTGATTTAACACCGCTAGACTATTTTCTGTGGGGCTATGTAAAGTCTTTGGTCTATGCGGATAAGCCACAAACGCCTGACCATTTGGAAGACAACATTCGCCATGTTATTGCCGATATACAGTCACAAATGTTGGAAAAAGTCATCGAAAATTGGACGTCCAGATTGGACTACATCCGAGCCAGCCATGGCAGTCCTATGCCAGAAATCATATTTAAAATGTAATGCCACAAGATTATCTTTCGAATAAAAAAAATTCATGTCAATCGAATAATACATCGTTGTTTTTATTGCAATTTAAAGTTCTATACCTCTCAAAAAAAACCCCTTTAGAATCGATACATTGTTATTGCATGTAGGCGGGTTATAAGAGGGGGGGCGACGAAAACTTTGATTGAATATTGGGTTGCAAACATTGAAAGTTTGAGAAGCACTGCTTTATATAATATGTTACAAAATTTATTCACTTAAGAACTAACTTTTAGGCTATATTTTAAAACATGTACTATATTCACTACTTTTTGAGCTTATAAATTGCATACCTTTGAAAGTATAATTAATAAAATAATCGCGTGAAGACAAGAAAAGCTTTGAACTTAACTGCAATAATATTTGAATTTTTAGGACAGTATGAATAACTTGTTTGACATATGTATTTTTTAACTTTCTTTGTGGTATTTCTTTACCATTTAAAGCTATATTAGACCACAAAATATCATTTATCGCATAATCTAACGTGCTATATCAGGGTAATGGAAAAAAATAGGAAAATATGTTTTGAATTTAAATACAGTCCCGTAAATAAATGAATAGTTTATTAACGTCATAATTCAAAGTTATAAGATTTTATTGGCGACAAACCTTCGAATATGGAGCCACTGTCGTTTCAGAAAAAACATCTGAGAAACACACCTTGTTCTCTAAATTTCCACACAAAACAGACGGGAAACTTTTGAGCGAAAACAAATTGAAACATTATCGGTATTTCCACAAGGGGATGTTTAAATGTGATAAATTATAGTGTAATTTTTAAATTTACATATAAATATTATAAAATTATCAGGAAAATAATTATATTCTTGGTACTTTCTAAGTTCATTGTAATAACAGCATGGTACATATATTGGTGCATTAAAATCTAAGTTATGTGTATCTGCTCTAAAATTCTGTAACATTTTTATCAACTGGTAATTTTATATCCCCAAAACTGATATTCAGTCAGAAGTAAAAATCATTTCTTAAGACTAAAGAATTAATTACTTAAATAGCGTTGACAGGATCTAATTGTTCTTTAAATCAACCACAAAATAATTTCAGAAATAAAGTAATACTAAAATGCAGATAATCTGTTCCATCTTATTCAACGTTTAACTGGAAATATTCATTTAAAATCCTTTTATTTGCTCTCAAAATGAGAATTTCTCACTTACATAATGATGCAATCTTTTCAATCATAACAAATTATGATAATAAATATATATTAACCAGGTGAATAGGACCGTCAGGATTCTGGCAAGGGAAAAAAGCATAAAATAGATTATTCTTAGGAATAAAGATTATAATACATCCGAATAATATGTTTTCTAACATTATTTAGATAGCATTAGGAGGGAGGGGGGAGGATTTTAATCATTTTGAAATTATTTATTCCATGTCAAAAATGCAAATGATCAGAAAATAATTTTGATTGAAGTTTAAATGCTTCTTCATTAAATAAATAATTTCACAGGTAAGCATTTAATTAAATGTCTACGATTGCAAACTCGTGGTTTCAAGTCCCAGTGCCATTAAAAATTTGTCTTTAAATTTGGTTCTAAGCATAGTATGGTAAAAAGGCTTAGAGAGTTAGATGCTAGCTGAGGTGGCAGACGAGAATGAAGGTTCAAAATTATAGATTTGCTGCCAATTGTGCTGGCTTAACTTTAATATGAGACATTAATAAGAGAAATTCAATCCATTAAATTAAAACTAGATATCTAAATACAATTTTAATGATAATTTATGTAAAAAAATAAAGCTCGTACGGAATTTTGGTTCCTTTTCAGTAAAGCTACATTGGATAAAAAATCAATATTTAGATCGACTTTTGACTGAACAGTAAATAAACCTTTTTTTTTTTTAATCCAAACTCACTTCCCCAAATCTCTTTTCCCTGCAAAAAATAATTGCTGCTTAGGAAACATTAATTTACTTCTCATTAAGTACTCATACATTTAAAGAAATTGGACTAAATGTATTAATATTCTTATTGCGCACTAGCGTAATATTTATATTTCTAATGCTTTATACTAGTAACAGAAAGTGTCAAAAAATTAATATTATGGAGTATATAAATCATCTCAACTCATTACTTATAAAAATTCTTGAATGATAGATATGTTATACAGTCTTATAGATTTATTCTATATTTTTCATAATTTTTAATCAATTTTGCACTATTGGTGGCTATATTAATCTTCTTAAAATATGAACAGATAGAAAAAGATAAAAAACTTATTTACCTACTGTATACAAAAAAGTGTGGGTGTGAGAATAAAGTTCAACCAAACTTTCCTCCTATGTATTTATTTTATTGTATTAGCCTATTATAATTTACTATGTTTTTGTGCATATTTCTTTTTGTCCAAAACTTTCACACAGCTTTTTATTTTAAATTATTAGCAGACAATAAAAAGAAGATTATTTTTTAAATATATATATATTAATCTTAATGTTTACTTCGAAATTTGTGTGTGCATTGATTAATCATATCTCAATTAAATTTGGACTACAGAAACTGTATAAGGACAATTTCAATTTCCCTTATCAGGGTATTTTTTGCTACATCAGTTAGAGTTTTCAATATTTGGCGCGTTTCTTAAATTTATAGGGGTACTATATTAATACTTCAGGTATTCACGTTTGTTCAATTTCGATATTTGCAAAATGTGTCATAAGTATACTGAACAAACGATTTAAATGTTTTTGAACACCATTCTGTTCATCTATAAGAGAACTTAATCGAATAAGCGAATACAATTCCAAAAGCATTTCCTAAGTATTTGACGAATAAAGTTTTTTTTCTTAAAAATATAAGCTTGTTTTTTACTCTCTACATTAGCTTCAGTACTATACAGGGAAAAAATAATCAATATATTTTCAGCGTGTGCCAAATTTTTACTCAAACGCCCGACCCTCATCTCCCAAAACATGTCAAGATGAGAAAGGATAACTCTCAACCTATCACTAAGAAGCATAAAACATTTATCTAAACTTTGGAGAAAGTAGTATTGCTCCAAGTTTTCAGATACCCAGCCCTAGAATTATTGAATTCCAATACCAAAAGTTTAGAAAGTTCTTTTTCTTTATATAAAAAGATTAAGTACAAATGATAGCAGTTTCTGGTATCATGTATTTACGTAAGTACAATCCAGAGCTTTTTCTTTTTTTTTAAAAAAAAAATGTTTTTGTGAAATATATGAGTTTTATACTTTTCGATATTCTTAACACGAACTATTAAATTAAATGGATCAAATGTCTAGATTTAAAGAAAAAAAATGAACCAACTTAGAAAAGTTGTCATTTATAATTAATTTTGTAAGCTGTGGATCATTTTCATAGATACGTGTTATAAAGAGTAAAAATGCAAAGTATTCTTATTTTTGTATGTGATTATGAATGTAGCCGTTGTTTTTAAGATGTTTGAGAAAAGCAAATATTGCAAATTTTATTTTCAAATGCTACAAGGAATAAAAAAATTATGAAGGAAAAGTAACTCAATTTTTTAAAGACAAATGATGTATTACCCTATATATCATACGAATAAATGTAATATATATATAATATATATATATATATATATATATATATATATACACTATATATACAAAAATTAAGGACGAAGTCGAAAAATTAGCATATCAGCTGAACGGAGAGGCAGAGCGGACAGAAAGACCAATCAGGAGATTAAGTAAGGTGATGTACGGTAGCACATGCGCAGATATGCAGGTAGACGTAATGGGGGAGTGTTTGAGTAGTATAAGCATGTTGTCGGTGTAAGATCAGTATTTCAGGCAAAGAGATTGCACGCCGTATAGCAGTTAAAATCACACCGAGTTGCTGCCTCAGCGAGAAATGGCGAATAATCAATCTGTTATACGATATCTGGATGCTTTTACCCGAGGTCGAATCATTGGGGAGTTGGAGGAAGGCCGCAGTGTGACAAGTGTGGCTGCAGAGTACGGAATTGCTCACAGCATCGTTTCAAGACTTTGGAGACAATTTCAAATTACAGGAACAGCTATCCGGGTGTTCAGTAGTGGTCGTACACGAGGAACCACACCCGCAGATGACCGGTACATTGTCCTACAGGCCAGAAGAAACAGGCGGCAGACAGCGGGAGAAATCGCTAGACACACGACACAGGCGACTGGACGACCGATATCCCGTTTTACCGTGGCCAGAAGACTGCACGGTGGTGGTCTGTTTGCACGACGCCCTGTACGGTGTGTACCTTTAACGCCTGCCCATCGGAGAAGGCGTTCTCTGTGGTGCCGGGAAATCCGGAATTGGAGAGACAATGAATGGGGACGAGTACTCCTTACAGATGAGAGAAGATTCAGTTTGAGTAGCGATTCTCATCGCATACTCATCTGGAGAGAGCGGGGAAGCCGCAATCATCCCTCGAACATCATTGAAGGGGACAGGTATGGATGTCGCAGTGTTCTCGTTTGGGGAGGCATCATGCTTGGTAGTCGTACAGACCTTCACATCTTCGACGCAGGTTCACTCAACGGGACCCGTCATTGTAACGAGATTCTTCTTCCATATGTGCCTCTTTTTAGAGGCGCTATGGGTCTGCAGTTCCTTTTCATGGACGACAATGCACCATGTCATCGCACAGTAGCTGCCGAACAGCTCTTAGAGAGTGAGAATATTGAACGTATGGATTGGCCGGCACGATCTCCGGATCTCAATCCCATCGAGCATGTATGGGATTTTCTAGGCAGACGCTTGGCAGCTCGCACCTTACCACCAGTAACGATTCGGGAGCTTCGATTGGCGCTGCAAAACGAATGGGCAGCAATGCCTCAACAACTCATTGACACCCTCATTCTCAGCATGAGCAGACGCTGTGAAACCTGCCTAGCAGTCAGGGGAGATCATATCCCCAACTAAAGACCGGATGTTTCTTGCTGGACACCCATCACAGGGATGTTTCGGCCTTCAGTCGCATTGCGCTCCATGCTACTTTTTCAATAAAGCTTCTTTTTATCCCTCTGCATTCTCTTTTAGTAAGTGTTGCTTACATATTACACATGTCCTTACATATTGGGGATCTTACGGTATTAAATGTGTTGATTTGGAAAGCTTTTGTACATAGTTATATTGAAAAAACCGTCTCGTCCTTAATTTTTGCACACCAGTGTATATATATATATATATATATATATATATATATATATATATATATATATATATTATTATTATTATTATTATTATTATTAATAATAATAATAAACGTTTGTAAAACTCTTTAAAATATATGCAGAAAATACGTTTGTTTTGATATAAAAAAGTAAGAGAAAAAATTAAAACATACTAACTGATATTTAAGTTGTAAAATTAAACATATATAAAAGAATGCACTTTATTATATTTTATACTTTTTGACAAATATAAGGCTTAAGTTCTTAAGTTAATTGCGTAATTTCTTTTAAATTACTAGCTTTTTTAAGGAAAAGGAAAAAACAATTTTTTTAAGCACTAAATTAATTTATTTTTTTATAAAAAAAGATATATTTGCTTATATTTTCATACAGCATGATTCTTTCACAAGGGAAGACCCCCAGGTGAAGTTAAGTTAGTTTGGTTGGTTAAGAAAAACATGCGTGAGAACTCGTAATAAAATTTAAAAAATAACATTAATTTTTATTCTAAAAAAAGCAAAAATATGTGGTCATTGCTGAAAAACTCGAAATTTTAATTTTCTCAGACAAGAAACCATATCACCTTCAAATTATTGAGTTTACGCAATCTATGGAAACTCTTAAAGTGTACAAATAACCTAAACATTGCACATCTTTTTCACAGAAATAAAGACTTTGAGGAATTAAAAACCATTTAATTTATCATTGAAATACTTTGTGTATTTTTTCCAATTTAATTTGAAGTACTCGGACCCGCATTTACAAAAAGAAATTATCGGAGATATTTAGCACGAAATTCCCCCAAGAGAGCTGATTTGACACTTTTATATTAACGATATAGAGTGACAATGAAGAAGATTTCAATTCAAATGAGATTGGAACGTAATTGTATTTCGGACAAATGCGTAATTGCACTCATTTGAATTCCTCAAAATCAAACGAGATCATTAGAATAATTTATTAAATAATCTCACTAAGGTTTTAATGATGCGGATTTCATCTAAGATTTACGAGCTACTTAAATTTTTGCTGTTTCGAGTGTTAATAAAGAAAAAAGGAATAGAAAAAAGTTATCAAGGGAGAAAAAAGTAAGAAAACAGGTTAATAAGTTTTTCGTGATTTTTAACAAATATTACAAAAAAAACATAAGAAAATATTTGGATGTTTTGATACTTGTTCCTTATAAAGTGATTTAAAAGTTAAAATTTTCAAAATTTTCAAAAATGCATTAATTCAACAAATAGAAATAAGTATTGCTAATTTAAGAGTGTGTTACATATTTTTCAAACTAAACTTATATATTTTTTTAAAACATACATGTGCTACAATGTACAAGGTGTCTTAAAGCTTAACGATAAGTGGAACAAGGTGAAAGGTTGGGTCTTATACACTGCTGGACAATTGCTAAGGACGGATCACAAATTGCTATGTAGCATAACATTAAGCGAGACATGAGGCCTAGTAGGATAAAATATAGTTGCCGCACTGTTCAGACATTAGAATAAAGAATATTTATTGTTCTGGAAAGTACAAAAGCTGTGAAACATCTGAAAGAAAAAAAAATGTTCATTTGATCTGCGTACGGAGAAATGGAACTATGCATCTAAAAGTCAGCAGACACCTTAAAGAAAGGTATCAGTAAGGGATGTCTCCACCGTGGAGTGTGATGCAACATTCCACACGTCGTACCATACTTTGCACATTATCCAACAGCTGTTGAGGCAATTTATCCCATTCTTCTGTGAGTGCACGGATGAGGGTGTTCTTGTTTGTCGGAGGATAGTTTCGACCAGCAACTTGCCTCCCCAAAGCATCCCACACATTTTCAATGGGGTTTAGATCTGGAGAACGCGCTGGCCATACAAGACGTTGAATACCCTCGCTGTCTAGACAATCCTGAACAGCGAGTGTTCGATGACATGTTGCGTTGTCGTCCATAAAACAAATTTATCACCGACAGCACCACGGAAAAGACGAACATGAGGAAGTAGTACTTCCTCAAGTAGAACTTCATCAATGTATCGTTGGCCCGTCATAGTCCCATTCGCAACCACATGTAGGCGCGTGCGGCCATTGATCATGATGCCAGCCCACACCATGATACTGCATGTCTGATATCGGTCATTTTCCTGGATATTTTCTGGACGATAAGCAGTACCACTCTCGCGCCAGATCAGTTGGCGTCTACAATCCGATGACAGACTGAACCTACTCTCATCTGAGAATAGTACGCATGCCCAGTCCTGTTCAGTCCAATTGTGATGCTCACGACACCATTGCAAACGGGCAGTACGGTGCTGTCTGGTTAATGGGACACACACAACAGGTCTGCGTGCGTATAGTCCTCCTCCCCTCAAACGTCTGGCAACAGTTTTTCAGGAGATCTGCTTTCCTGAGGCAGCAAGAAACTGATTTGCCACCAGCTGAGCTATGGTGAGCCTGTTCCGTTTTGCTGATAGGACGATATATCTGTCTTCTGCAGGCGTCGTACTTCTAACACGACCTCCCCCGTGCCGTCTACTACACATTCCAGTAGTTTTAAATGACTTCCACAGCCGTGAAACAACTCTGTGAGCGATGTCGAACTCCCTGGCAACATCTGTTATTTTTCGCCCTTCTTCGATCTTTCCAATAATTCGGCCACGCATAAAATCATGTATGTGATGTCGGGAAGACATGCCAAAAATTTTAAGTTCCTCTATTAAATCTTTCCTGTAAAACTTTGACTTGAAACAACAACTGTCCACACGCGTCAAAACCTTTAAAGCTCTTATGAACGCTATCACGTGATGAACAGACGTGGAAAAAAATTTGCATACTTATACTTCTTACTAATATCCCGCACTTATTCTAATTTTCCACATTTTGCTTCCTTTCATTTTGTGGTTGCTATGAATGATAGTGTTATCCGTCCTTAGCAATTGTCCAGCAGTGTATGTTCTGGGGAAAAAATTTTAAAAATCCCTAGCTCTTGCTTAAAGTATCCGACTACGTTCGGAACCGTGATTTTAAAAAAGCGCATAAATGGATAATTTTCATGATATTTTGTGTCACTATGATTAGAATATATCCATGAAAGTGTTTTAAGGATATTTTGCAAAAACAATTTATTTAAATATAATATTTTGGCATAAAATTAACTTAGAATAATCTTTTTTCCAAATATTCTCCTTTTGTGAGAAATTGTTCTATTATACATTTTTTTTGCCTGTATATAGCTCAGACCTCTCTACAGAGGCTAGATCACTAGATACTTTGGTGTCAGATTTCATAATTTTAGGATGATTTGTTCTCTCAATTTACATAGACGTAATATTAATCACAATCACAAGTAAAACCAAAAAAAAAATTGCTGTTTTAGCTAAAATTAACGTTGTTTGTGTGAGTCGGCGTTTGAGAAAATTATGTCACTTAACCCGCCATCCATCGCGCGGGTTGTTCTGTACACCCTAGCAACAAGAATTTCCTCCCATGATTCTAAAAAGAATGCACAGAACCAGGATTTTTTCTGTAGGTGGCTATTTTAGGTTATTGAGACTTCAGGCCTGATGCAATCCCTCTTTCTCGAACGATTGGAATGTAATGAATTTCAAAAGTTTATCTGGGGGGGGGGGGCTGAGAACTCCCACGAGAAGTTGAACATATGTATACAGACTCTGATATGAGTGTTTGGAAAAGGATTAAAATATTATTTTCTATACTTTCTACTATCATTATCTCATTAATTGTAAAGTATATTTACTACGGTATATACGCTTTACTGGTTTACGAAAAAATATAAAATTATGTGTTTCAAAATGTAAATTTTGTATGTTTAGCTTAAATTAATGTTAGTCTCATTTGAATGCAATAAATTTAATAATTTTTATTTGTATAATACAAAAAACATCTTGTACTTTATAAATATGTATCATAATGACTTAATTTTATTTTCATAATAAAATACACGTGTTACAAGTTTGGGGTGTTCTCTACACCCCGCGAGTAACGACGGTAGCAAAAACAGGCGCGAGTGACAGCGACTTAAATTTAGGATTGGTCATTGGTGGAAATATATCACATTCTTTATTGTCTACATTGTTCTTTAAAGGTAAATTTTCATTATTTAATTTTTTTATGTCCAGATTTAATTAGAATATTTAAAATTTGACTATATAAATATGACTATATATATATATAAGTGAGATGGAGAAAGCCACATTAATTACATTATGGTTGCATATTTTGAATATTTCAAAGTGGAAAATATAATTAAATTTTTTGTGTTAAAATTTTTGCGTTAACTTTGACGTTCCATAAAAAGAAAATTATTACACACAACCCCAGACATGCAATTCAGAAGATGGTCTATTTGTTAAAGATTCCAAAATGGTACAAAATTTGTTTTTTTTTCTCTGCATAATCTGCATAGATATTTTTTTTTATTTTTGCAGAACATTTTCATTTTAATACCACCTCTTTTTACAACTGCCATCATATAATTAAGTGGTGTGAATTTTTCACTAACGTGATCTTTCAAGTACGTGTTATTAGTCACAGTAGCTAATGGGGCACAAAAACGTTTGATAGTTTAGTTAAAGTTAGCTTCATTTGAGCCAGTTTGAGAAATTGGTATCACCTAACTTTGACGCTTTATAAAGAGAAAAAAATAAAGCATACCACTTGGTAACCCTCTCAGTTTAGATAGGCGTTGCTTGTGGAACTTTTGTTGTGAACACAGATATGTACATGAACGAGTGAAGACGTACTTTAGTTATTAAATTTAAAATTAATGTTAACAGATTTGTCCCCGATGAATTGATAGAAACATTACGCATCACTGAACTTCCTTTGATATTTGGACCTTTCCTCTGATTATATGATTTTTTTGATCAACCAACACCTCTCTAAGAAAGTTATTTTACCATTTAGTGACAATTCTAAAATGGTACAACACATTCTATTATATAATGTGACCTCGCTTATCATTAAATTTTGGGACACCCTGTATATATAAATTTTACTCTGAAATTTAGGAAGAAAGATACTTTTCTCATGAAGATATATTATACTGAATTACCCATTGTTTTTATTACATTTAGCTGCAATTTTTCAAAAAAAAAAAACGCTTAATTTTTTAAAATATAACAGAATTGTGCTAGTAAATATATTGAAGGTTCCACAGGTTTGCATTTTTTAAAAGCATATGTTTTAATATCTTACATAGCTAAATATTAAATCAATAATGATATATCATAAGGAAACCTCTGTCACTAATTTGGTATAAAATAGTAAACTAAGTATAAATATAATTAATGTCATTTAATGAGAATGTTTTCTTGTGTTACAATAATTTAAGGAATAAAATATACCGAAGACATATTGGAAATGTGCTTAAGAAGATTGAAAATCATGTACGGAAATTATAAACTTTTGTCCTTTTTGACCTTGAAATCCTTTTTATTCGTTATTTTATATCTGTTATTGTGCAGGAAATGAATTTTCTGAAGTCATCAGTTATATAAATATTTAGTTAAGAAAGACGAACTAAATCATGATAAATGAAGAGAATAAAATAATGGTTGAAATCAGTTACATAATTCACAAATTTGTAAACTTTGTGACGGGGCTTTATCGGATTTTCTATCTAATCATCTTGGGGAATCTTTGGGGTCAGAATGACATTATTTCAATCCAATCCTCTCAAGAAGATACCGCGATATGCAGATTGGTTAATAGATATATATTGGAGCTTTAGCATTCGCATGTTAGGAGAATAGAAGTCGGATAGTAGTAGAATGGAAGAATAATAGTAGATGAATATAGTATAAGAATAGAATAAGAAGGAAAGACAGAAACCGCTGAGATATACTGATCACCGTGAGATATTGGTAAGATATTAATAATAGAACGAACTTTTTTTAGGGTGTTAAGGAATCTATATATATATATATATATAAAGGCGGATAAGGATTCTTAAGATAGCTCTTCATAAAGATAGTGATTAGAATTTCATGCGCTATTTACATAGAATTTATAATTGCGTACTATCACTCCTGATTATATATATCTAGTAAAATTTGTGTTGCGTCGATCAATACATATTTAGAAAATATTAAATTAGATTTATTATGGAGAATTTGGGAGAGAGATCAATCATTTATTCCTACATATCTTGGTCACGTGGATGAAGAGATGATACTCACGAGCCGGGGGTATCACAACTTTGTAAATAAATAAAAATTCAAATTGAAGTAACAAAAATTTTATAAAAAAAAGCCGATATGCAAATTTAAATAGATATTCATGAATCTATGTATTACCTTACATCCTAAATCAAACGCACACCAAATATTTATGAAGTTAAAAAGGTTGTTCAAGACTATAGAAAGTGATACAGTTGGAAACGTTCGTTTCTGCTATAAAATAGTTGCAGTTTTATTCAATTTATTTAACCCCTTTGCGATGGGCGATGCAAATATGCATTCTTCCCGGACGCACGTCATAGCCGGGCGGTTCAGCTGGAACGTTTTTTAATGACCACTAAATGGCACCCTATGTCCATTATTTTGAAATCGTACGTAGCTAGAGTAACCTGACCTTCAGTTAGTTCATATTCTGCTTCGATTTGATATCATGCGCATCAGATGAGTCGGGGGAAAGGGGTAATCGAAATGTAAACAAATAGCTCGTAAAATTTCCACTTGATATAAAACATTCGCGTTTCTAATAACTCTCCCAATGATTTTTTTATTTTCTTTTTCTTAACAGTGTGGAGTGTTTTAGAGTTTTGGCGTCAGCTCTGTTACAGTTTTTGTTGATTTCGTATATATTTAGCGTACTTTTCTTATTTCAAATATCTTGACTTCAGATTATTATTATTTGATTGTTTTGAAAGCATTTTCCTAACCTTAATATGAACAAAAAGGGTGAAAAAAGCCGAAGTGTATAGTCACAAATCGTGTGTAAACAAAAGAAAATGTAACAAACATTTTATGCTTGCAAATCATGCAATGTAGGACTTGGCGTTTCTCCATGCTTCGAGATTTCCACACTCAGTCTTCATTTTAATTTTGTGATTTATTTTTGTAAATAATATTTCTCATAATTTTTTATTAATTTGATAGTTTATTAATATGTTTCGTCAATGAAAATTTTGGAAAAAATTGAATAGCGCTTACAAAATTTATTTCCCATTGGAAGTGATTTTTTTATATAATTTCATATAAATTAAAGGAAAAACGTTATTACATTCCAGTTTTAATGTAACAGACAACTTATGTAGTAATCTAAAGGTGTACTAGAAATTACGACGTTAGGACTCAAATTTTATTATTTATGTTTTTTTTCTTAAGTTAGGCTTAGCGACGAAAATGCCCCGCCCTGAAGTGCTAGTCCTTACGCATTCATCCCGTCCCTAGCAAGCGTCTCGTAGAAAATCGCCCCGTCATGAAGAGGTTAATATGATAATTATATATTATTTATAGAGATGCATACATATTTACTTTTAGAATTGCTTGTTGAAATTCTTATCACAGCCTGCATGTTTATGCCTTCATATTGTACTTGCATCTTCATTTCCTGTTGTTGATCTTCGTGGAAGAAAGCTTCACTCACAATTATATTCTGACTAAGTTATAAAGAAAAATTCCATTGCAAATTTCTTCACACATGGCAATTTTTCAACTGACAAAGATTTATAAATGTCAGTAGCATTAAATATTTTTATTCACACTGTGGTTTGATTCAATATGTTCAATCATTTGCTCCTCAGATGCTGTATCAATATATGTAGCAATTGGATATCAGAGCAAATTTAATTTATACTCAATTCCTTTAAAAATTTGAAATATCTCTTGAGATTTAATAAAAAAATCCTTTAATAAATAATAAAGGAATTATGTTTTCCTAATAGTGGAAAAAAGAAGATGAATCTTTGATCACGCACGAGAAATAAATCACGTGAATTAATCACAGATTTTCTGTTTAGTTGCCCACTCCTGACTTTGATGTTTATTTTTAGAAAATATCAAGAAAAATTCGTTATAAATACGATATTTTTGTCACAAAAATTATTTAACTACATGAGCGAAACACCAAACTTCAAAAAACTTTATTTTCAAGTTTTCTAGTGTTAATTCTTTATGCCATACCCACCACGAATATGAATTGCACAAATTATTTTGCTGAATATTTTTTTTGGGAGGGGGAGTTCTATCCCTGAATTAGTCCTGAATCTTTTCAACAATTCATACCTTAAGGTATCCGACTACAATATTTTATATACAATACAATTTTTCTGCAATATAATATTTCGGTTAAAAATTAACTTAGAATAATCTATTTTCAAAATGTTCTCCTTTTATAAAAAATGCTTCTAAAATAAAAAAAAAAATATTTATCTTATATAAAGTAAAGACATCTCCATAGAGTCTGAACTAGGACTTTTGAAAAATTCGCATTATTTTTAGAGTTACCACCAATTGAAATAATTATCGGCAGTTTTTTCTTAAAATTTCTTCCCTCTGCTGTCGTAAAACATGGATAAACCCACTTCTAAGTTATGTATTTCAAAAATTCTAGATGAGCCTCTGTACAGAGGTCTGTGCTACATACAGGTAAAATATTATTATAATAGAAGCATTTTTCACAAAAGGAGAATATTTTGAAATTTGGTCCTCCTTTGTTCATTTTTTGTCAAAATATTGTACTTAAATAATTTTTTAGTGTAGTAATATTCTTAAAAAAATATTTTATATACATTTTCTAATCTAATACTAATCTGACGCTAAATATCATAAATATTATCCATTTATACGCTTTTCAAAATTACGGTTCCGAACGTAGTCGAACACCTTAATTGTGGTTGAAATACAACAAATATCTAAAAAAAATTACAAAAATCCTAATCTTAAAGAAAATTAAAGTAAGCTAGATTTGAGGTAAAAAAAAAAAAAAAAAGCTTAGTTTCTTTTCATTAAGTTTAAAAATAAAAAAGGGCCACTGAGAGAAAATGTATTCAATTAACTCGGAAGGCCTTTGAATTTTCAATCTCAAGACCATACAAGTTTCAAATTAAGATAGAGTTTGAAAAAATAGTAATTTAAAAATGTGGGTTTATTAAAAATTCCTTCAAGTTTTTTTTATACAAACTTGTTTTATGGAACTAATGTAGGAACGTAATGCGTACAGCTGTATTAAAAGGACTTTACCTTTCTTATAACAGGAGGTGCTTAGTTATTATATGGATGCTTAATGTTTTCATTATACGCTTCACTCATGGATATGAAGCAATTTTGTTCCAACACTGTTAAACTTCCATCATTTTTCATTTTTACAATACTCTGGAGCTTTTATAATTGCAATTTTTATGCAACTAATAAATTTCCAAAAATATATTATTGAAAAATGTTTCATAAATTAAAAAAAAGTTAGAACAATGACGAATAAGTGTATTAAAATGTTACATATTCACATTTTTAACCGACAAATAGTGTAGCAAACGTATATACATATAATTAAGCTTTTCAAAAGATAGTTATTTGTTCTATGTGTAAATATACTTAATTGATTTAAAGATATACTCGTAAGTTTATAAAATTTACAAAACACGAGTTTGTATCAAAAGTTCAGAAAAAGTGTTGCAAATGGAGTTTAAAGAAATCACCACACTTTTTTGTTTTTTTCGAAGTGATTTTGCATTAAAAGGAAATGCTATTGGTATTTAACAACTTAACACCAATTAACTTGCTATTTTTATTATTTATTGTTAATACTTTTCAATAAAATAAAAATAAAAATTGTATAGGTATTAATAAATTAAATAGACAACCATATCCTAGAGATAATTTAAAATTAAATGAAAAAAAGGAATTTGAACATGCAAAAAATAAAAAATATATTACTAACCTTGTAAAGATATATCTCATTTATTAGAAAATAAGCCAATAATGCTCATTTAAATTAGCGCAAAGTTTGATCGAAGTAATTTTCCTTTTTAAGTATATATATATATATATATATATATATATATATATATATATATATATATATATATATATATATATAGATAGATAGATAGATAGATAGATAGATAGATAGATAGATAGATATATAGATAGATAGATATAGATATAGATATAGATATATATATAGAGAGAGAGGGTGTTTTTTGAGAGGTATAGAACTTTAAATTGCAATAAAACAACGATGTATTATTCGATTGACATGAATTTTTTTTATTCGAAAGATAATCTTGTGGCATTACATTTTAAATATGATTTCTGGCATAGGACTGCCACGGCTGGCTCGGATGTAGTCCAATCTGGACGTCCAATTTTCGATGACTTTTTCCAACATTTGTGGCCGTATATCGGCAATAACACGGCGAATGTTGTCTTCCAAATGGTCACGCGTTTGTGCCTTATCCGCATAGACCAATGACTTTACATAGCCCAACAGAAAATAGTTTAGCGGTGTTAAATCACAAGATCTTGGAGGCCAATTCACAGGTCCAAATCGTGAAATTAGGCGGTCACCCAACGTGTCTTTCAATAAATCGATTGCGGCACGAGCTGTGTGACATGTTGCGCCGTCTTGTTAGAACCACAGCTCCTGGACATCATGATTGTTCAATTCAGGAATGAAAAAGTTAGTAATCATGGCTCTATACCGATCACCATTGACTGTAACGTTGTGGCCTTCATCGTTTTTGAAGAAGGATTCCACCAGCCCATAAAGCGCACCAAACAGTCAGTTTTTCTGGATATAACGGTGTTTCGACATACACTTGTGGATTAGCTTCACTCCAAATGCGGCAGTTTTGTTTGTTGACGTAGCCATTCAACCAGAAGTGCACTTCATCGCTAAACAAAATTCACTTATGAAAATCGCGACCATTATTTTCGAAATAAAATTGCACAATTTGAAAGCGTTGTTCAAGCGTGAGTCTATTCATGATGAATTGCCAAACCAAACTGAGAATAAATCACTTCACAGCTGTTAAATTGGTCCCTATCTTGGAGAGTAATGCCAACTTAAACTTCTATACCTGGAAAAAACACTCTGTACGTATATATATATATATATATATGTGTGTGTGTGTGCGTGTATTGCATGCGTGCGTGTAATGATTCACGTTATTTTTCTCTAACGGGCCTTTTAATTTGGAATCGTCCTGTAACCGCTAGGACTTGATGTAAATAATTTATTGCGAGCTTTTGACTATATAACAGGAGTTAACCGAAATTTAAAACACTTACAATTTGCGAAAACAGCTAATTTAGAGTTGTTATTATGTACGCTACATGATACGATGAAGCCCAGCGGCTGAGTGGTTAGTGCATCGCGCTTCCACACCACAGGTAGGATGTTCAAACCCCGGGCTGGGCAAGGTTGACTCAGCATGTCATCCCTACAATGGGTCGATCAAATGAGTACCAAGCTAGGTTGGGAACATAACACTGGCGGTTTTCGAGTCAGACTGACCACCTGAAAGGAACATCTGCTCATGCACCTCAGAGCCCAAGGCCACGTATACTGAGTTGGGCACAGTAAGCCTTGTCATCATGGGATGTCGCGCTACTCAGTTAAGTTACCTGATACGGTAGCATCCACCAATTCGTACATACGTCCAAGGAAGTTATCTAAGTTTTGGAGCTTCCGGTTATAAACCTCTATTGTCTCCGTTGCTTATAAATATCTACTTTAGGTAAACTTTACCTTCTGCAGTTTATATGCCCCATTTTACTTCTCTTGTGTTAATTGTGTTTTGCTTTATGTATGTGTGTATCGTAATTAAGTTTCTAAATGAAATAAAAATGGATTACTTTCCACAAGAAGAATTCCTCATCACTTTAACAACAGTTACATCAACAACCAAGATATGGTCATCAGTAATTAAGTAAATAAAACCACCACATGAATCCACGGCACACACATATATAAATATATATAATCCATGTCAATTAAATACAATTGAACACATAACTACACTTCAGTGCATACGTTCGCTGGAATATGCAGTTTCGTTGAATGACAATGCGATATAACAGAAAAGAGATTCAATGACCAACTCATTGCGACATCTTCGTAACTATTAGACTTATAGGCTTGGAATTTGGTAAAGATGAGTTCTTTATTGAGCAAAGATCAGTCAGAAATTGGTTATGATTTTGTGTCACAGGAGTGTAAAAAATAATGATAATTCCTTTTTAGAAATTCAAGTTACCTCCTGTTTAAATCAAGAGGCTAGGGCTATACAAATGCTTTCCGATGCAATTGAAAGCATATGTTAGATATTAAGATGTAAATAACTTATAACCTCCTTGGTCCCCTAGTATCACATGTGACACAAAAGTTTCATAATTTTTTGTGAAGACTGAATTGCAAAAACAAATTTGGTACCGGTTGTATCACATGAGATACAAAGTGAAATACCTCATATAATTTCCTCATTTAGTCAACAAATGGCGATATATCTCTGTGATAGCGATTTCTAATAGCGTTTCAGAATCAAAACAAGATGTTTGTACGTCATCTAAGTAAATATTGTTTTCTTATTTATGTACAAATATTAAAATATTTTAAAATATGATTTTTTTGTATATGTACTTTTTTACTATTTAACAGCAAAAAAGAAATTTTTACTGAAATATTAAAGCATAATGACTTGTTAAGTTTGTTTATATCACATGTGAGATACAATCAGGGCCCAATAATTTATGAACATACTTTAAATGTCAATTTTGTTTTAATTTTTGTTTATATTTTGGGATGATTCGAGGATTGATAGAATTATTTCTTGAATTAAAATCTTTAGTTGAGGAGTTTGCTTTCCATTTTTACCCATTTTCCTGATAATTGTTTGTTTAATAAGTATTTTTTATCAGTGTTGTATTTTACATCAGATGAGAGCTGATAAATTGCAAAGATTCTGATTTGAGTTCACTGCCAGATGAAGATAATTTTTAAGGTTATAATGGAAGTGAGATGGATGATGATGATGAAGATCAGGATGTAACTTCGGACTTTCCTGCTCCAACTCAATAGGGAGTACATACAGATAAGTTCAATCCAGTTTCATTTGATATTTAGGAGGAAGGATTGTCCTCACATTGTAAGAAATTACAATGATTATATGGGGGCATCGATCATCTGAACCGTACTATTAGTTTCTGCAGAATGAAGTTCCGAACCATGAAATGGACTGTACGAGTCATTCTACATATGATCGATTTTACTACGCCGAGTGCATGGCTCGCGTACAGAAATAATATGACAGATTTAGGGGAACCTAAGAAGGACATTCTGTCTATTTAGTGTTTAGACTCAGTATAGCAAATACACTCATATACGGCTTACTAAAAAAGCCATCTCCCACTCCTTCGCTAGCCGAAGATGAAATTGATGAGCCCCCTCCAAAACGCAGAGTTACAACTTGCATTCCACATCAAGCAGCTCATAACAATGATGCTAGGTCAGTGTTTCTCAAAGTGCGAGGCGTGCCCCTCTTGGAGGGCGTGCCAGCTCTACAAGGGGGGCGCGAGCATATTGAAAAGTCTAAAGCAAAAGAGTATTTAAAAAAATTATTAATTTACTGAAAGTAAACAAACAAAATACGTTCTGACATAAAAAAATAAATAAAATACACATTTACACTGATGTATTATACTTATAAATAAATCAGTGCTACACAATGTATTTTATAATTAATCTAACAATTCTAAGTTAAAAACAAGTTTATTGTTTATCAGTGACCCCATGGGTTTGTCATATACATAATTTATAACAAAAATTAGCACTTATCTTGATAATTTTTGTACAGCCGATCATAAGTTTCGCGATTCGCTTCCAATTGCCAACCGTTTTCCATGCAGGCACGTGTATGTGATGAAGTGGGGGAGGGGGGAGGAATAAAGAAGCAAAAATAATCCGGAATAAGTAAATCCTTTGCATACATTGTCATGGTCCTTTTATTGCATTCCTAAGTCTTGGAATAATTTTACAGATAGCGGTGCACAGGAAAGATCGTGCTTCGGGAAGACGTACATATACGTCTGGAAAAATAAAGGCTTTGGCTTAGCGAGATGTTTATATACTCGGCGGGTGCTTAAGAGGTTAAAGTCGTATCGTAGTTTTAGCGTCAAAGTATAGTATTATTAAATTCAGTACATTATTATTGTATGGGGGGGGCGCGATGAAAATTATGATTGAAAATTGGGTCGCGAGTATTGCAACTTTAAGAAACACTGTGCTAGGTACATGCCTGAAATAGTTGGGGATAGAAATCATCGAAGTAGGTGCAGGAATCAGAAGTGCACTGAGAATTGCTTGGGCTTAACAGCTGTATAATGTACAGACTTCAAGGTTTTTCTGTGTTTTACAAGTACTAGAGAGACATTAAAGACATTTCACGAAAATCATATATATATTCTCGTCCATAAATTTATATAGTATATTATTTTAATACAGTAGTTATCCCTCGTGGAAAGATTTATCACACCCTTCTAAGGGATGCGCTCTACAGTTTGATAAGCGCTGACGTAATATATAATCAATTTACGATAAATCCAAGTGGCTGTGGTAGACAAGTGGTCATGGTCGTGAACATGAGTTCAGCGTTGGTTAGGATGAGCATAGCGCTAAACACGTGATGTGAAGGAGAGGGGAGCTCTCAAGCCCAAAAGTCATCAAGTCAGAAAAAGAATATTAACATCGCACTATCCATCTACTCATCGAATTTTGGCTACGAGCCCCATAATTTTGAAGCATGATTAAGTGACGAGGACGACACCTGTTTGGCACCCTCTCTCCTAACTTCCACATTACACTAAAAGGAGGACGTTTGAGCCTCGACATATTTAACGTGCATCGGTTTCCTTTACTGCGGATGATCAAACGCATGACACGCCAGCTACGAGTACATTACATTGACCACTAGGTGATGCGGTCACTCAAAAGTCATCAAAGTAGAGTGATGCGGTAGTTTGGAGAGTGGATTTCCAAACCAAAAGTCCTCTTTGTAAAATGACCGTGGCTCAAGCTTACGTGGTTCATCACCAACGCCAGTGAGTTCTTCAGTTTATGTTGTTAATACTCAAGTAACCAACCAGTACAAATAAATCGAAATGAATTTCTTCTGAATTATTTTATACGCAGTAACTTTTATATGGCTTTGTTTATTTTAGTGCACATTTCGAGGATTATGTGAATAAAATGTACGTCTAATCGTTAGTGTTAAAAATATAAATTTAATTATTTCTAAAATATCTTACCGTGGTGACATTTCTTTAATTCTTTGACAATGCATTAAATTAAATGTTCCCTAATGCATAATTTACGTCATTTAAATACATACTACCATGCAAATTTCTCAGAATTATCTCAGTTAGCAAAATAAATATTTAATACAGAGTTAAGTAATTGCATAGATTTTCAAACGAAATAAGTCTAATTTTACTTTGTTTTGAACATGGGATATTCATTGAAAATTTCATTTGAATGCATTATTTATTCATTTCAAATTAAAATAACTTATTATGCAGAGCAGATCTTGACTAAAGTATAATTTCTTTTACAATTCTCCATTCAATTATAATTTTATTACTTGTAATACTTCTCATTTACCGAATTGAATGTTAAGAATTTGAATAAAAAATCCTTGTTTCTGAAATGTTTGTAAATTTTTAATGCATTGGAAAACAAAATTTTACAAAACCTGAACTCAAATGAAAATATTTCCCTGAGGACAATTTATTAAATATTTTAATCAAATTCTTTGTAAATTGCATTTAACGAATTTAAGTGAAATATCATTTTTAATATATTTTTAAGAATATCACAGACATATAAAATAACATTGAAAGTGTTAGTTTTTTAAAATGAAGAAAATCTGAATTTATTGTAAATGAAAAACAATTAAAAATTCAATAGTTATAATAAAGGTATACGTTATCTGTTCTAAATTTATATTTTTAAATAACATATTACTATTTAGAATGTTTCAAAATAATTTCGGTTATTTTGGAATGTTCAAATTCAATTTTAAAAACAAACAATAAAAGTTAACAAATCAATTTTCACACAATACTTTATTTCTTTAAAAAAAAATCATTATTTTACTGTATTCTTTGATTTAGAACTCTAACTTTTATAAGTGTTATTACTATCAACAATAATTGAAAAAATTGAAAGTTAAGAAAAACAATTTTCTAATGCTCGTTGATTTAATTATTTCAAAAGTAACTTAAAACAATAATAATAAACAAATTAATTATCTGAAGCTAATGTTCAGGTAAATCCAATTTTGCACCATACCAAATTTTCGACAGTTAAAAAAGCATTATACATATGTACAAGAATTGTAGCGATTGTCCTCCTTAATGTTTTGTGAATATAATGATTTCGATATAATTTATAATTTTACCCTAAATTCAGGAAATTAGGCTTATTTAACTGAACTTATTACGAATCAAATAAAATAATTTATCAGGAAACTGACAGAAATCAGTAACAATTGTTGACATTAATGTAATCAACAATAAAAAAATGTGTATCAAAGATAAGTATTAAACCATTTTCATATATAATTCTTATAAGCCTAGTATAGAATCCTTACTATTATTATAAACGCGAAAGTTTGAATGGATGTTTGTTCTTCTTTCATGCAAAAACAACTGAATGAATTTTAAAGGAACTTTACAATAATATACCTTATACATCAGAATAACACATAAGCCATAATTTCTAAAGATATTGTGTGAACATTTCAAAATATAACGATAACTGTCATGTAAGTAGGAAAAATTTCTGCCATTTGCAAGCAATCCTGGCGTGTGCTGCAAAAAAGCCCGCAAACGCATATATCTATCTTTAATGTGTTAAGAAACCCTTTTTGTTTTGTCTACGCCAGACGCTCACTTCTAATTTTTCTTTTGATCAGTGTACTTCCCTTTTTTTATTTCAGAATAAAACTAAGTTTGAAGGGAGAGGTTGTATTAAATTTATCTTTATTTGAATAACTACTATTGATTTTTTTCATGTGTAAGTCAATATCGCCAAAATAATGTAAACTATACATACAATAAAAATTTATAATTTATTTATTTCTATGCACTTTTTTTATGTTTTTATTATTCACATTTGGGTAGCAAAAAATTTATATTTACATCAAAATATATACTTTTATTACTTCTGGTACTTAAAGTAGATAAACTTTGTCTTTCACACAACATCATTTGGACAAATTTGCATATTTTTTTTGTTTTCAGTAGTTAATCATAACGCTATAATTTTAATTAAATCGGCAGATATTGCTTTTAAGTATAAAAATAATAATAAAACTGTATTTTTGGAGTGAGTGAATATTAACGTCGCACTGTTTAGCTACACGACGGCTTTTGGCAACGGAGCTCTTAATTTTGAACCATGGTCTAGTGACTTGGATGACACCTGAGTTGACACCCCCTCTCCAAACTTCCACACCACACTAAATGGAGGAAACATATTAAATACTTAAAAGGAAGAAAAGTAATATAATTAAACAAGAAATTGAAAAAAGAGCCTAGCAACTCAAGAAACAATTTCCGACTTAGGACCAAATAAATGGGCTTTAAAGAAAAATATGTATAAATATATATATATGCATATAATAAGTCATTAAAATGTATATCATCCAATTTGTAACAGTTTATAAAAAAACTTAAATTACTGTAAGTAATTTGTTTCTCAATTCATTTTAGTTGTTTCTAAAATAAATTTATACGTAGAAAAGGGACATTTTATTTGTTTTACATGCTTGCATATCATGATTAAATTTAAAAATAAATACTGTTATAAATACTAAATGTTTTAATTTAAATTATTTAAATTTCAAAGCTTCTAAATCATTACATTCTGAACAATTTTAATACCAAAGAAGATATTTTTCAGCTTGTATAAGCTTATGTTTAAGTCAATGGTGATACATTTAAATGACATGCATTTGCAGTATCCTTCCTACTATTTTAATTAAAATTAATTTTCCAAGTCTGTGAATTTTATTTTTACTACTATAATATAAGACATTGAGAGTTTCCAAGAGATCTTAAGGCTATATATTCTTTTCATTATTAAGATAAATCTCCTTAGATACAAACCATAATCTTTTCTTTCTTCTCCACCTAATCCCAACGTCTCAGCTCGTCTCTTTTAGCTATTCTCTCATTATCTCAGTCTATTACAACTAAAAGGATTTTGCCTTTATTATGCGAATATTTCTTCGCGATAACAATGAAGTGTTATTTCGAAATACAATGAAACTTTTAGAACATGGAATTTATTTCTATACATTTTAATTATTGATGCATTTTGAATGGTTGATTTTAAGCAAATTTTATGCATGAAACATTTTATTTTTCTATTTTTGAATTTCATTCATGATTTCATGTATAACATGGCATGAAATTGCTTATCACATTTTATTACTTGGATTGAGATGATTACGTTAAATAAGTATGATTAGGTTTGAATGCTCAAAATAAAAAAATAGAGTATTTAACAAGTAATTTGAAAAAAAATAAGTTAATTCCTAATACTTAGGGCAACAAAGAAAAATTTTATTTTATTTACTTTTTTATTAAATAACTACAATTAATATAAATATGTATATACATATGACAAAATCACAAAATTAAGTGACAAAATAGAAAGCGGATTTCCTTTCAATAATCAATGTATACTGTCGTTATCTATTGGCCTTTATCCAGAGTATAACTTGTTTGTCCCATATAAAAATGAAATTAATGAATTAAATTTAATTAATGAATTAATATTTTAAAAAAATTGTATTAACATAAATGTCATCCTTTACGTTTAAAAATATGTATTTGAACTTGAATGGATAAATAAAAGGTTTTTTTTACAGACTGAAAATTTTAAACAATACACAGTCGAACCTCTATATAAACTAAATCCCGGAATATAGTTCGTTAGATGGAAAATTCGTTATATAGAGGTTCATTTTTTAATATACTTTATAAACCACATAAAAAAAATTTTAAATTCATAAAAACTATATATTAAAAAGGTAATTATTCACACCTCTTTTTAAATTAATGTATGCATATTTTATACATCTTACCCATCAAAAAACAAATAAAGAAAGAAAAACAGCAAGGAAAACAGGAAAAAGGAATGTAGAAGAATTCACAGTATTTTCAATATTAAGAAAATAATTTTATACTAAAATGATTGAATTTTAAGGAAATTTTTTATTTGAAGCATACAAGTAATATTAAAAATATATTATTTAACAATTAGAACATGGGGACACGGGACAAATCCACTGATGATGAAATGGGATATCGAAGATGTTTCTAGTGAACTGGGCAATGGGGGTTAAAAGTTGCACTTCTTAGATGAAACGTCCAGAACTCTATTTCTCTTGGCAAGTTAGTAATTATTAAAACCAGTTCAAGATGTATGACCACCATAAAATGTATTAAAGAGAGGAAAACTTGAAATTTTCCAAAAATACTTTTAAAAAAAGGAGAACAAAAATTGAATCACAAAATAAAAATTTCATTACATAAAAAATAATTTTTTCTATAGAGAGGTTATTTTATGAAGAAAATCGTGAAATGCTAAAGGTTTCAGGAAAAAAGTTCGCTATATAGAAAAATTCGCAATATAGAAGCTCGTTATATAAAGGTCCGACTGTAGTTTACTCCAGAATGTATAATTATCTTCATTATTTAATCTAAAAATAATAACAACTGTAGAGGACCACAGTGAAACACAATGAGGCGCTTAAACCAACGATCCCGAAATTAAGAGTCTTGTTCTCTGCCGCCTGATCTAGACGAGCAGTAGATTTTATAGATTATTTAATGGATTTTATCTTTGAGATCAGGTAATTTATTTTCTGGATACGAATACGGTGACTGCTTCCAGCTAATATGTGATGCATAAAAATCCTTCGAAAATTTATAATGTATGTAATTACTCAGTAAATATTTTGATATATTATCCTATATAAAATAGAAATAAAGTGGATCTTAAAAGTATGGGATTAGGGGTAACTAAAATACCCAGAATTAAATGAGGAATTTGAGCTAACAAATCCCTTTTATACATTGATCTATCTTGAAACACACTTTTCTACTAAAAGACAATGGTATCCATAGTGTGGCTGTAATTGGTATCAAGTTACTATGATTCTTAGAAATACCTGAATAGGATCTAATTTTTGAAGTAACATTTCGTCAGAATGAAAGAGTCCTGCTGTTTCGAAACATCTTCTCTTTCGAAAATTTCGAAACAATTATTTCGATTTATTTGGTATTATTCTTCAAATCTGCCTCAGAAACCAATTCACAACATTGGTATACTTATGTCAACATTGCATTACAGTTATGTAATAGATTATTTCGAAACACCAACTCCTGTTACAGCGACCAATGTTTTCAACATTCCATTTGAGGAGGAGGATTTCCGCTGTCTCACTGCCAGTTGATATTAATGTTATTTGCAATACCTAGAACACAGGTTCTTGTTTATTAGTTATAAAAAAGACTGTATAGAAGCATCAATATCTGTTAGGTAACGAAGATGTATGCACCACATTTATCCAGGTGCATTTAGCGTTTCAGTTTCTATCATCTTCAAAGTACGCATTATAAAATAAGAAATTCTGAATTAGCAGTTAAGTATTTGATGTTTTAGTTTAAACCTTTATCTACCCATGGTACTTATAAGTACACTCAATTTAAAATTACATAGAATCACAATTTTTACGAATACTCTGACGATACTTAGCATGAATATTCTTTTAAATCCACTTTTCCGAGATATATGGCAGCACGGGTTCTATGATGAGTATTTTAGCGGGGAAGGCAAATAGTTTTATAGTAGAAGTTACGTTTTCAGATGACATTTTGATCCGATTGCGAAGATTGTTATGTTGTTCCGAACAAGTAGTTAATGTCGAAAGGCAAGTGTCTTATTTTTTTTATGTATTAAGGAAGACGTTAGAAAACGATTTGACTATTTATTTTAAGTGAACCGTGTAAATAATTAATTTTACAGTTGAATAACTTTGTGGTTCTTATAAGTACCACTAGGTGATGGAGCAAAAGAATTAAGTTTTTTTTTCATTACTGTGTTTTATTGTTGTTTTTGTTGTGTTGTAGAGTCATCGCTATAGTGCAATAGACTTATGTTTTTTTGGCATTTCTTTAAGCGTAACTTATTTATTGTTTATTTTAACGTTTTCAAAAATTTTGAACTTTGAATCTAAGCTTGTTTTTTGGGCCACACAATTTAATGAAATATCTATTCTTATTTCAAACATTAACAACATTTTAATTCAGTGTTTCTCAAACTGTAGGGGGCGTGACAGCTCTACAAGGGGGACGCGAGCCTATTGAAAAGTCGAGAACAAAAGATTATTTAAAAAAATTATTAATTTACTGAAAGTAAACAAACGAAATACATTCTGACATAATAAAAAATAAAATACACATTTACACTGATATATTACACTTATAAATATGTCAGTGCTACACAAAGTATTTTATAATTAAACAATTCTAAGTTAAAAACAAGTTTATTAATTACCAGTTACCCCATGGGTTTGCCATATATATAATTTGTAACAAAAATTAACCCTTATCTTGATAATTTTGTACGGTTTATAATTAAACTTTGACTGACGATCATAAGTTTCACGATTCGATTCCCAATGTCAACCGTTTTTCACGTAGGCACGCGTACGTGATGTATTGGGAAAGGGGAGAGGAATAAAGGAGCAAAAATAATCTGGAATAAGTAAATCCATCACAAACATTGTCAAGGTCCTTTTATTGCATTCCAAAGTCTTGGAATAATTTTACGGATAGCAGTACACAGAAAAATTGTACTTTAGAAAGACGTATATATACGTCTGGAGAAATAAAGGCTTTGGCATAGCGAGACGTTTATGTATACGGAGGGGGACTTAAGAGGTTAATGTCGTATCGTAGTTTTAGCGTCAAAGTATAGCATTATTGAATTCAGTACATTGTTATTGTATGGGGGGCGATGAAATTAATGACTGGCTATTGGGTCGCGAGTATTGCAACTTTGAGAAGAACTGTTTTAATTTCTTTATGTGTAACTGAGATTTAACTGTAGGATATTTTCAAAGTGCTATTATTATTATTTCCTTTTCTTAAAATGTCTGGAAAAAAGAAACTCTGTCTTCAAGAGGCTTTGGATTTATTACAGAACTTACTATCTTAAATCTATGATGTACTAACAGAGGATTTTTCAGATGAAGATGTCCCAGCAAATTATCAGTTGGAATTTTTGTTAGATACTTAGGATGACGATCAAGAGACTGGACTCAAGGTGCAGTAGTTCATGTTAAGAAAATACGGCATTTCTTAACCCCCGGATGAAGTTTTTAAAAAAGCATTCAATCGAAACCTCACTCAAAACGCCCAACGTGTAATGAATTTGTGTGCATTAATGAAAAAAAAATGTTTCTTTTAATATTATGGAGCTGAGTTAATGTGTAAAAAAATATGTAAATAAATTTTAAAAATTTATAATCTTTAAAAATAAATATTTCGTGCTGTAAAATGTTAGTGTTATCTGGTTATTTAGTATTTTTAAGAGTTAGAATTGGGTTAAAAAAGTTATTTGGTCTTTTCATTTATGACAATATTTGAGACGCTTGTAGAAATGTACCAATTTAATTAATTATCACTAGCGAATTATATTTCCCAAATTTGAGAAGTTTATGTATGTTTATGCCTTATGTTTCAATTCAGTGATTGTAAAAGAATATTGCATGGAAATTTTTTGCAGTAAATCATAATGCGGTAGATAAAGGGTTGAAACAATTTTTATTGAAAGAGGACTGATTAAGAAGACATGGTATGATTTACACAAAATTTTTTAATTTAATGATTTTTAAAAATTTTTTGATTGCCCCCTATGTGTATTTATGATGTAAAACAGATTTTGTACTCAAAATTTCATAAAAAGCTAAGCATTAAATTTTTTAAGGAAAAACTTGAAACTTAAGGAGTGATTTCAAAATGCTACTCCTTCTACGAAAATTGACGTACATATTTGAAATTTGATTTACAAATACGTTACACTATGTGTAACAAAAGTTGGTAAGTATTTTACGATGACATGATTGGTATTTGTGCTATACTTCTTTTTATGAATGCTTATAGAAAAATTCCTTAAAAAACGAATACATTATAAATTCAATTATTTTTTTTACAATATAATATAAGTATTGCTTTGATCGAAAAATGCATACCAACTTTTGTTGTTTTATGTATTATTAGATACAAGTGAAAAAAACTTTTAAGTATTAGGTACAATACAAAAATTCCTTAGAATTTTAAATGAAGAAAAACTAGTTATTTTATCTTACCGAGATAAGTCAGTTTAAAGTTCTGATTTGCCTTTGGAATGCGCATAAAAACAAATGAAAAAGTTATCATAACTCTGCGTTTCTTAAACTTAGAGCTTTGGAATTTTGTGAGTTTGTAGAAAACTATATAAAAATAGTTTAGGCTAAAAAAATTAAATTTGTTTTTGGACTGATTTTTTTCAATTAAATTGTAATGTGCCCCTTTAATTAATTTGGTGTATGTATACCATATTATAGCAAAATTTTCTAAAAAGTTCATATGCAGTTCCCACAATTCTTTTAAAAAGACATGGTTCAATGTGTTTTGTAGCTTTGAATATGCTGTTACTTAATAATAAAGGGTGTTTTTTTGAGAGGTATAGAACTTTAAATAGCAATAAAACAACGATGTATTATTCGATTGACATGAATTTTTTTATTCCAAAGATAATCTTGTGGCATTACATTTTAAATATGATTTCTGGCATAGGACTGCCACGGCTGGCTCGGATGTAGTCCAATCTGGACGTCCAATTTTCGATGACTTTTTCCAACATTTGTGGCCGTATATCGGCCAAAACATGGCGAATGTTGTCTTCCAAATGGTCAAGCGTTTGTGGCTTATCCGCATAGACCAATGACTTTACATAGCCCCACAGAAAATAGTCTAGCGGTGTTAAATCACAAGATCTTGGAGGTCAATTCACAGGTCCAAAACGTGAAATTAGACGGTCACCAAACGTGTCTTTTAATAAATCGATTGTGGCATGAGCTGTGTGACATGTTGCGCCGTCTTGTTGGAACCACAACTCCTGGACATCATGATTGTTCAATTCAGGAATGAAAAAGTTAGTAATCATGGCTCTATACCGATCACCATTCAATGTAACGTTGTGGCCTTCATCGTGTTTGAAGAAGTACGGACCAATGATTCCACCAGCTCATAAAGCGCACCAGACAGTCAGTGTTTCTGGATGTAACGGTGTTTCGACATACACTTGTGGATTAGCTTCACTCCAAATGCGGCAGTTTTGGTTGTTGACGTAGCCATTCAACCAGAAGTGCGCTTCATCGTTAAACAAAATTGGCTTATGAAAATCGGGAACAACGGCAATCTCGTTTTGGGCCCATGCGACGAATCCACGCCTTGCTGGATCATATTTAAAATGTAATGCCACAAGATTATCTTTCGAATAAAAAAAATCATGTCAATCGAATGATACATCCTTGTTTTATTGCAATTTAAAGTTCTATACCTCTAAAAAAACACCCTATACAAGAGAAAATAGAGATAAAAGGGCATGCTTTTGTTTTGTTGCTCCAAGAACTAGTAGTGTTTTACATAAACAATGATTCTTAAAAGTTGTCGAACATTTGTATTGCAAATTTATCTGTGTGATGATCTATTAAGCTAAAACGAATTTTGAAATCCAAAAAAATGTATTTATTGAATATGTTGCGAATGAAAATATAAAGAGTTTCTCTTCGCGGCAAATGAAATGTATGTACTCTGTTTTCCAAATCTAAACATATATTTAGAAATAATGTTAAAATATGTCTGATAAAAGTTCTGTAACATTTATAGGGCGTGCCTATAATCTCCTTGTATCTTGTACACCTTATGTAAACTAAGTACACTTATTTATACTAAAAAAATAAATAATTCTTTAAAAATTAGTTTTTTTTTAAATACGTTAATTTTTATGTAAATTTCATTTATTTTTTTAAACTATGTTAAAACATGTATTTTCGTTAATTTTGCAGCGAAAATTGCTTGCTAAGCGTATCAAAAGGTAGCTTAAATGAAACGTAAAGATATGTTTTGTCACACAGTTGCATATACTTCAGTAAAAAAATTACCAATGCTTACAATGAGGTCATTCATCTTACAGGAGAAAAAGTTACGGTTTCAATTCAAGCATTATTTAATTCCAGGGAATTTTAAAAAGGTGACCGAAAATTCTTCACTTAATTTGTTACTACACTGAACAGCTTTTTCTATCAGATAACAATTAATTATTTCCAGAAAAATAGCATTACATTCTCGCTCAAAAAGTCAAGAGAAGCAGCAATTTTTTTTCTTCAAGTTTTCAGCTTTCACAGAGACGTTTGTGTGATACAATTTTTCGGAATTTTCGGTTTATGTGTTTCAACTATAAAATTCTTCAAAGTTAGTTATCTCCACAAAAATTACGAAATAATTTCTTACTGGTAATGTGCATGCAACATGAAGTTTTCTGTGAATAATAAAGCTAATTCAAAGACATTTTTAAAAAGTACTCTGATAAAAAAAATGTAAAATTAACTTTTACTCTTAAAATCTTATTTAAAATTCAAATATGAAAATGAATACACCACTAAGTTGCTTTTCTTTGAAAATAAAGCTTAAACAGAAATGGCCAACTGAAATGATCTAGTGGATCACTTCGGAAAAACATTGTAATCCCGCGGGTCGCATGTAACAATATATATCTGTATATTAAGATTTGGACTCATTACAAACATTTATTGGAGTGAAAATTTCAAACGGAATGAATTATCATTATTGTTTTAAATGTTTCATGTATTCAAATATAGATAATTTAATAATAATAATGCAATAACCATATGTGCCTAGCTCTAGCAATAGCAGGGCGTTAAAGTTACAGGAATAAAGCATGATGCTGCGAGGGGGAGAGGGCGGCTGCAATGCATTACTGCATTGCACTTCTAAGTATATAAAAACACAGGAGCAATATAGAAAAATAGAAACAGTTATGGGATATACTTTTTACAAAACGTTATACTAAAAGCAAAAATATCTCACAAAATAATCGTATTTTTTACAGTTGTAATGAATCTCGCTAGCCGAAAAAGTATTCAAGGCGAGCCACGGGCTAGCCATACCTAGCCTAAACATTTTTAAATGAGCAAAATATAAATAAAAGAACTCAAACAGTTAAGGTATCCGACTACTCTAAAATCATTGTTAGACACTTAAAAAGTAAAACCATTCGAAATATTTTTCGGATCCAAATTTTTATGATCTCCTTGTGTTGTTTTTCCAATCCCGTTCCATGATCTCAATGAAAGTAAACAAACCGATTCGAACCCGATCTTTTTGCAAGTTTCGTGATTTGTGGTTGGCAGCAATTGCAATGCAAATCGAGCGACTATTTAAACTCGGCTCGTGTTAGTTTTTCAGGCGGGGAGGAGAAAAAGAAATATAAGAAGTGCGTGAGTGTTTTAGCTCTCAGAGGGAGAGAGCGGCTGGTTGGCAATGCAACTGTATGTTGCATCACCATTTTCAGATTATAAATTCGTTTTCAATATTAGACTGTAAGAAGACGGTTCGAATCGGATGTCTGGTAATGTTGATTTTTGAACTAAGATTTTATTAGTCAACTTATTGTTTTTTTTATCGCTCCAGTAACGAGCACATTGACTTTATCCTTGATCATTATTAAAAGCCATTTTTAAGAAACTGCTTTCATCTTTATGCCTCCTCGACACAAAAATTTCACTGCTTGCTTTGCCAAAATTTGGGTTAGTTTATCAGTAAGTGTAACAATCATAATTTTTTTTCTAAAATTGACCATTTTTTATGATTTTATTTTGAAAGCCACCTTATTAGCTTAGTAAAATACCAAGTGTTTTCATTTTCCATTCACTAGAACAAAAACTACAAGTGATTTAGTAAAAGCAGATGACATAACTTTACACACGATGCCAAACTTAAGAATACGTTTTACTCGAAATGTATTTTTTTAAAAGCTCAAACGGAGACAGCGATTGCTCCAAAAGATTTGAAAATAATTTGCTGAAATTTTTTGTGTACGTTTTGTATAGCAGTAGAAGTGCTTTGACATTCAGAGTTATCAATCACTGTTTTATTACAAAATTTACAGTCCTTTATGTGGATATAATCACTGTTTCTTGAGCACAATTTAATATAATCACTAAGTTAAAGTGCGCTATAGTTTTTGTAAAAATTAAAATATCTCTTATCCTTAAGGTCATTTCAAACATAAATAACAAAGTAAATGATCAAAATTGAATAATTGAGAATTTGTTCATAAAATTTTTGAACAGAGCCGGCGCCGTTTATGTAATTTTTTTGTACACTTACACTAGTTTCTTTCCATTTTAATATTTTTTTCTCTTTTCAATTTTAGGATTTTTTTCTTTGAAATATACTAAATAAATCTAAAAATCACAAAAAATCCCCATACCTCCATTTTTTCAAAAAAAGTTGTCGCAAGCTGTCGGATACCTTAAGGGGATTATAACGATTATATATGTGTATTAAATGCTCAAATGTATTTAAGATGTTGATCTTTTTTGCTGTAAAATCTAGGGATTACCTTTTTTGGTAATTTGTTTATTCGTTGAAGTTATACATTTTTTTTAAAAAACAGCGATTGAGCCTTCAGCTCGAATTTCACCAGAAACAGTAGTAGTCCAGAATAAAGGGTCACTATTTTCCTGGATATCAAATTATGGGACAATATCCTAATGGTAAGTGTTGGCTTAAAAGTTAGGAGCCAACACATATGATGTTTACTTAGATTGATTTGAATTTAAAATGAAATGGTTCTTAACATGAAAGGCGATTCTGATGGTTTGATGCAATTTTTAGTAAAATCTTATTTTGATGCACCTCTTGGAGATGATTTTAAGATAGTGTCTAATTGGCTCAAATGTGCAATTTTCAAATTTCAAGTAATTGCAAAATTAAATATAAAAAGTATCACATACGAAAATCAATAACGAGCCTGTTGCTGATGTAAATAAAAATATGACATAAAGTAAAATAAAATGAAAAGGACCAGAAAGAGTGGAAAAAAACTCTGACCTCTTTTTAATAACATTTAACAATGTAGTTACATTCTAGTTTCTGTCAACTGTTGAATGTCAGCCTTAAAAAATACTGAATGGCCACCCGACGTCTTACCACTGCAAAACTTAAAGCAAACATTACGGACTTTTATTCTTATCTTTCTGATGATGTTCAATTTAGAGTAAAAAAGGACAAAATTGTCTTCTTGCAACAATATTTGCAGATTTTTCTTTTTTCTCAGACAAAAATTCCAATTTAATGTTTAAAAAAAATATTGCACTGAACATTGGATTGTTCCTCAGGTGACAAGAAAATGATGAAATTTTGTGCTGCTGTGTTACCAGTATTTATCAGAAATATATTTATAAGATCTTACTAGGTAATAGGCGATATCGCTATTTCTGACTTCAAATAATTGTTATCGCCAAACAAGGCATTTAAATAAGTTATAGCTTAATTTTTACATAAACAAATTCAGTTTCTAATTGAAGAGCCTTCTGAATATGTCCGGCTCCTTCTTCTGAAATTCGAGGTGTACGCTTAGATTTGGTTTTAGTGATAGATTTAGCGATTTAAAATCCCGATAATAGAACGGCATTAGCAGCTGAACTAGTACCACATTCTTCATATCCTTACCAAGCCATGCAAGCGGTGGGAGCTATAGCAAATTTACTTTGCACCAAACTCTTTTATACCATGATATTTGCTTCATATGTTACTATATATCAGTGTTTCTCAAACTGTGGAGCGCAACCCCTAGGGGGGTCATGATAACTGGACGGGGGGGGGGCACGAGCATATTGAAAAGTCGATCGAAAAAAAAAGATTATTTAAAAAATATTAATTTATACCGAAAGTAAGCAAACAAAATACATCCTGACGTAATAAAAAAATAAAATACACACTTATACACACCGAATCTGATATAATACACTTATAAATGTATCAGTATTACACAATGTACTTTATAATTTATGTAACAATACTAATTTGGGAACAAGTTTAATAATTACCATTGTCCCCATTGCCTTGTCATTTATAAAATTAAAAATAAAAATTAACGTTTATCTTGATAATTTGTGTGGCATACAATTAACTCCTTAACTTCTGATTAAAGATTACGTGATTATACCCCTAATTGCCACCGTTTTCTACGTAGGCACGCGCATGTGATGTATTGGGGAGATAAGGAATAAATAAGCACATTCTCTGAAATATTTAAATCCTTCTTAAACACAGTCAAGATTCTTTTATTACATTCCAAAGCCTTCGGAATAGTTTTATGGATAACAGAGTACAAAAAAGGTCGTACTTTGGAAAGACATATATATATACGTCCGTGGCTATTAACTCTTTGGATGAGTGAGACGTTCATATATGCCTGTTACACTTAAGACCTTTAAGACCTTATTATTGAATTCAATACATTATTATGGTATGGAAGGGGGGCGTGAGGAAAATCATGACTGAATATTGGGTCACATACATTAAAACTTTGAGAAATACTGCTTTATATATAACACCGTATCACTATAGAACGGGGTCAGCAACCTATGACATACATGCAAGATATGGAAGCCGGAGCAATTTTCATTGTTGCTCCATCAAAAAATTATAAGATACATTTAAATCGCTATATATGTCTCTCGTCTTTACGCCACGCTCATATTTATTTAAAGCGTATTCCTCCTCTAAATGCTTTGCCATGAAACGATTCTGGTGAATCAGTTTGCGTGTAGTTTGTGTGTTTTATTGAAAGGAACTATCCTATGTTTAAATGTTACTCATTATTAGTGTTAAATATTCAATGTGAGTCAAAATTATAGTGTAATACTAGCTAAAAAGAAGCATTTGCTGTATAATGAATAAAAAAGAGAGTAGTTCACTTCCCCCCTCCAAAAGTTTAAGCACCGACGGTAAAAGAGATTCTAATGTGCATCAGGGATAACTCATAAGGAAGAGTTATTATGTTGATGTAAGAGTTATATTTTATAGTTTTATGGCAATAAATGTCTTTAAATGATGCATAATTAATATATAATTTAAATTCAAAATCTGCATTTTTTTACTTCTATTCCATAACTTTGCATATATTGCCATGGGAATCAAATTGCTTCAAATAGTTCCTATTGCGTGGCATTTTGAATCATATTGGTTCGGTACACCTTAGCTAAAATTTTACAGACACATGCTATAAACCCTTATTTGTTATAGATAAATATATAAAATTAAACAGTAATACCAAACAGTTTATTTTTATATGCTACATAAAATCTCTAAATTCATTTTTGCCATATATAACATTTTTAGAGCTAAATATACAGTTTTGTATCTCAAAGAACCGCAGAAAACTATTTAACCTTTGAAGAGAAACAGCCAAATAAGAAGGCATTTAGGTTGAAAGAAATACGCAACTCTCATTTTGAAAGCTACAAGGGCTCATTGTTGCCAATTGCCTGAGGACTTCGATTCGAAGAAAAGAGGAAATTAAAGTGTACTTCCTTTCTCTGTTCGCTTCAAATCTATTCTTCCAATCTTTGCTTTACAAAAGGAACAAGTATCGTTAACCAATCCACAGCACTGGAGCTTGCTTCAGATTGAGTTTAAGTTGAAGAAATAGATTCTGTTTGAAGTGATCATAGAATTCTATTTTCACTTGGAAAATAGCAAGAAAAGGAATAAAAAAAGACGTTTTTTCACTCTTTAATTTGATTCCACTCCTTGGTATGTAGCACCTGTGGAAGGGAATAAACCCTTTTACGACAAAAAAGATGGAGTTTTTTTTAAATTTCTTTTATCTTTTTTAATTCTTAAGGGGTAATAAGATTTAAGATATTGGGAATATTTTTAATGTTTTCGTATCCATGCATAGTTTTAAATAAAGTTAAGCATAAAAATTCCATCAAGTTCGAAAAAATAAGGAATTACTGAATGTGTCAATGTACCCAATAAGTCGAATATGCATTGTTATTATACAATGCATTGTGATTTTTTTTGTAATTTAGACATACACAGCAACATTGATTGTTAAATAAACAGGAAACCTTTCTAATTTTAATTATCCTTTATTAAATATATTTTTAATAATTTCTACTTGGTAAAATAGTACATTAAGTTGTCAGATAATGACCTGTAGTTTTATATAAACTATTGCTATGTCTTGAACTGAAAATCAATGCTAGCATTAGATTAATTACAGGATTAATTACAGAACAATTACAGGATGTTCTAAAAGTAACGATCTATTTCCATGAAAAACCTAATGTATTTATTTCTTACACAGGTGTTTGAAGAATTGTTCTCCTTTAGAAGAAAATATAGCCATTGTTTCCTGGAAACTGTGTGCTGAAACATATGAGAAGATGCGTCATCTGTCCGTCGGAAAACAATTTTCGACAGGTGTTAATATCAGGGTACTCGTGAACAAAAATCATGTAGAGCAGTGCTGCTCAAACTTTCAATAATTGCGACCCAATATTCAATCATCATTTTCATCGCGCCTCTCTCGATACAAGAACAATGTATCGAATTCAATAATGCTATACTTTGACGCTAAAACTACAATATGACTTTAACTTTTTTTTAAGTGTCGGTCAGCGTATATAAACTTCTCGCTCAGCCAGTGCATTAATTGCCCCGGACGTATATGCACGCCTTTTCGAAGTATGATTTTTCTGTGAGCTGATGTTCATAAAATTACTCGGAAGGCTTTAAAAAGAATAAAATGCCCTTAATAGTGTTTGCAAGGGATTTACTTATGTCAGATAATTTACTTAATTACCCACCACATACGATCATCTGCGTGTTAAACAGTGGCATTGGGGAGTGAATCATATATTTTTAATCGGAATTTAGGTTAATTAATCAATTAACTTAAAGTTAATTTTTAAATTAATTAATTAATTAATTAACTTAAAGTTAATTTTAAATTAATTAATTAATTAACTTAAAGTTAATTTTTAAATTAATTAATTAATTAATTAACTTAAAGTTAATTTTAAATTAATTAATTAATTAACTTAAAGTTAATTTTTAAATTAATTAAACATTAAGTTAATTTTTGCAAGTAATTGTATATATGACATGCCCATGGGGTAACTGATAGTTATTTATCTTGCTCTTAACTTAGTACAGTGAGTGATCGGTTAACGAACACATATTTGGAGGTGATCAGGGAGACACCCCTGAAATTACGGATGAAATTTTGACAACTGCTAGAGATCTGGAATCGGAGGTGAACGAGGATGCCATAGAAGAGCTCATATTGGGACATGAAGATCAACTGACGATAGAAGAACTCCAAGAAATTTTGAATGAAGAACACCAAGAAACACAGAGAAATATCTCTCCTTCTGAACAAGAGGAAGACGAAAGAGGACCAATGCCGACATCTGTCGTTAAAGATCTTTTGAAAAAGTAGGAGGCTGTCAGAGCAATGGTCTTAGAATGGCACCCAAACCAAGCTAATGTCAGTAGGGTTGGAGATCTTCACAACGGCAATGCTATTAATTACTTCCGGAAAATCCTGAAAAAGAGAGAAAAGCAATCGACATTGGGCATGTTCTTCAACGCCCCATAAGCAAAAAATGAAAAGGACTGATTAATGTGCAAGACTATATATGTATGTATAATTTTTTAAAAAACTTGCTAAGAAATTATACATTTTTTAAAATTTAATTTTTAGGGTCTCCAGAACGAATTAATCGATTTCACATAGAAGTATATCGTGAATCGATGATCGTTTAACGAACTATTCGGATAGCGAACATAGTCTTGGAACGGATTATGTTCGTTAACCGATCACCCACTGTATTGTTTAATTAATTATACGATACATTGCGCAGTACTGATATATTTATACGTGTGTTATGCCAGTTTAAATGTGTACTTTATTTTTCATTATGTCAGAATGTATCTTGTTTGTCTACCTTCAGTAAATTAATATATTTTTTAAAATAATCTTTTGTTTTCAACTTTTCAATATACTCGCGTCCCTCTTGTAGGTTTATCACGCCTCCCCTAAGGGATCGCGCCCCACAGTTTGAGAAACATTGTTGTAAATAGTTTTGATAGTATCGTGATATGTTGATGTTCATCCAGAACACTTTTCATCCACCACGCTACCGGCTCGCCTGAATTCGCTTACAAGTAATCTGATGTTTTCCTCTGTTGATGGCTGTTTTGCAATATTTTCGCTGATACAACTGACACACTTTTTCATATGTTTACCACTCAGTTTCCAGGACGCGATGACTATTCTTTCTTCCTAAGGGAGAACAATTCTTCAAACACCTATGAAAGAAATAAATGCATTAGTGTTTTCATGGAAATAGAACGTTATTTTGGAACACCCAGTGTATCTCCAAGTATAGATTTAAGAAATAAATTCAGTTATTGAATTTATTATTCAATTTCAATTATCTCAATTCTATTTTTGTTTTTGTATTAGCTATAAAATATCAATTACAATTTTTAAAAAAGCTTCATATATTCACAAAGTAACTTTAAGACTTCGGAATATAATTTTAAAAAATAGAAACAACTGTTGTGAATGTTTTTTACTAAGAGCAAAATCATTATTTATTAGCATCATTCCAACGAAATTATTTCATTCATTCTGTTTGCTATGATTACAAAAACGATTAAATCAATAATAAATTCGTATATTTCTATGAATATTAGTCAAGTTTAAGTAACCGGATCAAACTGTATTAATGTATATTAAAAACTATAATTTATGTAATTAATAATATTTCATGAGTTTCAGCATGTATTAAGCAAGGTTTCGCATAACATAGATGCAAAGCATAATCAATATATTTATTAATGTTTTTTTCACTGGAGCCTTTCGTTGTGTGTTGTGGGAAAAATGTTTCTTTACAAACAATTTTATTATTTTATATTGAAGACATAATTGATATCATTGGTATCATGCCAAAATACCAAAAGGCTAAGTTATTCTGAGTTCAAATTCATTCTACATTGCATTTTTCTAAATAGAATTATCTCTGATATCTGAAGAGTCTGTGTTGGGGCTTTATCAGATTTTCTTACTAATATTCTTGGGGAATCTTTGGGGACATACTTTCAATATTTCAATCCAATCCTCTCAAGAAGAAACCACGATATGCAGATTAGTTGATAAATATATAATTGAGCTTAAGCCAAACTTTTTCAAACTGTGGGGCGTGCCTCCTAAGGGACCGTGATAACTCTACAACGGGGCGCGAGCATATTGAAAAATCGAAAACAAAAGATTATTTAAAAAAATTATTAATTTATCGAAAGTAAACAAACAAAATACATTCTGGCATAATAAAAAATGAAATACACATTTGCACTGATATAATACTTATAAATTCATTAATACTGCACAATGTATTTTACAATTAATTTAACAATAATAATTTAAGAACAAGTTAAATAGTTACCAGTGAAACCATAGGCTTGGCATATATAAAAAATTATGCACAAAAATTAACCCTTATCTCGTTAATCTGCACGGTTTATAATTAATCCCTTAACTGCCTTTTTAAAAGTCCTGCGATTCGCTCCCCCATGCCACCATTCCCTACGTAGGTGCGCGTATGGGATGTGTCGAGGTTGGGACGGGGGAAAAAAGAATAAAAAATAAACAAATCCTCAGAAACACACAAGTAAGTGCTTCACAAACATTGTTAAGGTTCTTTTACTACATTCTGAAGCTTTCGGAATAATTTTATGAATAGCAGAAAGATCTCACTTCGGAAATACGTATATATACGTCTGAGGCAATTAACGCTTTGGGAAAGCGAGACGTTTAGCGCTTCAGTGGTTAAAGTCGTATTGTAGCTTTAGCGTAATTCTTGAATTCAATACATTGTTTTTGTATGGAGAGGGGGCGCAATGAAAATTATGATCGAATATTGGGTCACATGTATTAAAAGTTTGAGAAGTACTGGCTTAAGCATTTATGTGTTACTAGAATGGAAGTAGAATAGTAGAAGAATAGAATAGAAGAAAGAGAAGGAGAGACAAAAAGCTGAGAGGCTGATAGCATGAGATATTGGTAAGTTATTAATTATAGTAGTGTAATTATAGAATGGACATTAGTGTGTTAAGAGTCTTATATATATATAAGGCAGATAAAGATACTTAGAATAGCTTTCCATGAAGATAGTTATTAGGATTCCAGACGCTATTTATTTAGAAGTTAGAATTACATTACATCTCTCCTGATTACATCCTTATAAGTAAGACTTGTGCTGCGTTGATCAATATATTTAGACAATAATAAATTAGATTTATTATGACGAATTTGGGTGATCAATCATTTCTTCCTACAAATCTAGGTCGCGTGGATGAAGAGATGGTACATCCGGGTCACGGGGTATCACAGAGCTATACAGTTATTATAATTTTATATATTAATATTTTATTAGGAAGCAAATTTATAAAATATCCAGCCAACATTAATATTTTATTCAATAATATCCTTAATTTTTTTTGAAAAAAATACCTTCAAGGATGAAAACATAAATTTTACATTCCCTTTTTTGGTACAAATAAATATCAGGCTTTGATATATTTTTCTCCCCCTCATGAAATGCATAAAAATATACTGCATCCAACGACTACCAATTCTTCAAATTTAAGAACTCAAACATCTTTTCTAAAAAGCAAATCTGCAATTCCTAAGAAATAAAGCGTTTTAATACTCTCGAGAAAATACAAAGAAAGGTTTCATTCTATTTAGAATAGAATAAATTGGACCACTGGTTTTCATTATCCCATCAAAACTGCTCTGGCTTCTTTTCAAATGTAGAGTGAAACGAAGAGATTCATTCATACAAACCCTTTTGCGTTCTACATCGACAATTTCATTCGGGGATCAATAAGAAGGGAGTCTGCAAATAAAACTAGAGTAAATACACAATTTCCTATCATCCGAGAGTGAAATGACAGCTTTAAGAAGGAGGAATTGGGAAACCGACGGGCACAACTCCAGGCAATGGAATTCAATCCCTTCTAGAATCCCGCAGAATGCAGATTGGGAATTAAATGCACCTTGCGTCGTAGATTCTTGAATCACTGAATCGAAATGCTACAAAAATGACAAGACATAATACAAAGCGAACTGTGCCAAACAGAAAGACAGGGAAGGTTGGAAAATAAAAACGTGGTTTGCAGAAATTCTATTCTGGATCGAAGAATTTGAATGACTTCCCACGAGTATTACCTTTTTTTTTATTTTATTTTATTTATTCTGTAAAAACAGTAAAGAGAATATTTCTTTTGATATCTGTAAAGAATAAATTCGGGTTTTAAATAGTCTTTAAAATTGGATAATCTTTTTTCTGTATTAACTAACAAACTGATGAGATTTTAACTTGCTCTTGTTAAATATTTTCAAATCGATTCTACATTTTCTATATAAGTCCTGAGTGTTTTTGTTTAAAGTTAAATGTAAACAATATATATATATATATATATATATATAAAGGATCGGTGTGAACTGCATATTTATTTTATATGTATATAAACATATTCGCAAATGATTCGGCAGGAAAAAGGATATACAAATCGTGATACCCCCTCCCTGGGGATACCATCGCTTCTTCAACGCGACCTAGATTTGTGAGAGGTAAGAATTGATCACCTAAGTCAGCCGTAATAAATCCAATTTATTATTTTCGAAATATATTAAACAAAGCAAATTTTACTACAGGAAGGCAATCAGAAGTGATAAAACGTATCCCTAAGTTCTATGTAAATAAGCACCTGGAATCCTAACTACTTATCTTTAAGTAAAGTTATCATATGAATCTTAATCTTCCTTAATTCTTTAACTAGCTAAATCTCGTTCTATAATTACGCTCTAAGTTTAATTTCTTGTCATCAGCTCACGGCGTTCAGCATCTCAGCTTCCATTCTCCTTCTCTCTTTCTCACGCGCGCGAATACTGAAACTCCTCTATATATCTACTAACTAATCTGCATATCACGGTTTCTTCTTCAGAGGATTGGCCGTGAAATAACTGAATTCTGGTCCCAAAGATTCCCCAAGAGTATTAGTATGAAAATGCGATAAGGCCCCGTCACAAAATTAACGATGGAATTAATTGATTTGAGACCACGCGTGTACGTGTTATCAAGCAATATTTATTAGTTGCAGGCATTTTGTGGAAGTGGATATTCATTAACGTCGCACTATAATGCAATACAAGGGCTATTGACAACGGACCTTGTAATTTGAACCCGGTCCAATATGGTCATTTGATTGAGAGAAACATCGGAGTCCCCCCCATCTCCGAATTTTCACACTAAAGATGAGCTGTTACGGTCGGATCATTGATGTGAAGACAGAGTTAGAATGTCTGGATGCTGGTTATGCTGGAGCCTTAAAAGTCCGTTAGTGTGTTTGAGAGAGTCCAAGCGAATCGGGGAGTTAATCTGATAGAGAGTCTGCTGGAGTGTAAGGGTTTCTCCTTTCGTTGTCTCTTTAAAGGTAGAATATGACATGCCTTCAAAAGAGACACGTAATGAAGAACCATTCATGTCTGGACGTATACGGGATTACTATTGGGCATTGGTCCTTGTCGCCCCTCATGCGGTGGATTTTGAAACCGGTGATTGGCGTGGAAACTGCGCTACCACTTCTGTGTCGGCTGGATAAAGGGACATCATAGGTTGACGCCCTAGAACATAAGCATTGCCATTGTCCTCTCTTAAGTATTTTTTCACGCAAAACTAGGTCACCGTTGAGAATGCATTGCTCCTTATCAGGAAATCGGTCGCTTAGTAAAGACCACCACAACACCGCGCAAACGGGAGGGCTTTCGCCTGGACATATTTAACGCGCACCAGCCCTTCTACACGGCGTTTCTTTTCTAGCACTAGACTCAAACTCATGACACACCAGAAACGAGTCCGTGATCATGACGTCTATGCTATCGTAGCCACTACAGACATTTTTGAAACTGTTCTAGATATATTTTAAGTTTTGTTTCAGTTACAATTAGAATTTGAATCTATTTATGGTTGTTGCATTGTGTTCGCTACAAGTACAAGTTAAATTTAAGTTCCACATATGTGGGGAATAGCAAATACGATTGATAAATGAAAGAATTCAATTCTTACTCCTTAAGAATAGCGGAATAATAACAGCAAGTAAATAAGCAAAGAAAGGTGCTTTCAATATCAAAAACAAGATAAATTAAAATTTATTTATTTCAATTTTTATTTTAAGTGCTTGAAAAGTTTCTGATTTTTATAATTAAGTTTATTTGGCTTCGTAGGCTAAGATGAATGACGGTCAAAGCTGATTTAACCCTTTTAAAAGCAAACCTGAGATTCTTTTTACTGTGTACAGCCATCTATAGGTGGATTTTTGTGATTGCTTCTGTTCTGATCACATTGATTTCAGCTTTAATTATAATATGTACTTTTTTCAATACTTTACGATAATTTGATAAAAAAACAAGCTTTACAAAAGTCTATATTGAATATACATTGCTCCTACGATGGCCATATGTTCAATATATTCTCGAAAAAATGATAATGTATTTTTTAATTTATTTCTTAAGAGCACTGTAAGTTTCACTTATTATGGTAATAAAATATGGTTGAAAATATAGTAATCTACTTTTCAGAAATTTTTAATTACCTATAGTAATTTACTTTTTTAAATATCGCGTTAATCTAATTTTACTTTGAAAGGTCTAAATAGAAGTAATAGATATAATTTTTTGCAATATTATAACTTTATACATTATTTAATGTAGCGTTTCTCAAACTATGGAACGCGCCCCCCTTGAGGAGCATGAGCATATTGAAAAGTCAAAAACAGAAGATTATTTGAAAAACATTAATTTACGGAAAGTAAACAAACAAATTACATAGTAAAAAATAAAATACACATTTACACTTATAAATGTATCAGTGCTACACAACGTATTTTTTAATTAATTTAACAATGCTAAGTTAAGAACGTTTAAAAACTACCAAAGACCCCACGGGGTTGTCATGTATAAAATTAATACAAAAAGTATATATAAAACACTTATCTTAATAATTTGTACGATTTATAAAAACTCATTTAACTGCCAAATAAAAGTCCCGCTATTAGCATTCCAATGCCAACAGTTTTCCACCCGTTTTCGCGCGTATAAGATACATTGGGGAGGGGGGAGAAATAAATAAGTAAATAATCTGAAATAAGTAAATCCCCTTCGCTAACATTGTCAAAGCCCTTTTATTACATTTCAACATTTTATGAATAGCAGTGCACAGAAAAGATCGTATTTGAGGAAAACGTATATATACGTAAAGGGAAATTAATGCTTTGGCTGAGAGAGACGTTTATATACGCCGGTCTCACTAAAGAGGCTAAAGTCATATCATATTTTCAGCATCAGAGTATAATATTGTTGAATTCAATTCATTGTTATTGCATGAGGGGGCGCGATGAAAATAATGATTGAATAGTGGGTCGCGAATATTGAAACTTTGAGAAGCACTGATTTAATGTAACCCATTCTTCATCGTAAATATTATAGCATATCTTAGAATAGCTGTGAAATTATGATGCCTTATGCTGCTTTAAATTTAGATGGAGAAAAATAATATTTAAAAATAATTCTATTTTAATTGTATGGAAATAAATATTAAACAAAACATGGTTTTAATTTATTGAATAAAAATTCAAAACATTACTGATAAAACTTCTGATAAGTATATAAAGCACGAAATTAAAAAAAGTATAGAATGCTGGAAATCTCTCTCTCTCTCTCTCGAGTAAAGGCCAATAAGAAAGAAAATACTAAATTACCATGCTTAATTTTGAGTTATTTGATTAGCCTGTTCAAATTATTTAATTTAACCCTCTGACTGGATGACCCGCTAATTGAATTTCACTTCGAAAGCGATCTCATTTTTTAAGCTAGCTACTCCGAAAATGCTCCGATAAATTTCGCGAACTGCTTCAAAAACGAATGGCTGTTTAGTGCTTTCCCCTGTTAAAGCCACAGGAGGTCCCGATTGGTTTTGCAGGGTAGGATTTTATTGCTTTTAGGTCTCTGTGTTCTTCGAAACGGGAGGTTTCTCATTCACAGCTGTGGCCTATGGCGAGGATTGTGAAATGGACATTTTCTACACTTCACGGCCAACAGAGAGTTCACCCAATTTATTGCAAATATATATTTCATATATTTGGAAAAACTTGCTCAATTTCTGATCTAAAAACCAATTAGGTTTTAAGAAATTTTAATTTTCTGAGTTTTGATTTTAAATTCGGTTTCATTTTAAAGCATTTTTGCATTCCTAGATTGAATTAATTAAAAATATTTTTTAACACAATCCAATATTTCGTGTGAAATGGAAATTAACTGCAATTTTAGTTTCTAAAATCATTTCTGTTTGCTCATGTTTTTAAGTTTTTGAGTTTTCTCACATTTACTTAATTAAGATTGATTTAAAGACCAATATATTTTTTGACACATAGTTTATATAATTTAAAAGCTCTTTACTTTGTTTTCATTATTTTTTTTTCCTTTTGAAAAATGCCATGACCAAAATGTACGCAGGCTACTGTGATAAATAATACTTGAAAGGGATGGAATATGACTGAAAATGGTAAATCTAAAATTCAGCTTTTTCAGGTAATATTACAATTAGACTACAGAATACAAATGTTGCAGAATGTGAACTAAATATTTCCCTGATGTACCACAAACTACATTATAATAAATCTATTGTAGTACTACACTACAGTATTTTAAAGTCATGCAACAAAAACTTAAACTTGCTTAACTGCCACGATGGGGGGAACTGAGAAAAAAATAGATATTGTTTACAAACTTGGTGATTTCTGGATTACGTTTGTATAACTACTAATTTCTATATAAATATTTTGCATTTAAAACTCTTGTGAATATATAAGGTTCTGATAAAAGTGAATAATTGATACAATTAACAGTTGTTATCACTGTTATGTCTTAGAATATTTTGAATTAAAAAAGATATTTCAGTCATATTTATTTCACGTAGAATTTTCATGTAGAGCATAAGTTGGATAGTAACAGATTGAAAAATTAAAGCTTTACAGGGAATGGAATTTTTTTTATGCCATTACAAATTTTAAATATGTTTTTCTCAGATTTTTAATTTTGAAGATGAGAGTGTTTTCTAATCCCTAAGGCGTTTTTCCTGTTCAAGATAGAGTCTTGAAATATCTTGTAAATCTTCCCTTACATATGTTCTATAACAGTTCATATGGATTTAGGTCTGAGAGCTCTAATTATTTTTTAAAAATATTTTAATGCTAATATTTAAAAAAAAAATTGGGTTTTTCCAGGTTTAGCCATAAAAATAATTATTAAAATTCAACAAAGAGATATATTTTAAATTTTTATACTTTTTTGTTTCCAATAATCTAAGAAATATTAATCACTTCCAATAATTAAATATTTTTAATAATTTAACATTTTATAAAAGTTTTAAAAAATTCAAAACTGTTCAATGCTTTAAAATTGTGAAATAATGGCTTCTCAAACTAACCTATTATTTTCAGAATCAATATAATAGTATAATTTGAATATGAAACAAAAATTAATTTTACTGTGACAAAACTGTTTACGACTTCTACTCATACTGTAAAAAAAAAATGAAAGATAAATATATAACATAGTGGCAATCAAAAACACATTCATAATATGTTAAAATCCTGTCCCGATACAAATTTCAATGCATTTTCCAAACTGTAGCTAAAAACAATTATATGTTTATTAGACCAGAAATTATTTATACTTAGATATATTTTTCCTTATTAAGTACATAATGAATAATGGCAAGATAATTTGTAAAATCCTGAAAGATTTTAATGAAGAAAAAAGCCAGACATAATTTTAGATAGTTAGAAATTTAATTATATAATACACAAATATGCATGTTTTAAAAAGAAATAAGTTGGCTAAGAAAATGAAATTTACTAAAAATTTCCTGAATAAAGTAAATCAGATTTCATTCTCAAATACATATATAATTGTAAGAAAAGGTTTTATTCAATTTACAACTCGTTACAAAAAACCTTTTATAAAAAATAATTTTAACAGGTATAAATAGCAAAAAATATCAAAGAAGTATGAGAAAGACACATACATGTCGTTTACAGAAATGTCACAGTGTGATATTTTTCGAAACACGGCACTGCACACAGTCCAACATTACAGTCTTTACATTGAAAACGAGTTTTTGATGTTGAACGACTAAATCGTAAATATAAGAAACAACAGTCAAATATCTCGAGTGTAGACGGCGCTCGCTGATATTTGAGTGAGAAAATTAAAGCAGCATAAAATGCGACCTCGTTTGAATTATATCTAATGTGCATATTTGGAACTGTTTAGCGTACTCGAATTAACTCAAGTGCACACGTCAAGGGTTTATATTGCATTCTGAGTCAACACGGTGGCTACTGACGAGCGACTACGTAATTTTGAACCGCGGTTAAGTGACGAGGACGATACCTAAAGCTGATAACTCCCCTTCCAAACTTCCACATCACACCAACGTGAGGACTTTTGACGTCGACGTGTTTAACGTGCATCAGCTCCTCTTCAACGCTAAACTTTTGTGGTACCAGGGCTCGAACACTGGACACGAGTTCATAACCACGGCCATCAGGCTACCGTGGCCGCAAAAGAAAATAGCAAGTTTGAAAGAAATGTAATGGAGAAGTATATTTGAAGAAATAACTTCAAAACTTAACGAAAAACCAAAATATCAAAATTTATTTTAGGAATAATAGTGAATATAACTTCGTACACCTAAAACCACTTTACGCAGTGTGTATTTTGAAAGTGAACGTTTCCCCTTTTAGAGAAACTTACTATAATTATGTCAAATTCCTTTCATTTTGCTCTAAGGGGGATCCCCGAAACAACGTAATTTATTTGAAACACAAAATTACTTATGGTTGAATCTAATACAATTCCCTACAAAATGAATGAAAGCCCTTTTTTATCATATAAATTGTGTTTGAATAGGAGATGGTTAGTTAATAAGAACATTTAAAACGTGTCGGCAATCTATGGACCTGTGGCACGTGGTACAATTCTAAGTGGCACTCAGCACTACTCTACAAATTTGTCAATTCTTGAGTGGATGGAAGTTGATAATAGACCTTATTTGACAAACATCTTCTGAGTTATGGACATTTATGGAACTACAAAATAATCTGAAAGATAATTCTAAGGATAAATTTACAGCTATTTTGTAAATAATTGAGTGTTATTGCTAGGGGATTTAATTGTTGAAAAAAGAAAAGTGCATGTACTCTGCATTCCACTTATGTGATTCGGCATATCAAAAAAAAATCTTTCCTAATATGAAAAATATTTCGACTCCGCAAAGAAATTGTTTAACAACTGAATGCTCAGAATCGTGTCATGCATTATACCCCTGGTTTTGCGATATGAAAGAAGAGTCGTGAAAGAGTTAATTCGCATTACAATTTTTATTTAACTATAATGAAGAGAATCATTTATTTTACTTTGTCTATTTCTTATTTAAGTAAATATGTTGGAAACATACATTTTTAATTTTTTTATCTTTGTTGAAGAAATAGTAACATTATATATATATATATATATATATATATATATATATTGTTTATTTTTATGTTAATAAATGTATTTTATTGATCCATAATTAATATAAAATAAAACTGTAAATCTAAATTTTTTACCTCTATTCTTTAAATCTGCAAATATTACCGTAAGAATCGAAGGATTTCAAAAATTTCCTACTATGTGGCACGCTGAATGATACTGACAGATTGGTTTGGCACGTCTTAGCTACACAAGTGCCGCCCCTGATTTAAAATGTTGGGTAAGATAACCATTATATTTTTAAAATTTTATAAATATACAAAAGGAGAGTATTTTTTCAATACATGTTTTAAAAGGAGTAAAGTTTACGAGAAAGAAATTTAAAATTGCGTTAAAATTATTGGTACTCTATCAACCGTACTTTTTATATATATATATATATATATATATATATATATATATATATATATATAAGAAGTACGTCGATAGAGTACCGTAGTTACTACCAACTCGTGACAATGAATTGGAAATTAAGTTCACAATTCATTGTTATTAAAATATATAAAATTTTGCATGACTTATTTTTGTATTTGTTATTTTTATATTCCTTACTGAAAGCAACAAATGGGAGTTCATTACCTGATAAAACTGCAGAGGCCTGGTTGTTTACTCCACAAGCTCCTACCTTATGCTTACTCTGCCCTACTAAGTAAAAATGCCGTCTTCTGCTCGTCAAGATCATGGAATTGCAGATATTGTTTTCCATATATATTAAATATTAGTTTTCTAACTTCTACATCAGCCTTTTAATACTCTACACTCCTGCAAAGAAGTCTGAATTCAAAACTATAAAAACTTATTATTCCCCCAACAATGTCATTTATACCTTTATTTTTTATAATCTGTGAATGCGTTAAACTATTAATTTGTTATCGCGACTATTTAATATTAAATGCGAAAAAAAAACCGATTAAGTTTCAGACTGAAACTTAAATTGAATTTTTCAAAAATTGTCATCGATATTCTCATAACTTTTACATATTGTCATTTTAGCATATCACACATCTATCTTCTATGCAAAAATCTATTATAAGTTCATCAAATGTTTCAGCATATTTTTACTCATAACATGCAGTTTTCAACCACATTGTGAGGCCGCGGTAGCCTAATGGTCAAAGTAACGGACTCGTAGCTGACGTGTCATGAGTTCGACCCCAGCACCACTGAAGATCCGCCGTGTAAGGGAGCGATGCTCAAGCGTCATCCTCGTCACTTGACCATGGTTTAAAATTACGAGGTCCATCGCCAAGTGAGTGAATATTAACGTCGCACTGTTCAGCTACACGAGGGCTTTTAGTGATGAACCTCGTAATTTTGAAAAATAGTCAAATGACGAGGGCGATACCTGAGCTGGCACCCCTCTCCTAACTACCACACCAACGAGAGGACATTTCAGCTCTCGATAGATTTAACGTGCATCGCTGCCCTACACGGCGGGTCTTTTGTGGCACTGGGCTCGAACTCGAGACATGCCAACCATGATTCGAAACCTTGACCACCTGATACCCCGGCCACAGGACCGTCGCCAAGAAGTTGAGTACAGAAGAGAGTGCGACTTTAATATCCCCTCACTTAATTAAATTATATGAAATTTAAGGAATACTTGAAAAAATATTAGAAGTCGAATATATATATATATGTATATATATTTTAAAAAATTAATCATATGATAATTTTAAATATCCAAAGAATTATTAGTATTTATGGTAAATATATATGTTTTTCAACTGAGTATGTGAGACACGCATAAATATCTTTTCGAAATTCCAATGCAGAATTTTAGTGGAGCTAATACAAAATTCCTAGTTTTGCATGGTTAAGATTATAAAAATGTCCAAATTTTAATAACCTTTTCTTCAGTCAAGCACTAATGGAACATGAATGATGAGGGATTATGCATAAATATATATTTTTAACTTCAATTTAAAAAGGATCTTTATATTTATTTATATGCGCAAATGTTAACTCTAAATTTGTCCAGATGCTTTTAAATACTCTTTATTTGAAGATTCAAGTTAAAAAATATAAACTTGAAATTAAAATTCTCTTTGAATGAAATTAATGTTCAGACACTCAAAATTCAAATATAATTTGTTATCTGAACAATACAAAACAAGGGATTCTATGTAAGATGCCCTGAATATCTGGCTTTAAAATTATGAAAAACTAAAAGATTTAAATATGTTTTTTTAACAATACATATAAGTTTTTTGCAAATAATGTAATACAGAAGCTTACAAATTATTCATGTTTAGAAGTGTCCGAAATTTTAAAAGATTTTAAATTTTGAACCTTTATTTTATTTTTTTGACACATAACAAAATAATCATTTTTAAAAAAAAAAATCCCTGAAAGTATTGATTAAAGTAAGAAAAATGAAACAGTAAATTATTCTCAATGTTTTAATATATAATTTGAATTTAAATACTATAGATGTTTTTTTAAAACTTAGACATACATTATAAAAACTTAATTCCATTTGAGAATTTTAAGGTAAAGAAAAAAATGAGAATTCTCAAATCGTTGACTCGCTATTTGTGTACACTTTAGGTTGAAGATTTTATGATTGCCACAGGAACCGGTCTCCCAGTGACCATAAAAGTTACCCCTCAATGCCCATTGTGTCTCCCCGACCGTCTCTAATTATTTTTCAAGATCGTAAACCTTTAAAGGGGGAAAAGAATTCGGAAAAATACCACCTTACCGGTTTTTACCACATTACTTGAAGGGGAAAAAATCTGTTTGGTTCATTTTTGGTGAGTCTCCGGCCTTAGGAAAAATTCAGTGTGGTCCGTTTTCGAAGCCTCTCTAGTAGGGTGGAAAAAGCCGTGCTGTCCAGTTGGAGGGTTAAAGCAGAAAACAAAAGTTTTCTTATTAAAAATAAAATTCATGTAAAACTTCTATTGATATATTTTTTTTTAAATTATAGGTAGAAAAATATTAAAGAACTTGTATTTTTTATATAAAAATAATTTACATCTAACTATTTATTTGAGAGGAATAGTCCGACATTTTCAAGAGATTTATAACTTTTCAATAAATATAAAATTATGTAGTAAATTTTATTATGCACAACATTTCATAACACATCTTATAATAGATAGCAAACACATTTATTATAGTACTTGGAATAAATATTTATCATCAAATTCTTTTAGGACTATCTTTAAAGTAATGTTTGCCTTTGTCGGGTAAAAGAATATTTAATACATTTTTACTGTTCTAATAAAACATTTCTAGAATAAACTTTCTTAATATTACATCCACAAATAAAAAAAACAATATTCTTCTTCAAAAACAAGATTATTTTTCCAAATATTTATTCCTTTGCAGTTGAAAATTGTGCATAATACAGAGTAATATTATAGAGTAATATTACAGAGTAATATTTTTAATTTAAAAATGTATCCAACTGAAAAATATTTAGTTGCAAAATTGTAAAAAATGTAAGTATTTTTGGTGCATATTTCTTTTTAATTTTGAAACATGAAGTCTTCAATGAATAATTCTTAAATTTGTAATCGAAAGATAAATTTCCATTTTTTCCTAAACGTTATGCATAACAAACTCTTCAATTTTACTTAACAGCCTACTTAAATTCTTACGTAAATTAAGTAATAACGTAAGAAAAAAAACATTAACAAACATCCAACAATTAAACTCTTAAGATTTTTCCCTCTTTAGATTTTGTTTTACACAATACTCTAATCTGAAGTAATTGTGAAAAATCAGATTCATCAGAAAGTTTTTTTGAATTTTTTATTTCCTGAATAACATTTATGTCATAAGTAAAATTCGAAAGCCAATTTATAAAAATGAATGCAAAGATTTAAGTTAAACTGAAAATTCAGATTTTCTGTAAATAAATCCTAGAAAAAATATTAAATTATTGAGTATGCTGCATCTTGTTTCCATATACATAAAACCAGAAGAAATCTCCGGCATGAAGATAAAGTCATAATAGAATCTATATCATTTTTAGCAATATGAAATGATTTACGTAACGGATGCATAAACACAAAACGTTTTATTCAAAATAACTATAAGATAAAAGAAATTTAACAACAATATCTTCATTTCAATTATACTTTTCACATAAATATCAGTTTAAAAATAGAGTTAGTAACTTATCCGACCCTTTATTTCATAAAAACTGTAGAAAATACATTATTAATTATTTAAGCTGAAAATAAAGAAATTTTAAACAAGATATTTTGGAAACTGTTAACTTTTTCAGCTGTTTATAGAGAAGTTATTTAATTTTTGCCCACAAAATTTATTATTCTAAATATTTTTGTTTGTTCAGTAAATAAATTATTATTTACGATTTTACTAAGCTAATAGAAAACTATTTTGTAAATGCTTTCTTTTTTTTGTGCTGAACTTATAATATTAGATTATTTATAGCAGCTGTTCTTGAACTGTATCCCGCGGACCCCCAAGAGGGTCATCGACATTTTTCTAGGGATATTTCACTAAATCGTTCATTTAATTTTAAGATTTCCCTCATTTACAGACTTTGAAACACCTCGTGGAAAACTTCAAAGAAGTGCCTAGACTAGATCACTAAATTGAGTCCCCCCAATTCAAAATACTCTATACGTATTTCCATCAAGAAGATTAATTCAGTTTTTGTGTTGTACAACAATACACTAGTACATAGATACACTACTAAAACATAATTTTTTTAATAAAATATTTACCGTTTTCTTGAAAAAATCCGACGTTGAAAAACTCTGTGTAAGTAAAAACAGAGACAATCCCAGAATTATTGAAGAACTTTTCCAACACCACATGATGTGTTGGCAGTCAAGGAGGAGTGTTTAATATTTTGGGAATCCACGATGTCAGGCTGATAAGTAAAGGGAGAATAAAAGTTTATGAACCGATGGTTTTCTAGTATAATATAACAACTGCCAAAAGTGGAACAGACAAGGGGAGGGTCCCGGGTTTGGAACCCACCAAAGCCCTTGATTTTTTTCGATTGATTATAATCTTATGTATATAATAAGTAAAATTTATTTATTTGTTATTAATAATTAATTCTATTAATCAATGCTAATTATTTCTTCAATATTTAATTTTTATTGTTCTTTTCTCCCGAAAATCGACAAAATCAAAATAATATTTTGGGTGGTGTATCGAAGCAAGGTACGAGAATGTAGGACTTCCGATCCTGGACCCCTCCCTCCCTTTCTTGAAAGATTTCTGTGTGCTTTGGCGGAATTCTGCATTATTTAACGATTTTACCCTTGCGGCCGGCTAACGAAAAAGTACCAATAAGATCTGTTATGTAATAACAGAGGCACGTCTCAGAATTATTGAAGAACTTTTTAATCATTACGCCATATGTTGGCAGTCAAGGAGGGGTGTTCAATGTCTTGGGGGTCCGTGATGTCAGGCTTATATATAAAAAGAGGGGAGGGTTCAGTGAATGATAGTTTAAGAGTTGCTGATTTATAGCATAACATAACAATTACCAGCTTTTCTTTTGTACTTGGTTTTTAATGTCCTTTCTTAATGTTCTCAGTAAAACGTGTTTGTCCTTAATACTAAATTTTTCAATTTTTTTTGGACATAAATTCATATTTCTAACAATCGTTTTTGTTTAAATATCCTTATTACAATAAATTTAACAACATCTGTAACGATAAAGTGCATTTTTTTTAAAATCCAGATACCAATTTCGCTATTTTTTGGATAAGAGGGTTTTGAAATAGTTTCATACACATACAAGATGGAATTACATAAAAAATTATACGTTCGCTCTATCCACAAACACTCTTAATAGTTTTCAAATCCCGAAACTATAGTTTTCCTGCAAACTAAATCAGAATTTTTCTATTTCAGGGTTCATCTAGGGCCCCTCTCCATCTGTGTTGACTGGAGGAACACGGATTGTCGAAACGAGAAGTCGGGTAACGATGATTTGGAGGAGAAGGAAGGAGATTGAGTTGTTCCTCTCTTATACTTCCCCGGATCCAATTTTTTTCCCTTTTCCTCCTGAAGTTCCGTGATGAGAAATAAACGAACCTGGATGTCCCCAGGGTATTTCCCTGACATCTAGGCAAGGGCAGCTTAAGGACATAAACCCCTCGTGGTGTTCAGAGTGACAGAAACAGGGGGAAAACGAAAAAAAAGGGACTTTTCTTTTCCTCTTCTCCAAGAAGTTGCTATGTTCACATTCACCATTCGCTTGGCTCGAGCTTTCGCGGACAGTTTTTAATTAAATTTAAGGTTACTCTTAGAATTTTGCCGAGGATGGATTAGATTAAGAGATATTGCATGATGTATTCCCCCGATGCTAAAGTAGATGTAAAAGTTAATGGGGAGTTTTTTTTTCTTTTTTAATCTAATTTTTAAACGATGAGTTGATGTGCGCTGAAAAATGCAGTTGCCATTAATCTAGATATTTCCTTCAATTACATCGAGCTAAAAGTAAAAAAGGAAAAAGACCAATAAAATCTGAAGTAAAATTGCAAGAACTATTTTAGTGCATGAATATTCTTTATAAAAAAATGAGATATAATTAAAAACTCCTATGTTGAATTTGATAAATGCTGCTCACATATTTTTCAGGAAAATATCAGCTTCAATAAAAATGGCATTTGTTACATTTCTAGGTAGTTAATTTTTAAATTCCAATTCAATGTACAAGTATTATTTAATGATAACAGAAGAATTTGTTTAATAAAAAAATAATTTTAAGGAGAATAATTTTCATTTTAAAAGAAACGCACGTTTGTGACGGCTATACTATTCGAGTTCTTCTAATCCTCTTGGGGAAAATATACTGTATGTGTGATTTTAGTTTAAAAATCACACATATGTATCGTTAAGATGACCTTATTTTAAGTACCTATGGTTGAGTATGTGATGTTAATGGTTAATTGTCTTTAAACATGAAATCCAAGAATAAGAAAAGGTGGACAGCGATTGGGTGGTTGCGCGCGTTGAGTGGAATCCATCGGGAATTGTGAAAGTAAACAAACTTGGAGTTGACCGAGCTATCGGGCTTCAAGAAGGATGATAATAAGGAACTTCAAATCCAGATAAGTAAATTTCAATATTCAAGAAAATCTGATTAAGGGTTAGGAAATCATATTGCTCCCAGAGTTAAGTCATAAAATTGTATATTTTATAAATTGCTAAAAACAGAGTAAAAGCAGTTATTTTATAATTATGTTTGATTCTTGCTTGAACCCATTCATACACACGACCTTCGAGAGACCCGAAAAGTTTAATATATTTATATTCTAAATTTTTGGCTTCGGGTTTATTATACACAAAACAATTATAAATTATTTATCGGGATAGGCAAAGTAAAATTAAATGTAACAGTTTCTTATTGATGTTAATGAGAAATTAAACTTTAAAAAAATAACGCAAAGTCATGCTGTTGTTGTTTCTAATGCCACCTGTCTGACATAGTCAGATCGAGGCCCACGAAATACATCGTGGCATGGGGCTAGAGGTACGCCTGTCGTTGACCTTGAGCACCATACAGACGAAAGTACGATTTAGCTCGGCGAAATTCCCCGAAGGGACGATAGATGGCGACACCACCTCTATCTCCACCTCCACAATTTCTGCATGGAAACTGAAGGGGAGGGAAATATTCTCCAGTCCCTGCGCTTGTGACTCAGCCCACAAGACTACGGACCCTCTGATTTAACGAGCACGTACTCCGTGTGCACTCGGAGGGTATTTGGTGGCGCATTGAACCCAAGCCTTCCGGTCTGGAGTTCGATGCTCTAACCACTAGGCTACCCCTAGACTTTAAAAACACAACAGAGGCAAATAAAAAATGAAAAAAATAATTAATCGATTTATAGCCCAATACTATCTCTTGTTTTTTCCCCTATGTCCTATGAAATGACCTGAAATTAGATTTCTATTGCTATTTTTACAGACTTTCTGCATGCACTGTTCTAATCCATTAGAAGTTTAACCAACAACAAAAATCTGGAATTTTTCTTTTGACTCTATATGTAATACTAATGCAAGTTTTTGACAAAACTCGTGTGAGATAATTGGACAAAAAATAGAGTTATAAATTTTCTTTATTCACACATAATCGATTTTTTTCAAAACTCTAAATAAAATCCATTAATCAATAATGATGCGATAAAACACATTTTTGTTTCTGTAGTCCAATTCCTTCATTTTGTCACCCATATCTGTGTCTATGCTTTTTTACTCGTTTAACAATCCGTAAATAAAGATAAGGATATGAGGCTTTTATTCTCATCATCATTTGTCATTCCATTCATTTGATTGATCGAGTGCAACAAGCGAAAACTTTTTATCGTAAAACTTCGTGATGGAGAATTATCATCTTTTCAAATTTATTTTCATTGGTTTAAAGAAATAAAATTTTAAAATGAAAAAAAAATTCTTCAGAGATATTAATATTTCAAATTAATATAACGCTGATTTTAAAAAAAAAGTTGAAGCTTCAGCACTATGAATAAATCAATTTTTTCCCGATTATGCATAAATATAAGCGTAATTTTTGTTGGATTTACGTTTTTTTAACTTCACTAATATTTTACTAAGTTTTCCATTATAGTTTAATCATTTTCCAGGAACGTAAAAATATGTCAACACGTATTGTAAAATCTGTACTTTTTTCAAGAATTTAAAAGAGGCTAGCAAACGCTGCATTTTAATTTTTAATGCATTTCTCATTTATCACAATCAAACATAAAGATTTCTTTTTTACTTTAAGATCATGACTTCTAAATGAACAAGTAAATTATTTGTTACTCTATAATGTTAAAATATACAAAACCATTAACTAAATTAAAAGAATAAATAAAGAAGCAAAACTCTTAGAAGATAAATTAGATTACATTCTTTTTTTAAGAAACACATCAGTCTCAATAATTATTGAACAATCTGTAAATTTCTAGATGTTAAAATGCAAGCTTTTGAATTAATCTATTTTATTTCACAATTTTTGTAACTTTTTCAAATGCTATTGCCTGTTTATTTCTTTCAAGATTAAAAAAAAAGCATTATACACATCAAAGAGAAAAATAATTTTAATGTGAAAGGAATATTTAGCAGTATGACGATACTGCATTAATGGTCCAAATATAGTTAGATAGTTGTATATATGTTATAATATATTTAGTTTTTTAGTGAAGTTGAAATATGCAATCGTTTTCTGTTTCATAAGATAAGGAATTCAAATAAACCAATAGAGATATCTTTCAGTATTGGCTTAAATATATACTAGTTAAAAGCTCTTAAAAATATTTGTAATAGATTATGTGTTCTGCAGACATTTTCTTTAGTTGTCTATGTTTAAACCATAAATCATTGATTACAGTCCATATTATGCAGTAAAACAATTGCATATATTTACAAGTTAGATCAGAGGAAGACATATAGCGGCCAGCGAAAAATTTTCTTTGTGGTCAGCCAAAACAGACAGAAAACAAAATATTGAAAACCTGTTCTCTAAATTTGGTTCATGATGAATTAGTTAGCAACGTTTTTCTTGCTTAACGGCCAACAAGAGTAAACACAAATGCGATTGGTAGATTTTAACTTGCTGGATGTAATGAGAATTTCAATGGAATATCCCTCCTGATTTAAAACAATAATTACAGAAAAGTATGATAAGATACATTTGTCTCATTGAAATTGTTCTAAAATAAAACGTGTTTGCATTCATTTGAAGACATTAAATTAGCACAATGAATAGATTGAATAAAACTACCACTATTTTATTTAACTTTGTGATAGCTCTATCTAAGTCGCCCCTTTCCAGGAAAAGGATGATTCATTGATCATCCTCCAATTGATCCTATCAGTCACAATAGCTTTCCATAGGTTAATTCTCATTAGTTGAGGTTCTTTTCAACATCATCTAACCATCGTGTAGGCCAGCAATATTCAACCTGCGGCCCACCGAGCCTTTATAAGTGGCCCGGCCATGGTCTATTGCTCTGAGAAATTTAAGAGCATTGTATTATTAATTTAGTGGGTAACTATTTGTCAAAAAATGAAATGTATAAATTTTGCTTTTTGCTATTTTCTTTTTCCATTTGGAACGTTAAGGTTAGTGATATCAGACAACAGTGAAGTAGCGATAATTGTATTGGGGAAATTAATCTGTAACTATCTTTCATATCTTGCAAACGAAAAATATTCAAAAAAAATCATTGCAAGACGATTGGGAGGTTGACTATTTTGTAGTGAAAAACAAACATGGATGCGTAGTTGTTTGATGTGACACGAAAGTGCTATATTTTAAAAATACCAATAAACAGGAATCCTTCAATGGTACTTTTCCTCAAAGATCTCTTTCAAGAGGCGAGATAAATAGGCTTTCTTGCTATAATCTTTGCAACAGCAACAAAGTGTTTTGTCAGTGGTAAAATCCCAGTGGTAACAAAGGCATTCTGTGAAGTTTGTTATATTATTGGTAATCATATGAAACTGTTTACAGATACAGAAATTAAGAAGGAGTGTTTCTTAAAAGGTTCTAATTCAGTGTAAGTGACAAAAGTAAAAAAACAATAAATAAAAAAAGCAAATAGGAGATATATAATATTTTAGTCAATTTTCCCATTTTAAATTTCCAATGTCGTCTTGGTCTTAAAGCATTTCTCCCCCCTCCCCTATTTTTCCTCATTTTGCAGCCCGCGTGAAATAGCTGACATATGCATGCGGCCCAGCAGAAAAAAAGGTTGAGTTTCCCTGACGTAGGCGATCGTCCTATGCGTCTGGTCCCTTCAGTTTTTGAAAAAAACACTTTTTGGTAGGAAAAGCATAGGCACAGATGGTCCAGCTACCTAATTCGTGATACTATTATAGGTCTCATAATGTCAGTCCAGCCATAATTCCTGTAAATTTCATGTTTGTAAATAATTCTCCACTACTTGTTTCCTTGAATAGGTCCAAAGATTTTCCTTAAGATTTTTCTTCCAGAAACGACCAACTTTTCATCCTCTCTTCCATACAGATCAATAGACCTGATTAAATTTTCATATAAGCTCAACTTAGTATTTATAGATATAAACTTAGACTTGAATATTTAATAAGGATCTGTACGAATACTTTAACATATAATATCCCACAACAGAGAAAGTATGTAATATACTTCTAATCACAAAATACCCTCATATCACTCTACTCTCCTTAATATAATTCTTGAGAACACATCACCATATTATCAACATAAAAACAGCTTCCATTACCGCCACTAGGTCGGAAATAAATAGGATTTCTTAGTATTTCACGGGTCTCAACAAGCATAAAAAGCAGCAACGTATACTAATATAAAACAACACAGGAAAATGGCGGAAAGCAAAAGAAACAACATACACCTTTATTCGAGTAACACACAAAAGAAAGCCCGTTAATAGAAAGGCAGCATTGAAGGTGTGGTTGCAAGGATAGGATAGCAAAAGAAAAGACTTTGAATTCCCCTCCCGCTTTTGCTGTTACCTACATCAAACCCCCGAAAAGAAAGGAGAAAAAAACAGAATCAAAATAAAAACTATCTGTGTAAATGAACTGGATGTCCCCAGAGAAAATATCCGACATCGCCGAAAAAGTCCACAGGCCGCTAAATAAAAGACGGGTGGTGTCTTTGTTTACTTTTGCAATTATGGTTTGCAAGAGATAAGGTTACGGTTCACAGAAACTGAGATGCAACTTTTTTTCTTTTTTTTTTATTCCAGTGGCATGTTTAGTGAGTGTTCTTGTTACGGCTTAATTGAATAAAAGAATAAATACTAGGAGCAGTTAAGGTTTCGTTGAGCAATAATCTTCGAATTAGCTGGATATATATACAATGTAGCATTTTTGTTAAGGATGGTAATTAGTTTGAATAAAAAGGTGTTGAGTTAAAATTAGGACGTGTTTCTTTTTGAGACAATTAGAGTTAGTTTTTAAAATACTTCATTTGTGTGGAGAATTAGAACGTGTTAGGCTTGTTCTTTATTAATTATATCATTTGTCATCCTCGTGAAATGCTTGTTTTTTTAGTAAGAATTATCACGTGTCACGAATAAATTAAAGTAAATATAGAACTCCAAGTAGTTTATTTCCTAAGGTTGAAAATTGTTAAGACTTTTTTCAAATGTAAAGATCAAGGAACAAATAAAGATATCTAAAAAAAAGTTTAAACAATTTAATTTTGGAAGAATATTATATAGCTTTTTTTGCAATGTTGCAACAATGATTCTTCAAAAAGTTTCTTACAGATATGCTTAAACGAAAAACTCTGCAAGGATGTAGACTAAGGGTCTTCAACCTTTAACACTTGAGGGCCAAACTAATACATTTACAGTGATCCGTGGGCCACAGGACTGTCAAAAATGTATTGTGGTTAGGAAAATTACATATAAGAGGAAGGTATATATATATTATTTTTAAAAAAATTAAATGGAAGTCCAATAAATTATAAAATACTTTGCGTACCTGTTATAGATACGATTCTAGCTTGTTTTTCCGAACTTTCTGAGATTTTATACTTAGTCAGATTTTTTATTCTTAAAATTATTTAAAGTACAGTGAAAGTTTTGAAACATTTGCATTTTCAGAAAGTTTTATTTCAAATGAACATCAAACACATCGGTGAAATGTTTTAAATATTAAGAATAACAGAACAAATAGCGTTTTTTACGAGACATAGAAGACAAGGCAATTTTTTTAAATTGCTTCAAATTCAAATGAAGGGCCACTAAAATACCTTCATAGGGTTATTTGTGGCGCGTGGTTCACAGGATGAAAATTCCTAATTTCGACAACTACATATTAAGCGTCAGCATAAATAAGTGAGTTAAAAGTAAAATAAGTATAAACGCTGGATTTTAGAAAATTATTTTTTTTCAAATGTAAAGATACTCATAAGTGGAGACAGATATCGAAACAATTTTAAATTAAAAATGTAAAATAAAAACTCTTATTTAGGTTTAAAAATACAGATTCTGCAATAAAGATGTTTTCGAAACATTCATAAAATATGCTTATAGCAATATGGAATGCGATTTAATACATTCCTCTTGCATTCAATCTCCTCTTAAAGACGAACTATGAATTACAAATGGTGATAGTGTGGTAAATAATTCGGGTATAAATAACTATTTTGTACCTGATAATGATACATAAAATATATTCAGATTTCAACGTAGAAAATCTGTATATAAATTTTCATTCATTAGGTTTATGTTGTTGGATTTCATATTCTGCAAATAAAAAAATTTCAAATAAAATTTTATTTATTCTAAGTAAAAAGTAAACTTTGTATAACAAAATTTAATAAATATTTAATTTAGATTCTAATTTCTCCTGCAGATATCTATGAATGTGAAAAAAATATGCCACAAAAAAGAAGGATTATTGGTTGAATGGTTTTTTTAAGTGAAGCTTCTTAGCGCTCGAGAGGGAATGAGAAATTTGCCCAGTTTTGCGTAACAGTGAAAATGCGAACGGAAGTAATCTTCCCCGCCCCTCCCATCCCACCCAAATCGTCACCATGATGACAGGATAGCGATTAGGGAGGAAAAGGGGGATCGGGATACAAAGTCACTTGCGTCATATCTGTGTAAAAGTTGGATGGTTGCTCACCTCTGATTGGTCAACTTTCCCACCTTCCTATTGGGGGTCCTTTCCTACCAGACCCGGGAACATCTATCAACGGTTGTATGAGATGCAGTGACATTACGATGTAGACAGAATAGCTCTCGCAGTAAAAGCGTACTTTTTTTGAAATATTTTCTTAGATTATTTGATACATGGCGATGTTTTCGGCGGCTACTTTGCTTTTTTGACTTTTATTTGCGTTGAATTGTTGTATTAATTCTAGTCAGAATGCCTAAATCAAATGAACACAGAGGAAAAGTGTTTTGTGAAAGAAAGAAAAAAGAAAAAATAGCAACAAGTCCAGTCAAAAAAATGACAAGAAAAAAGCAAAGCAATAAAACAAAAAAAAAACCCAGAAAAATATTGCAAATTTATTAAGTGCTTCTGCCAATGTCCATCAGGGTACATGAGAGAATATCGAGCATGGAAAAAAACACTGCAAAATACTCTCTTAATGCTTAGTTTAAGGGATGGGAATGCTATTGAGAATCTTCTAATGACTGCACAGATAAATATGGACTTAGTGAACCACCTTATGCCATTAACTACAGATCCCTCAACAAGTCTAGTGCGATTTGGAACTCATGCATGCAAATCAATGATAAATTATATCTTACGATACAAAGACTATGATTCTTATGAAAATGCTCACAAAGATTTTCAAAAGCGATTCATTGATAATCGTTCAATTGATACGGGCGTTCAATTTACGATAGGTTATGGTTTAGAGATGATTTGAGAACATCTGTTGTTGAGCACAAAATTATTTTACAAAATATTTTACCGGGAAATCCTTTAGAAGACACATTAAAGCATGCTACAATTGCGGACAAAGTTTAAGTAGGAAAAGTAGGAAAATTATACCAAATTTATCAAAATATAGTGGCATTGTATACCCAGAAATTCTAGGACATCTTTCTACTTTGGATTTGATATCAGAAAGACTCATTTCGCCACGAATACCTTTCACGTAAATTAGGCGATTGAGACATGTGCTTGGTCAATTTGGAATATTAGGGTAAATAATCAATGTTCCAACGTCACCAAAGAAGTTTCACTTCAATTGCGTGGCGTTCCATGCACCATTTTTTTTTTTTTTTTTTTATTAACGTCAGATTAGGTAAGAAATTTAATAAAGAAAAACTAGGTGTGTTGCTGCAGTTTTGATGCTACTTTTTTTCCTCCAAAATTGATAGCAAATTTAAGAACTGACCTAATTATTTATGGTCAAATATAATTCAAGAGATAATAGCTTCTGTTGCTCACACAATCCGTCATCATTGCAAAAATAACAAACTTAAAGATGACTGAAAAAGGTGAATAGATCTTTTACATAGTTTTTGGTTTAATAATTAAAGTAACCTAAAGGAATTAATTTCAAAATAAAAAAAATAAACAGGTTATACGTATTTTTTAAATACATTAGTCCAGTTTAACATCTCATTTAAATTACTTTTAGGAATTAGATTTGGCAAGTAAAAACATATTTTCGAATATTATGTTTCATATTAAAAATCATTTCTCTTCCCAGATATAGTTTATTTTGTTTTATTCAAAAGCCATTACTTACAAACGGATAATTTTAAAGCTATGTCAGGACTATTTGTGACGGAATTATACAAAAAAAATTATTTTAAAAATAATTGTCAACCCTTAAATTTTGCGAACTTATTTTACTTAATTTGTTTTCATAAAGTTTTTATTTTTGATTAACTATTTAAAAAATAATATAATGTATGGTAATTAGATTTCTTTATAAATAGAGAAAAATAAATCAAATGTAAGCTCTCTTTTTCTGAAACAAAAAACTGTCAAAATATTATTTTGGTTATGTAGTTTTTTAATAAATTTTCAAATTAATCAAAAACAAATATTTTTTTATTGTACAATATAATGTTTTAAAGTATTATGCTTTTAATTCACAGACCAATTTGATTTTTTTAAATTCTTTATATAAAAATGATAAAAAAATGTATGAATGGCAAAGCTTTCAATCCTTAAACATAAAAAAGATACTAAGTATTTTCTTTAATCTAGGCAAATCCATTTTGAATCATGTTTCCTTTTAGAAAAAGAAAAAAAAATCTTAGAAATGTTTTTTATTCAATTTTTTAATTTTTTTCATTAAATTTATGTCAAAAGTGAAGGAAGGAATTTCTCGATATTAAAATATATTACTCTTAATTAAAGAAAATGTATACATACTTCTTTAAATAGCGTACGTTTAACTTAAAAAGTTCTTGAAATAGCTTTTAAAAATATGTGTTTATTTATTTTTAAAAGTGTATGCCTCATTTTGCCATTGGCAGAATGAGAATTTTTATGTAAGAAAAATAATTAATGGCATTCAGTTCATGGGTGTGCAATTTTAAAAATAGAATAAATTTAACCACTAAAATTAGAAATTCTTTTGGAAAGTTTCCCAAAGTTTAAATTGCATGAATAAAAAAATTTTTTTCTCCACATTGGAATTATTGAAGTGTTAAAAGCATAAAAATATTTTTCACACGTATTTTGTTTATTATATATTATACTTCTTCTAAAGTATGTTTAAATTTATTTATAAATAGTTTCTAGGATGATTCATTTTTTTATGCACATTGATTTTTTTTAAAATTAATTAGTGCATAAATTCACAAGTTGCATTTTTTTTTCAAATTTTTATTGAAATAATCGCATATGAAAAAAAAAATAAAATAAGCTTAATTGTGAAATAAGATAATAAAATGATAAATGTGTGAAGAGTAATTTTTGAAATATTGAAAGTTTAAAAATTTCTTTACTATTTTCTTAAAATCCATGGTAGGATGCATATAACGTCCAGGGGGCTACAACTAGAAAGTTGGTTGCAGTCAGATTCCCCCTCCGCAGACAACACTATACCGGTGAGTTAACAAAACTTTCTCTCGTTGAATTAAACTGTTCAGAAATATTAATAGTTGGTTTATTTATATTTATCATCTTGTAATACAATCTTCTATAAGTATCCATGATTTTTCAATCTTAGTTATAGGGCAAGAAATATGTAACTGTTTCAAATTGCAAACCCACATCAATATTTACTATCAATATAACCAGTTTCTATCAACTATAACTAAACACTTTTAAGGGGACGGTGAACTATTAAAACTAATTTCTTAAATTTTTAGCTTAATTAGCTTAAAATGGAATCCGTATAGTAAATAATTATATATATATATATATATATATATATATATATATATATATATATATATGTCAGAATTTAATTATATATTTTAAAAAAAAATTGATACACTGATTTTTTTAAGAACATTTAATTTTTTAAACTATTTTTAAAAATGCTTCTTGCGCATTAGTTTTTAAGATATGTACATAGTTTTTATTTTATGCATTGATGAAGTACAACAAAATATATATGTGCATGGATTTTAAATTCAGAATAAAACTTAATGAAAAAAAGACAAATTTCTATACGATATGCAATATTTCACCAATTATAACCCGTTCAAGGTATTCAAAACAACACAAAATAAGACCCGTTAATCATATTAAAAAAATAATGCACAAATTTCAGAATTGTATCATCTTTCAAAAGTTGTGAAAATTTGAAAATGAAAAGACGTAATTTAAAATGCAAGGAGCATTTTACGTAACAATGAAAAGGGAAAATTTACGAACTAAGAAAAGTACATTTTAAACATTTATTTGAATAAAATAAAAAATAATAATTCAGTGATTATTAATCAAAATGACAAAATTCTTTGATAGAATTACTCAATGAGATACAAGGACTAGTCTTAGTGTACAAAATCACAATCGCAATTTTGAACTAAATTTGACTTTGTGAAAGTCCACCATCCCCTTAATCATTGAAAGAAATGTCATAGAATGTTTCTAAAAACCACTGGAATTATATATAAATATTTTAATCAAATATTTAATAGCAACCTCTTTTTTTAAATACAAAATACAACGTATTGAAAACTACTACCCTCTTCATGTATTAAGATATACGAGGATTTATTACGCTTATGAATTGTTTTTTAAATATTCAGAACCCTCCCTTCGTTATTTTCAACGGGAAAATAGGACATCATAAGGCAAATTAGGTAATCATAGATAAAATAATTGTAACGAAAAACTATGTTTCACAGCCATTCAACTCAACTTGGACTAAATGGATTAAACTAAATTATTCATCACACACACTAATATCAAAGCAAATGGAAATAAATCAAAGCTTATAGTTCCAAAATATAACCATGACGACTTAATGATTTATAAGCTGTGGAATTCTGAAGTATCTTTAACCCCCCATGATTCTTAATACAGTAATCAATTTAAAATATTTATTTGCTTACACTCTTTTTCAGATTTATTAAAATAATATTTAAAAAAATTAAAGTATTTTTTTTGTTTCATTTACCATACATAAGTAAAAGCACAAAAAATCATAAAATATTTAATTTTGTTATTTAAGGCAGTGATCTCCAACCCAAATGACGTTGTAGGCCACTTAGGAAAAACATTATAGTCTCGCGGGCCGCACATAAAAATATGTAACTTTATATCAGATTTGGAAACAAAAAACATTTATTGGATTGAAAATTTAAAACAGAATGAATTATTATTATTGTGTTTTCATTATTGTTCATTTATACAGACATGGATAATACAATAATGTTTATATAACATAATAATGTAATTGATCAAATAATGTTTAAAATATTACAGTTGCCATTTTCTTGAAATTACGGTGTTTCTATTGAATTGATCTTTCGTTACTCATTGATGAAAGTTGATAGTGCTGTCATTCGCAAGCGATTAAGTATATTTTGTCCATTATCTTAACCGTCCTGAATATTTTTAAAACTTTAAAAAACATATCTGTGTGTGTGTGTGTGGAGAGACTGTCTCTTGCCTTTTGAGCACTCCAAACACAGAAGGAGGAGGAGAAACGAAAGTCGCACACACAAGAATCAAATAGCATCCATATTAAAGGAAATGCATAATTCAATTCGAAACATATTAAAAAAGTAATTTACTATAGTAATATCAAATGTAAATGTTTGATAAAATATAAATCTTTTTTAATCTAAAGCACATTTCTATTATCAAAAGGGATTTATTTTAAAACAAGAACAGGTAACAGGCAAATATATTGTATATATATATATAATTTCCCCTCAAATAAATTTCAAAATGAAAAAAAATTTAAAAATCTGATACTCAAAAAAATTTTTTAAAATATTTGGCGCGCCGCGTGTTGGACACCCCTTATTTAAGGTATTCGACTATGTTCGGAACCATGATTTTAAAAAAGCACATAAATGGATAATTGTCATGATGTTCAGTGTCACTTAGATTAAAATACATCGATAAAAATGTTTTATGGACATTTTGACAAAAACAATTTATTTAAATATAATATTTTGGCATAAAATTAACTTAGAATTATCTTTTTCCAAATGTTCTCCTTTTGTGAAAAATTGTTCTATTATGTATATATATATATTGCCTGTATATAGCTCAGACCTCTCTACAGAGGCTCAACTAGAATTTTTTGAAAAATTCACATTATTTTCAGAGTTACCACCAATTGAAATAATTATTGGCGTTTTTTTCTTAAAATCGCTACCCTCTGTTGTCGTAAAATATGAATAAAACCCCTTCTAAGTTATATACTTCAAAAATTCTATTTGAGCCTCTGTAGAGAGGTCTGAGCTATATAGAGGCAAAGTAATATTATAATAGAAGCTTTTTTCAGAAAAGGAGAACATTTTGAAAAAAGAATATTCTAAATTAATTTTTTGCCAAAATATTGTATTTAAATAATTTGTTGCCAAAATGTCCTTAAAACAATTTTATACATGTTTTCTAATCTAAGTGACACTAAATATCATGAAAATTTTTAATTATGCACTTTTGCAAAATCACGGTTCCGAACATAGTCGGATACCTTAAGAAAATTATTTAAACAGTTATGTATCTGCTCTATAATATTAAGTATTTTTTTATTATTATTTAAACTGCTGCAAAATAATTTATGTTTCTTAGCGAATGCCCAAGTATATCATTCTGCATATCATATCAGAGTATTTGATAATTATTAATAATTACTTTCAATAATATTTAATACAAATTTAACTTTTAATATAAAGGATAGACATTAAAAATTCATCTACCATTTGTATTGAAGGTATGGATTATTAAATATATTTAAAGGCAAAAATTCTTGTATGATTATTAATTTCCTTAAATACTAACAATATATAATGTCGAGCGAAATTTACTTAGAATTAAATTTACTTCTTAGTAAATATGAAATGCAATATTGATATATAATACACTCAGTAATAATTACATGGATAAATGACATATTTGTTGAGTAGCATATATAAAAAGTGTTGCAAATTTATATCTAAGAGTAATTTAGATTATAGTTCTTTAGAAATTAAAAAAAATAAAAAAATATATTTTAATATGGATTTTTTTTTAAATTGATCCAAATGGTTTTTTTCTTTTTAATTATCAAAATAAGTTTTTATATAAAACCACCACAGTGTAAATTATTAGTACTAACTAACCACTGTAACTACTGCGACCGCGAGCGTAAGAAAAATCCCAAAACGAGTAGAAAAAGGAACAAATGCAATTCTTTCTGAGTAAATGACTGAGAATACAATTTAAGATGAAGATAGACACTCTCTATCCTCTCTAGATCCTTGTTCTGAGGAATAAAAGAAGAAAGAGGGGGAAAGAAGAAAAGGGAAAATCTTGGAGAGAAAGATGCCAAAAGGGCAAAACATCTTCAAGAAAACGCGCTGGGAAAGGGAGAAAAACTACTACTGCAACTGCTTACGAAGACTTCCATTTAGTATGCAGTTAATTTGTTTCGTTACATAGACGTGACAGTTATTTTCTTTGTTGTGCTGTCCTTCTAGAAGGTTCTTTTTTTTCTTTTCTTTAAACGGAAAGAAGGAAATGAGCACAAAACGTTTGGATTTGTCTTACTACATTTTAAATAAACGAAGTTGTTTTCGGAGTGTTTTCACGCTTTGCTTTCTTTCATCTCTTAAAGTATTTTTAGTAGCAGAAAATTTCGTAGACGACTCCAGAGATTTGAAAGCCAAATTGTATTATGTATTTGAACTTTTTTCCCCAGCAAAAGTAGATTTTGGGATTTACTTAGAAATAGTTAAAAAGCATTGTCTCTCATAAAACAGTGTCTGTATCAAGACGTACTTTCTTAGCAGTTACACAATACAGCTGTTAGTTGAAATTGAATTGTGCTGGAATTCGCTCCATTTCAGTTTCTTTTCCTGGCAAATAGATTAATTTGTTTATTTAAAAGTATTTAGAGAGATGATTGAATTTGTAACTTAGATATTCGGTTCTTAAAAGACTTAAGTTTTTAAGGCTCTGTTTCCTTTAGATTGAGAGAGAGAGAGAGATAAAAAACATTTGAGATTTGATTTCTCTAAATATATGTTTTAATTTAATTAGTTGTTTAAAACACGCACAAGTTTCAAATACTTTAAAATTTTTCTATCACTTTATGCTTTAAGAAAACATTAAGAAAGAACAATTATACTATATTCTCTGAATTTAAAATATTTGGGGGGGAAGGAAATTAATCCTCCTCTATTTCATCATATCTAATAAAGCAAAACGCCATTTATATTCATTAACTTTAAAATAAAAAATATATATTAATATTAAAACAAAACATCGCATGAAAGAAATCCGTTTTATTGATTTGATATGATAATTCATATACATTTATGTGTAGTAATTTTTTAAATGAAATTATTCTTTCATTATACCTTTGAATGGATATATACGCTCTTATTTATAATTCTTACATTCATAGAAAAATACCAGGAATAATTTCGTACTATTTCTTTTTTTGTAAAGACAAAAATGTTTTTCAGATAGAAACATCTAATATGTATAAAAAATGAAGATAGACTTTTTTTGTATATGGAGAAAAAAAAACAGATTTTTTTTAAAAAAGGAATTTTATATTTTCCTCGGTAAAATGGTTATTATCTATATGTGTTGCAAAATAACTCTTTAAATATTGAAGAAAAAACATCGGTTTCCAGTCAAAAAAAATTTCGCTATGTTCAAGTTATATGTATTTAAATATTCCCCATTGATATTAATATCTTAATTAAATGTTATTGCTCATAAATAAAAATCAATATGTTACATGCAAAAAAAATATCAATTTTAAATGAGATTCAACTATTTTACAAGTTATAATTTTGAATTAATATCACTACTGATTATTTCAAAATATATCACTCATGTTTAATTAAGCGAAATATTATTGCTATTTAAAAGTGTGTCAGTTGAATTTCGTGGATTAAATTGCTGTAAAAAGAAATGGTGAAAGATAATTAGTTTATATATAGTTGAGATTTTATATCCTTCATTTTTATTTATACATTATGGATTTTTGTATGGAATTATCAATCCAATAAGATGACTGGATTGTCAATTAATAGGGGATTTAGTAATTTTAACCCAATGTCGGATGACAAGGATGACTCTCGAATTTATGCTTCAATTTCTGAATTTCGACATATTTTAAGAAATAGAAAAAAAATAGCTCAACGTAATGCAATTATTCTTAAGCATTGTCATATTTCAGACATAAAATCCACAGGCTATTGTAAAGAAAAGAAGAATGAATGCACCTGAGAAAAAATAAAAATTAAATCTCTAGCGGCAAAAAAATTGTCTGAGTTTTTTTTTTACATTTGTTCCTTAAGGAAATATGCCCATTATTTATCAGAAGATATATTCTCGTACAAAACATGCCAATGAATAAAGACAAGAAATAGAATTCTGAGCGTTTATATACTCATATATATATGTCGGTGGGATTGATTACAACAACAAATGTATGCAAATTTCAATAAGTAATAGTTATCTAAGAATTATCTGAGAATACTTTATCTGATATTGATCTAAGATGAAATTTTAAAGAATAGTTTTCCGGAATAGAGAATAAAGAGCGAATAAGAAAGTAATAAACTTTTTATTAAATTAAAGTAAATAAAAAGGCAATTCATCATACATAGCTTAATTTACAAGCCTTGTAAATTGAAACGTATTCAAGCATTTAATAAGTTTTAAGATAAAAAAAAATTTACATTGATAAAGTTTAAGGGCAGTCGGAAAGGTAAAATTTGATTTTTTTGACAATTTGAGATTTTTACATTTCCACATAGTACAGATTTAAACCTTTCTAAAAATACCTTACTTTAACCTCTAGGGTAAGTAGAAGCCCTAAAAAACCTATTTTTAAATAATTGTTGAAACTGGTCCACGCCCATTTGACAAGCGTAAAAAGTAAACAAAGTTTTTTTTTTTTTTGGCTTAAAAGTTGAGCGTCTGGTATAAAATCAAAACATTTATCTTTTATTGTATAAATTGAGCCTTTATTATTTTATTTCCTAACCCATTTGAAACTTCACTGTATTTTTAACAGTCAAATCAGTGTTTGTTTACACTTTCAAAACTGCGTTGTAATTTTGAACTCACCAAGTATTCTTTAACATTATTAAGGTTAAACTTTCAAAAAAATTGCTATAATATATCGACTTTACCATGCCTAGAGCATCAACTAAAGTATTTAAGAAACGAAGAGGAGTTTTTAATAAAGGAAGATGTAATAAAAGTAATGATGGTTGTGGTGAAAGCAATTCTACTGTTCCAAAGAACTCTGCTGATGAAAAGAATTGTGCTTATGGTGCAAAGCTTTGTACTAATGAAACAGAACCATCTGCCAGTGAGAGAAAAATTGTAAACATGGATATTTCATATTCGGATGAGGCTTTTTCTGGTTTTAGAAATGTTATTGTGGACATTAACCTTTTAGCTTGTGTGTTTTTTGAAGCTGTAAAATGTATAAAGTGTGAAAAAACAGGACTCAGGTTGCACCTCAGTGAAAGTAACTGTGGTGAAGCTGTGAAGTTTCACTTTTAAAATGTCCTTCTTGTAAATATAACTATACTTTTTTTAACTCCAAGAAATGCGATAGTTCTGAGAATTATGAACTGAATACCCGGCTAGTGTATGCTATGCGATGCATAGGTAAAGGTGCTGAGTCTGCTAGGATGTTTTGCGGTATCATGAATCTTCCCCCGCCAACCACAAAATTCTCAAAGTACAACCACATTTTACTGCAGGCAACAAGAGAAACCTGTGAACACAGTATGGCAGAAGCTGTTCGTGAAGCCGTTGATGAAAATGATGGAAAAAGGGACCTTTGCTGTTGCTGTTGATGGTAGCTGGCAGAAGCGTGGTTTTCTTCGAAGAATGGCTTGGTGACAGTCACAAGTGTTGATACCGGCAAAGTTATAGATGTCGAAGTTTTTCAAAAACATTGTATTTATCCGAACAAAACCAGCATCTTCAAAATTGTAGAGAAATTTTGAAGGCTGTAATAAGATGGAAGTAGCTGGAGCTCTATCCATTTTTCAGCATTCCCCAGTCTCTCTACAATGTTCGGTACACAAAATATTTAGGAGATGGGGACTCCAAACGTTTACTTCTATTGTCGAGAACAAAGTATATGGTGACCATTGCTCTGTCGAGAAATTAGAATGCATAGGCCATGTTATGAAAAGAATGGGGACACGTCTTCGACGCTTGAAAACTAAGATGAGAGGTCAAAAACTTTCTGACGGAAAGCCTTTATGCGGAAGAAATAGATTGACAGAGGCAGAAATCGACCATCTGCAAGCATATTATGGTCTAGCTATCCGCAGAAATTTGTCTAGCGTGAAGGACATGCAACAAGCCATATGGGCAATATTTTTTACACAAGCTATCAACCGATGAAAAACCTCAGCATGGATTTTGTCCCTCTGATACAGATACGTGGTGCAAATTTAAAAAAGCAGAATTGCTTGGGGAGACTTATCATCACAAAAATAGTTTACCTGTGGATGTTGTGGAGGCCATGCGACCTGTTTTTAGGGATTTAGCTAATCCAGAATTGCTAAAAAAGTGTTTACATGGAGGTACGCAAAATCCTAACGAAAGTGTAAATAATGTAATATGGTCTCGTGTACCGAAGAAAACATTTGTACAATTAGAAGTTTTGTCACTGGGTACATGTGATGCAGTTTCCTCATTTAATATGGGGAATGTATCAAAACTAGAAATTTTGAGAAAAATGTGTATTGAGCCTGGTGATTACACGGTACAGGCGATGAGTGCCTCGACAAACAGAGGCTGTTACGAGCAAAATACTATTGTTTACAAAAAACAAAGGAAGTTAGGAAGGAAAAAAGACTTAAAAAGGAAGAAAGAAGATGATGAGCTACTAAAAAATGCTGATGATTTAGAATATGGAGCTGGAATGTTTTAATTAAAAAGTAATTATACGTTAAAATCAATTTTCTCAAAATGTCAATTTTTGATGTTCGATGTTCCTTTTCTTAGAAACTACTGTTCACAGGTATGTAAATTTTTATGATATATTTATAATGATGGCTATATATACTGAAATGAGTTTTTTGTAAAACCCCAAAATTTATTTTTACAAATTTTTTTATGTGAAAAACGGGTTAACGTAAACTATGTTTGATAAAATATTTTATAAATTATGAAAAATTCAAAATTAGCTAAAAAGCTCATTTGAGTATAATGAGAAATGTGTATTTTAAATATATGAAAAATTTCAAGCATGTACATATAACAGATTTTGAGAAAATGTACCTCGAAAACAGCCAATTTAACATTGTCGGTATAGAGGTTTCCGAGGGCTCACATGACCCGTAATAGATATCCGTGCACTAGAAAACAACATCCTTCTTCAAACCAATGTAATTTGCAAAAAAAAACGAAACAATAATTTGAAATTCTTACCAATTGATAATCATATATATATATATATATATATATATATATATATATTATTTCTTAAAATGTCAGTAAATTTGAGAAGAAATTTTAAAGGCTATATATAAAAATAAAAATTGGACAATTTTTCAAAAATATGAAAATTAGTATTTTATACCGCACAGGATTCTAAAGTTCAAAATTGATCAAAAATTACAAAACTGTATAAAATGTTTACTTTTGAAGCTATACTAACTTTTAAGAAATTTAGAGAAAACAAGAATATTTTTAAATATAATTATAACGAAAATTTTAAGAAAAAGAATGAATTAAAACTCAAATTAAAAAAAAATTATATTAATTTTTTTCGGAAATTGATGTATGAAGAGCCTTATTTTGAACACGTGTATAAAATTTCAAACTGATACCATAAATAGTTTCTGAGAAATCCTATGAGGAAGCTGAATTTTTTGTTCTGCGAAAAATAAAGTTAGAGATAAGAAAGAAATAGGGTGTTCGTTTAAGATTCACTACTTATTTCTCAATAGCTTTGGAAGTGTTACCAATATGAACACTATTTTGGTATCAAAATTCTCTGAAATATTGAGGCTGTAACATATATTTTTTTTCAAAAAACTGAAAAATTCGCAATTTGAAAGTCCTGTGTGGTTTTAATTGCCCTTTAGTTCTAAGGCTATCTGCTAGTTCATAAGTAAATATGTTACACGTCTTATTTTCTTAAAACATTCCACATTAATATAAGTAAATTTATAGCTTAACATTGTTTTAAATCATTTATACATTTAACTAACTTTTCAACATAAGATATACTTATATTTTATTCATTACCTAAATTATTCAATCAAAAAGGACTGATATGGAATGAAATAACATAATTAAGTATCAGCAATAAATCTCGAGAGAATCGCAGTTAATGATGAAGATAAGATAGAAACTAAATATATCATTTTCTTTTCTCTCACACAAAGCTTTGATATACTGTACAGTATTTTCAGTCGAATCAAACCTTCAACGTTTGAGGCCTTGACCAGTAATATTTGTTCCACATACAACGAAATTACTTATTTTTGAGAAAACAATTATTGGTTTTAAAAATGCAAATAGTATTAATCCATTAAATAATTTATTTAAAATAGTGCAGCATAAAACCTTACAATTTTCGTACATTTTTGTCATTTTATTTTGCATAACGTAAATAATACAGAATATGTATGTTGAAATATTACATTATATAAATACAAGTATGGCTGAATCGATAAAGAGTTTGTGTGTGAAGTACAGGTTTACAAATGCCATGTAAAAGATTCTTTTCAAACCGGTAAATCGACTTCAGTGTATAAATACGCTGCAGCGGGATTTCACAGCTGACGTGATATTCATATATACAACATATTTTTACAAACAAAAGTGTTTTCATTGTATACAGTAATCATGAAAAAATAACATTAAATTCACACTCAACACGTTCATATACCTTCCAATAAGGCTTATCTGTGGATATAGTTTGACAAATATTAAGAGTCATTTCGATAAGTCCACACTTCTTGTTGAGGTATCCGACTACGCGTTCGGAATCGTGATTTTGCAAAAGCGTATAAATGGATAATATTTATGATATATAGCTCCACTCAGATTAAAAAATGTATATAAAATTGTTTTTAGAATAGTGTTGCAATAAAAAATTATTTAAGTACAATATTTTGACAAAAAATGAACACAGAATGAGCAATTTTCAAGACAATCTCTTTTTATGACAAATGCTTCTATTATAATATTTTGCCTGTATATAGCTCAGACCTCTGTACAGAGGCTGATCTAGAATTTTTGAAATATATAACTTAGAAGTGGGTTTATCCATATTTTACAGCAACAGAGGTGAGCAATTTTAAGAAAAAGATGTAACTATTATTTCAACTGGGGGTAACTCTGAAAATAATGTAATTTTTTCAAAAATCCTAGTTCAGACTCTCAGGAGAAGTCTTTACTTTATGTAAGCAAAATACTATTATTTTAGAAGCATTTTTATCAAAGGAGAACATTTTGAAAAAGGATTATTCTAAGTTAATCTGTCAAAATATTGGATTTAATTTTTTTTGTCAAAATATCCTTAAAACAATTTTATACATGTATTCTAATCTAATTGACACTAAATATGAAAATTATCCATTTATGCTCTTTTTTAAAGTGACGTTTCGGTCGTAATCGGATACCTTAATGCATTTCGATGATTGACGCTAAATTTTTCTGGATCGAAATTTATAAAAACTGATGCAATATGTTCCGATTATCATTCTTAATCAAATGTGATTCCATCATATGATGATACACGAGCCTATTTCGACAAGTGAATTTCCATAACTACCTGTATGAAATTATTATGGCTGGATGGATTGGAGAGAGAAGAACCAAATTCTATTCTATTACCAAACAGATTAGTGAATTTTAAGAGCTTCGACTATTTCTCATAAAAAATGGGGGTCTTCTAAGTTACAAATTTTCAGTTAACTCTACAAAGGAGACATTTGCACAACTATCTATTCCGACTGTATAAGTAGGAGAAATACGATACATATTTGAAGCAGTTAGGAAATCACTCAGTTGAAGCTGCCAAACTTGTATTAATTACACATTTTAGTCATATTTTAATCCTATACTGTTAAAATTACTGAAACAAAGTATTTCGGGAAAATATAGCAAATAACCAATATTTGTTCTTTTAATTTCTCGTTACTTGTGTGTTTCAGTATATATACAAAGTAACCATTTTTATACATTGTTAACATTTTTGAAATACATATCAATTTTAAAATGAGTATTGCATTTTGTGACGTTACCAGATAATTACAGTACATATGTATATATCCTTTATTTTCTTTTTTCCAAGCATGAAAAATAAGTTTAAAGACAAAACTCTTCTGATACTATCAATAACCACTTTAGTACTTATGATTAAAATAAAGCTAACTATATCAAGGGTTTTTATTTTCTTATAGCCTTCTAATTATGATTTCGAGTACTGTTCAAAATATTACTTAATTTTTTAATTAGCATAGATAAATTAAGAACGAAACTCTAAAATGATCATCGATAATTTATTTTAAAATTAATAAATTTAATTAGCCTCTTGAGATCTGTTTTTAATTTTCAAATATCTATTTTAGGCAGAATAATGACACATATAACTTCACTTCTGCATGGTACTATAAGCTTTAAACTATTCGTAGTCAATTACATCTCGTTTATTTTCGGTTTCATGTGTAATCACAGAATCCCTTAATTATTAATACAGCATCTATACAGATTTGCAGTCCATGATGTACAATTAGAAAGCACTATTATTGTGGTAAGATTCCCCTTCAATCATGTCCTTAACGTCACAGAGAGGGACACAATCCTCGTTGTCAAGGAACATGGTAATAAATAAGTAAAGTCGGCAACTGCTATTGACTATTCCTTCTGTTGGTCTCTTTTCCTATGTGTGTGCAATCTGTTACCCGAAGAACGAATTCCCCTCTCTCTGTTTCTCTTTCCTTTGGTTTATCTGATGAAACGCTCTAATGGACATCTCTTTTTGTTCCCCTGCCGATTCCTCCAGGTAGAATACTCGCAATATGTGCATGCCTGTCATTATCGTGGTGCGGAGATTTAATATTACGAGAAAGGATTATTTTGTTCTTTGAAAGCTAAAGGAAGTGTTTTATTGTAATACTGTATTTAGATAAGGGACCAGTAAAACGTTATAATATATGTTCCATTAATTGCAAGTTAATTGACGAATACAATTGAATTATTCTAAGAGGCAATCGGTTTTATGTATTGTTTTCATTTAAAACTGTTAACCAGACATGAATGTTAAAAATATTTTACATGCAAAATTTTGTAAAGAGCAGCTGAAGACACTCAGAGCATATGTTACCAAATATATATATATATATATATATATATATATTGAAATAAATGTTTGTGTAGTTTGAAATTTATTAGATAGTGTGCTAACAAGCAAAACCAAATCTTAACATGTTTGATAACATGCACTACTTTTGTTTGAAAGGTTATCTGACACGAGAATTTATTGATAGCAAAATCATTTTAGTGACAAAAAACTAAATTATTTATAGAAAGTATTATTTATTTTACAAGGATTCATAGGCGTTGGGGACAAAATCCTTTTAGTGACAAAAAACTTAATTATTTATAGAAAGTATTATTTATTTTACATGGATTCATAGGCGTTGGGGACAAAATCCTTTTAGTGACAAAAAATTAATTATTTATAGAAAGTATTATTTATTTTACAAGGATTCATAGGCGTTGGGGACAAAATCCTTTTAGTGACAAAAAACTTAATTATTTATAGAAAGTATTATTTATTTTACAAGGATTCATAGGCGTTGGGGACAAACACACACACAAAAAAAGAATTCTGCGAAACAGTTGCTTCACAACTATTTTAAGTCATAAATTTTCAGCAAAAAATATTTCTTTAAAATTAGAACTTCTTTACAATTTATTAACTACAAAAAATATGGTAATAAGGTAATACATTATTCTTTAAGAGTTATTTTATTGTCTTATGATAAAAGTTTTAATTTAAATTTTCGGCAAAAAAAGATAAATACAATTAACAATTTTCTTGTTAGTGAGAATCAATTTTCTTCAAAAATACCCACTCGATTCTTAAGCAATGCAAAAAATATCTAGATTATTTAAGCATATATCATTTATCGTTCCCCGGCCAGTTCATTTACCAGGTGATACTTTGTATAGTGTTTTTCTCTTCATCAAAAATGTTTATTGTGATATTTTTTCATTAATCTTAAAAATACACGTGTTTCTACTTAGTGTTTTACCACTTCCTCAAAATTTCAAAACAAATTGAATTTGTTTTTGAAAAAAATACATTGCAATTATTTTTGATATTTACCAGATATTTTTTTCACATCTATTTTTAAAGTTTAAATTATTCAGAATATACTTCAAGATAGTCTGGATTAAATATCCTTTGTAGGATAGCAAAAAGTTTGGACATTGGAATAGTGGACACCTTCTAAGAAATTACATACTATGAAAGCCTATTGCACACTTTATACGAGAAACAATACCTATATGGTCAAAAATACCAATACCTTGCACAATAAATTCTATTTTATTTGTATTGTGTATTGGAATTCTTACGATATGAATATCTCTAATGATAAAGTAATGATTTACATTAATCTCACTTTAGAAAAGTTACTATATACATATGATTATTACATAGATGTGAATAGATAAACTGTATAATAATACTTGTCTCCATTGCGCTAATAATACTATTAATATTTTGCATGTGAGTAATGATAGCAAGTGCGATATGCAATCAGAAAATTATGTACATATCAATTCATTGTATCTGTCAATACAATATAGGATGTTTGTTCATTAGCCAACTTTTCACATACTTTATTATGTTTTATTTTTCTGAAAACAGATTAACCGTATGCTTCTTATTCGGTAAACCCTGAATGAAAAAATACACTTCTATTATAAGTCTTAAACATTTTAATGCTGTCTTATATGAGGAGCTATCTGTTATTGATTTATTTATCTAGTTAGCAGTGCATAATAACACGAAAATCTATATTTATTCTGATGACCCATCTTCTACTATTTTATCATCATGTATTTCTAGTAAATGTCAAAAGTAAAATTCATTTAACTCTCATTCATATATTTCTTCCACATTGTAAATTTTTAAAGGATTACATTCTTTTTAAAATTATAATGATTGTAATTTATTTACACAAAATTAACCCCTTCTTATGGGCAGATGAGTGTTACGACACTTCGTCTTAAAAGAGAAAAATTTAAAACACTAGAAGTGTCACCTACTAATCCCAGTTTGTGGACAAACAGATACTTTCCCAAGCTAAATACAAATACTAAACCATGTTCACGATTCGTTACACAATTTTTAACTCATCTTATCCCATTTACTTCATTTTAACATAGATTCAAACTCAGAACTAATCCTGTCAGAGTAATTCCGTTGAAAATGTTGATTTCTGCATTTCTTTTTGAACATTCACAAAGGATTATCATTTTGTTTAACTTATACATTATGTCAGAAAGCGTTGGCATTTTAGTTACAAAATAACTAGACGTTTCATAATAAACTAGTTATTTACATTAAAATAGCTCATTCATTTACAACATATTCCTTTAGCAGGAGAATACATGTTCATCTCTTCTTGCATTCATCTCCATTCTGGGTGTCCTTGTTGCATATATGACTTAGATATTCCTATTCATAAATTCTTATTGTGTTATATATTTATATTTATTTCATTGTAAATATTCTTCATTTCTTTGTAAATTTTTAATATGTATAAATCTTGGTGACTTATTGATGCATATACTTGCATGTGTAGGCCTGTATTTGTGTTTATTTTGATACGTTCATGTGTTTAACATAGTTTTTTGTTCAACAAATTTTGAACGTTGAACTCCTTGCAGTGTTGAGATGACGGTCTTTCCAGGAGACTAGCTTTAAAGCTCACAATTCTACATGGGTGACATCAGTATTTCTGGCTGAAAAATCTTCAGGAGTAAATATCCAGTAGTATTTCAACCATATTTATTTAGCAAACTAATATTTCAAATATCATTTATTTTTCAAGAACATTAATATCACTGATGAAAATGTGTAAAATAATTTCTGTTTAAAAGCTGTTATTCATTTATTTGATGAAAGAAACAAGGATTGAAATTTATTTAAAAATCACTTATTAGGGAATTTATAAAACGCGGCTCAAAAATTTAATTATACTATTCCACTTTGAAATATTCAAAATGTTCAACCATAATGTAATTAATGTGACTTTCTCCATCTCTTTATATATACAGATATAGTCATATTTATATAGTCAAATTTTAGATATTCCAATTAAATCTGGACATCAAAAAATTAAACAATGAGAGAGAGAGAACTTACCTTTAAAGAACAATGTAGACAAAGAAGAAGAACGCGATATATTTCCACCAATGACCAATCCTAGATTTAAGTATGAGAAAAAAATTCTAAAAAAAGTTCTACAGAATGTTTAATATTGACATTCGGAAATAATTTTTTAGTATAATTTTTTTTATCTAGGATACAGTAATATTAGTTTTCATGTAGATATCAAAGATTATAAAAAACTTAATATACTGTAGAAAGTTAAAAAATAACCTTCATCAATAATGAATACGTATGCATATGTACGACATTTAAAGTATAAATTGATTTGCAATATTATTATTAATTTTGTTTGCTATACAAGATGCACATAAAGGAATATCCCAAATTTGCAAAGCTATTAAAAGGAACAAAATGATCAACCTTGTTGTATCTCGGAAATCAATTAGTTTAGCTGGATATTTTAGAAGATGGCACCAGACAAAAATTTAAATCTATGTTTTTTTCCCAAAGAAAGATTATTAAAAAAACGGAACTTTGAATGACTAATTATAACACATGCAAGTTACTCTGCAAGTAACCACCACCTTTGACCTCGTTACCACCCTGACAAAACTCTACATGATTTTTCCCCGGGATTATATTAAATATCAGGAGAACAAACAAATTGTGAAACACAACAATTATGACCACCAACAAATTATGACGAACTTAAGATGCTAGATGTGACACTGTTAAAAGCTAAAGATGCGTGTTTCACGTATCTTTACCTTTTAAATGTGTCACGACTAACATATTGAAAGGAAATTATAAACGCTTAATTCAGTGCTTTTCAAAGTTTCAATATCCGAGACCCAATATATATATCCACACACACATAATCATAATTTTCATCTCGCCCCCCTCATACAATAATAATGTATTGCAGTGGTTCTCAAACTTTCACTACTGGCGACCCAATTTTCAATCATAATTTTTATCGCGCCCCCTAAAAATAATAATGTATTGAATGCAATAATAATGAACTTTGGCGCTAAGGCTACAATACGATTATAATTATAAACCGTACAAATTAACAAGATAAGTATTAAATTTTGTATATGTTACTTTTAAGTAATATATATTTTGATTTTTATTTTAACTTTTTAGTTCGATTCACTATAAAAGCGCGTTTTTTGTTTGTTTTAAAACTATAATTTATTTTATAATTATTTTTAATATACACGATAAAAATCACAATTCCAGTGAATAATTTAATTAAGAGAAAATATACTTACCCCTACTTTCAAGAACTTTTCAATTTTTCTTTGAAAATTTGAGGCAAAATCCAATAAAACTAAGGAAAATGTTGCAAATGTGCGTGTCCTTAATAAAGGACGTAAATCACAGACACTTTTCGCTAACACAGGAACGTTATTTTCCACAGCAAAACTGTCATATTTTGTTCACTTTTTTGTAGTTTTCTGTAGTTTGATCTATATACAAATAGCATTTGGAACTTTTTCTTCCTTGTGTCTTTTTGACAAGGCGAAGTGCTACATTATGGCTTCATAGTTTTCTTCATAGAGATCTTTAGGCAGCATTTAAAAATTTCAAATATACTCAAACGTTTCATGTCTAACGCTTTTCTGATATTTACTTTCGCTATATCTTGATTAATATGCATTATTTCAGTAGGTTCTTCAATTGCTTGATCAGTTTCATCTTCTTTCAATAGGAATCACAGATGCCCATTTTTTTTTAATATTCTGCTCATTTACATTAATAAACCATAATAAGTCGCACAAAACTGCAATAAAAACCACAAAATTGTTGATGGGGAAAGTGTAGCATGTGTGTTCTAAGCAATAATTTTGTAAAACGTTTTTCATTATGCATTCATTATATGTTTCAAAACATTCTAAAATAAATCTTGGCCAAATAATTCTTCAAAGTGCTCCATATGCTTATCCATATATCATAAAACTCTTTCACATGGAAAAAGGCGAAACAGAAATATATTATTTACAACTTCCCTAAAAAAACGACGGAGATAACCATACCACTAAGTTCGAAGGTCAGCTAAAGTAATATTTTAGGTTAAAAGAGACGTAATAAAAAAATCTCTCATCGTGGGATTACAGCAAAGCAAACGAAATATTTTTTGAATTTGATTATAGGATCAAAGATGGATAATGAGCATTTGAAGTGGAATCTTTTATTTTTGAGGATCAACAGATGATAAAAATAAATCATATCAGGGTAAATGTGTATTTTTATTATGTCAGAAATCATTTTGTTTTACTTCATTCAAAAAAATTATTATTTAATCCTTTTATTTTCAATGTGCTCGCGCCCCCTCTCAGGGTTACCGCACCCCCCAGGGGGGCGCGCCGCACAGTTTGAGAAACACTGATGTATTGGATTCAATAATACTATGATGCTAAAACTGCGAAACGACTTGAAGCTCTAAAGTGCCACCGGTTAATATAAATGTCTCATTTAGCCAAAGCATTAATTGCCCATGACGTAAATATACGTCTTTCCGAAGGTTTGGAATGCAATAAAAGGGCCTTGACAATGTTTCTGAAGGATTTACTTATTTCAGATTATTTCCTTCTTTATTCTTCCCCCAAATATATATATATATATATATATATATATTTATATATATATATATATATATATATATATATATATATATATATATATATATATATATATATATATATATATATATATATATATATATATATATATATATATATATATATATATATATATATACTACAGGCGCGCCTACGTGGAAAACGATTGACTTCAGCAAGCTAATAGCATAATTTTTATTTAGCATTTAAGGGATTTATTATAAACCGTACAAATTTTTAAGCTGAGTGATACTTTTTGTACATAGTTTTATGTATGACAATCCCATGGGGTCACTGGTAATTATTAAGCTTGTTCTTAACTTAGTATTGTTAAATTACTTATAAAATACATTGTGTGGTTCTGATACATTTACAAGTGTAAAATCTTAGTGTAAATGTGTATTTTAATTTTTTATTATGTCAGAATGTAATCTGTTTGTTAACTTTCAGTAAATTAATTTTTTTAACCATCTTCTGTTTTCGACTTTTCACTATGCTCGTGCCCCCCTCGTAGAGTTGTCACTCCCTCCGAGGGGGCATGCACCACAATTTCAGAAACGCTGGCTTAATTGTATTAAATTTAAGTTTTGAACTGCAATTTTTGATATACAATAAAAGAAACATTGTAATTCATTTTAATTTCGTTTAATAGTTTTGCAAAAACTGCTATATTCATTTATGCACACTCTGTATAATATTGTACTAAAATAAAAAATCCTGATTTAAATTAAAGGAAAAAAGACCTTAGTTTTTCAAAATGATTATTTTAGAACCATTGTAATCCAAAATTTAATTAAATAAACATAAGTTAAGAGAATAGAGAATATATTCCAAACTTTTGTATATAGAAGAGAAAATAAGTTTTTCTTTAAACTTAATTTTTTATCACAAAAATCTTCAAATTTATGTTTTAGAATTGAAACAAAAAAAACACAAATCCATATTCATAAAATACATTGGGTTTTAAATTACTCGAAAAACTTGCTATGTGTGCTTGGGATTTCAATGCTGTGAAAATTACTTTTTGAGCATATATCATAAAAAATTAAAATTAAAAAAATATAAGCAGTAGAATACAGAAAGAAAATAAAAAAGTAATGAAAATAAACATCCCAAAATGTCTCCAGTACTAAAAGTTAACATACAGTTTAAAAATAGAGATATTATTTTCACTCAAGGAGCTACATATTACACCCACTCGATATATAAAAGCTTCTAAAATTGGAAGAAATTTTAATTGAACCTAAAAATATCTTTTTATACATCCACAAAATATTTATCATTGTTATTTTTATAATACTTTAATTTCTTCGAATTGAATAATAAAAGAAACCTACAATGAATTAGCATATAATAAGAAAATAAAATCTAATATATCATTTGAAAACTAAGATATAATTAGAAACATATTTGAAAAAGAAGAAAATATATATTTTTCTAACTAAAGAGCAATTTAGAACATTTTAGACTTAGATAACTAGATTTATAAAAGCAAGTTCTATTTCAAATGAAATTAATGAAAATTGGAACCAGTTTTATCTTTAATTTGTTTGGTCAAAAATTTTAGTTGGATACAAAAATTAGAAATTAATTTGCTAATATTCTGCAATAATTTATTGCCAAAATTTTTGTTTTACATATTATATAGTTTAACACGTCAAAAATAATTCATTCATTTTTAAATTTATTTCCATATCCCACTAATTGTAGAAATTATTTAAAATGAACGAAATAGAATAAACACGCATTCATATAGAAATAAAATGCATCAAGAATTGAAATAAAAAAAAAACTGTACACCGTTTTTGTTTTTTTAAATAAATTAATTTTATATTACTTAATTATTTTATGGATTATCTTGCATATTTTTTCAATTAGAAATATTTCCCTAACTGCAGGAAGCTTTTGTATGTGGATCATTTTAAGGCAATGATATAGCGCTCTCAAATAAAAAGAAAGAATTTAATTCAATTAAAAAATGCACACTCTTCAAGAAGTTCAAATTTTAATTCAAGGTGATAATTAAGTTTACGTTATCAAAATGTTAGTTAATAATCTTGTTTGTCTTTGATGCAGAAAAGAGGAAGTTTTCTTTGATTGTGCAATTACAAGGAATGAAATATTGTAATGTTTATAAGAGCCATATGAAAAGAAAACTAAAAAAATATTTTTAGAGCAAGTAAATATGCAATGAGTATCACAATAAGCAATTTTTAACAATTTTGATGCTTAAAAATAAAAGAAACATTTTTTAAAAAATAAATACCAGAGAAGAATTTCAAATTGAGGTAATATCTTCTCCATCATAAGTCGAGATCCATTTGAAACAAGAAAAATGTTTAAAGCCGTTTCCGAGACATGAGATTTTTCTTATCTCTACTATACACTAAATTTTTTCAGAATATTATTTAAAAGAAAAATGAAACCTTGTATCATATTTCCAAAAAACTGTCATGGCATTTTAAAACAAAACTTTGTTCTTTAAAAAAGAACAGAAAGATTTACACTCGCGAATGGAGTGTGCACTCGTTCATGGAGATGTGTATAAATAAATTATCAACAGAATAAAGTCGAAATTTGAATGAAGTCAAATTGATGAGGATAAAAGCTATATAATCGTCCTGTGATTTTAGTGAAAAAAAAGGTTTCGTAACTAAAATTGATCATAAAATACATTTGTCTTATGATTTGAAAAGAGTAACATATTGATAATAGAAAGATAGTATAAAGTTTAAAATCATTTTTGTATATATATTTTAGTTATATTTGAACTCTAAAATAAAAAGATCAATTCAGTGCTTCTCAAAGTTTCAATACTTGCGACCCAATATCCAATCATAATTTTCATCGCATCCCCCTGCACATAAATATAATGTAATGCATTCACAAAAGCTGCGATACAACGTTATCCTCTTAAGTAGCCCCAGCGTATATAAACGCCTCGATCAGCCAAAACATTAATTGTCCCAGACGTATATATACGTCTTTCCGAAGTGCAATCTTTTCTCTGTACTGCTATCCAGAAAATTATTCCCAAGGCTTTGGAATGCAATAATAAGACATTGCCGTGTTTGCGAAGGATTTACTTATTTCAAATGATGTGATTATTTATTATTTTTCTCTCCCCCTCCCCAATACACCACATGCGCACGCCTATGAGTTAAAAAATGGGAGCATTGGAGAGAGAATCACGTATCGTTTAATTGGAAATTAAGGCATAAATTATAAACCTTTAAAAATTATCAAGATATGTGTTACATTTATATAAAATTGTATGTTTGATAAGCCCATGGGGTCACTGGTAATTACTGAACTTGTTCTTCATTTAGTATTGTTAAATTAATTATAAATGTATCAGTACTGCATAATGTATTTTATAAGTGTTTTATATCAGTATAAATATGTATTTCATTTTTGTTATGTCAGAATGTATTTCGTTTACTAACTTTCAGTAAATTAATACTTTTTTTTAAAAAAAATAGTCTCTTGTTTTCGACTTTTCAATATGCTCGCGCCCCCTCCTAGAGTTATCACGCCGCCGGGCGTGCCCCGCAGTTTGAGAAACGCTGTATTAACTCGTTTTGCTTATTTTAATATAATGAATCATTCAAATATAACTCTTGACATATAAAATCTGGAATAATTCCAATGTTTGATCAATTTCTTTTTTTTTTTACAATTATAGATCACTTTTTTCTATGGTCATTCAACTTTCTATGCAGTTTTTTTTAAGGATATGTAATTCCTAAAACATTTTTAAAATGTTTCCATCTAAATATTTCTTTTTTTACATTTTTTGCATTACACTTTCATATTTTGTTATTCATCTCAGGTTTGCAAAAATGGTATCAAATTAGCCATCGGCCTGTCATTTACAGAAGATCTGATGATGAATTATGTTGACATTTTAACAACACTGAATTACTTTGTTCCATAAACAGAATCTTAAGAACTTGGATATCAAGTCAATTATAACTAATTCATTGGCTGCCATTTTTACGGAGAATGTAGAATTCATTAAATAGTCAGTAATTTATAAGCCTTACTAGTTAATAAATATTAGATTATCAAACTTATTATTGTATTAAAATTCAAACCGCTGAAATATCGCACCGCTCTTTTAGAGGCTAGTACTCAAAAAATAAATAATATAGTATAAAAATTTCTCAATTTAAATTATCTAACCATATCTAACGCAAAGTATTTTTTCTTAGTTATAATTCTTTCTGTCTTCAAATTTAATCTTTCATTTCTCAGCTTACATTAATAAAACAAAATCATAAAGAACAAATTCAGAAGTCTTACAATAAGAATGAATTAAAAACATATAAGGAATGGCATTTTATGATCAAATAAACGAAAGAAAAATGTCTTGCACTGTATTTCTAAGCGCATTTAAACATTTGAGATTATAAGCCAACGAATATATATCTAACAACAATGTATATTAATTATAATGTTTAAAAATTATTAGCAATTTTTTCCTAATATACATGTATATTAATGACTATAATTTAATATTTATTCATAAACAGCCTATATTAGCAGTTAGGAAAAAAAACAATATATATATATAATAATTAAAACATTCTTTTATATCCATCCTTTTTTAGAATTTACATTAAAATAGGTTCTTATATTCCGAAATAACACATCAGACTTAACTTTATTTAGATTTAAAAATATAGAATTTTTTAAGCAACTGAAAATCATCAACTACCAAACATCAATAGTTGTACACAAAAACTAAGTTCTAACACTAAGTATTAAAAGTACTTTAATCCCATTTGTCAAAATCACAATTTTAAAACACATTCTAGAAATATTATTCTAGAATTCTTGTAATGATGAAACTGAGTTCCAAAAATAATCTAAAAAGCACCAGCTCGTAAGTTATTTTTATACATCATATTAAAAAGGTCTAACGCAATTTCAAATTAAGAAATTCCATAGTACGACATCAAATAAAAAAAGTATTTGTTAAAATAAATTTAAAGTTGTGTCTGATAGAGCTTTTGAAATACATAGACTATCTCCAAACACTTGTGAAAGAAACGTTGTAGATTTAGTCACAAACGCTTATCAACCAAGAAACTTTTCAAAAGGGTTATTCCCGTAGCTTTTAAGAGGAGTAGATTTGAATTTACGCTATAAAAATGTTTATATCACAATGACTTGAGCCATTAGCTTTACTACCTTTCATGTTTTCATCGTAAACGTGAAAACATGCCGAAAAAGTTTTACACCAGCGAAATTCTCGATGGTTATAGCATATTATTGTACTGTTAAAAAGTGTGTTACAGAAAAAATATGCTTCTTTGATGTCTGGTATAAACTTTAATAGCGACGGTACCTTCTGAAATTTAGACATTATTACTTCACTCTTAAAATCGATTTTTGTGATGATTGTGTAAAGTTATTTCGTAAGTTAATGATAGTCAAAAGTTCTCTCCAGAGTTGCAGTCGAGAATCCAACAGTTGCTGAAAGGAACTAAAAGGATTTGGAGTGCTTCGTTACGTATTAGTGTTTTGGCGCCTTCTACGAGTATATTTGAGTATATTTTTTAATGATTACGAAAAAGTCGGTTATAAACAGTTAAGTAGATCTATATATGGATATTAATTCCAACTGATTTATTTCAACATATAGTAGATTTTATTTCTACCTGAAAAATCTGCAAAAGGTATAACACAGATTGAATTATTATCCATCAGCTGAACCAGTATTTTAATATTAAGAGTTTTTTTATTAGGTAAAAAGTTATTACATTAATTAAAATTGCATTACTGCATAGTTGTAGTTAAACCACAATTTATGTTATAGAAACAGGGGGGGTAACCCCTGACCACCTTACGGTGAACCAACCCTCATTGAACAAATTGACCAACTATTCATACTTATTGCTCAAATTGTAAAACTGCATTAAATTTACATTCGTTATGTAGTACTATTTATTAGTTCTTTTTTCGCAAAATTAGTTCTTGACGCTCCGCTTCAGTAAAATTACTCACTGAAGCTGCATCGTCCAACTCTTCATTGATAAAGTACTCAAATTTTGAAAACCCTGCAGCTCTTGCAGCTTCCTAGAAAGTTAAGTATTAAGTTCAGTTGATTCGTATGAGACGCCTTCCTCTTAACGCAAAGATTCCAGTCCAGGCAATGGTTATGATATTTTTCTGTAAGAGCTTGCAATAATGTATTATTGCAAACAGATTGGCGTCATTATATGAAATGAAGCACATGGTTGCCAATTCAGCGTGTACGACACATGCAAAATCTGTGTTGCCAACTTGACGAATTATCTAGAACGTTGGCATAGTTGCAATATAGTATGTAATCAAATTACTACATCTTCACAAAAAACTTTCTTTCATATATAGAGAGAAAAGATTATTCGAAATAGGCTCAACAAAACACATCTTTATAACCAGAGTAAAATAAGATAACCGTGAATCAGCGAAACGAGTGAATCTTTATACTAGGCGATCACGCGATCATTTTGAATCTGTTGCGATTGTTGCAACCACACAATAATATGATTTCAAAAAAAATAATAATAATGTAGGAAATTTACTATGTATCACATATTTAAAAGTATTGCCGGTTACATATGTATTGATAAAACAATACTCTTTTTTTTCCCTACATTGCCTGAACTATTTAACAGATATTTCTCAAAGAATACTTAGTACAATAACAAAAATTCAATTCTCTTTTCTTATATTAACTATAGAAATATCCATATAAGTTTAGTAGATTAAGTTTGTGAATGTATTTTCTAATATAACTAAACTCATTTCTTTTTCTGAATTTACAGGATGGTCTTATATATGCAACTGACCTATTACTTCAAGTGCATAGATATCATTTTAGAAAATAACATTTTATTCAGTGATTTAAGCATTTTCATAACTACAAAAGATGCACGATATTAATTCAATATTGCACAATTCTTTATTGCACAATTGCACATTCAGTATTGCACAATTTCTTATTAAAAATAAGAAATTGTGCAATACCTCATCATTACTCTATTTTTTGAAAAACTCAGCACGTATTACTAAAAGGTTCAACTATTGTGTAAGTAATAATTCATGAAATTATAAATTCTATATAATATAAACTTGCCAGCAGATATTGGAATAAAGACATCAGATACATTGAATTTACATTTATAAAGTAAATTCTGAGATAAAAAGAGAACGATTACTTTACACCCCGTTTGGTGTTGCTGTTTTTGCCTTGTCTATACAGTGCTAGGCCTGCCCATGCAGTGAAAGCAAATAGTTCCGAAGACGTCTAAAAGGGCCCTTGCTACGTCGTGAGCCTTTGGCAAATAAACCAGTTGACCCGTGTTGCTGTTGCTTAAGTCTATTTTGTGGAGTTTAGCCAATATAGGACAATTAACCCTCTGTCCGAAACATCCGTCTCTCATACGGTGAGGATTTACTTTGATGTATGTAGATAACTGTGTTGTGTGATTTTTGAAGTGGGCTGCTTTGACATCTTAAGTTGGACTATACCCAGTGAAATCGGCGCGTGGTGAGATACTTGGTGATTTTTTTCAACTCACGATATGTGTGATTCTTCTTATCTATCATCATCTATCAGTGTCTATATTCCTATAGTTCTTTCGTTTTTTGGTATTATATTTTTAATTATTTTATATGAATATAAATAATTTCTAATAAGTTTTATTAGAAATACTAGTCACAATTCTTGTAATAAAACTATATTAACATGTGTGCCTCATATAAGGACTTAAATATTAACAATTCTACTCAATCTCATGAGCGATAAGGATATTTAAAACAGTCCTTACGGTAATAATAAAATTCAAAAAAAATTGCGTACCATTCTGTCAAAAGGATATTTAAAACAGTCCTTACGGTAATAATAAAATTCAAAAAAAATTTGCGTACCATTCTGTCAAAAGGATATTTAAAACAGTCCTTACGGTAATAATAAAATTCAAAAGATATTGCGTACCATTCTGTCAAAAGGATATTTCTAAGAGCGGCAAAATAAATAAATAAAACATGATGTACTGGTCAGAGGGTTAAAAGTATGAATAGGAGAATTTTGAATGTCAGGACGGTTTGAGCAAGTATTATAACTTCTTCGGCGCGATTGGGTGTTATTTTTCTCCCTTGAAAGGATCTTCTACATAGTCTTGCTATTGGTAGTTGAAATTACGAGGTTACAATTAAGATCTGGAATGAAATGCTCCTTAACTGGATGGGAGTTAAGTTTGCGTCTGGGTATCGTATCAGTATCAAAAAGGACAAGACTATTAGAAAGTTGAGGGGAATTTTGGGTCTCCTTGGCAAGGTTATCAGCCTGTTCATTGCCGATGATGTCTACGTTTACACCGTTATTTCCTCCTAACTAAAAAAGCAATTTATGAGCCTACATCAGTGTTTCTCAAACTGTGGGGTACGCCCCCGGGGGGCGCGATGACCTTACGAGGGGGGCGCGAGCATATCGAAAATAAAAGATTTAAAAAATAATTAGTTTACTGGAATGAATTAAAACAAAATACTTTCAGACATAATAAAAAATGCACTATTACTCTGATATAATTTATAGGCGCACGCGCGCGATATTAAGTCAGCAAAAAAAAAAAAACTTCTTCAATACCTAATTAGCTATCTTTGATCCTATAACCAAATAAAAAAAAAACTTTTATTTGATTTGCTGTAATGCCATGATGAGAGAATTTTTTATTACGCATTTTTTTTAACCTTACATACTACTCTTTCTAAGAAAAAACAGATCCCAGACCCAGAATCGAAAAAATTTAGGAACATAAAAAGTTCATCACTGTCATTATTTTTGAAATACTGCACATTATAGCTGTAATCTGTTTGACCTTCTAAGTTATTGGTACAGTTAGTTATGACCCCTCTCTTATGTGTTCTCAGTTGCGCTTTTTTCCATGCAAAAGAGTTGTATGATATTTGGAAAACCACGGAGAGCTCACACAAACACAAGCACATGAAGGGTTACTTGGCCAAGACATATTTTTATAAATATTCTGAACATATGAAGCATAACGAAAAACATTTCACGCAATTTTTTAGCAGTAACATACATATTATCATAATGAATATACTTTTTACTCGGAATTGGTCGCGCGGGACACACAGGTTACGAAATCGTTAATTCTGGCAAAACTGTTTATTTATTAACAAAGAAAATTGAAAAGTCCTTGAAAGTAGGTAAGTAAACTTTCTCTTAATTAAATTATTCACTGGAATCATGACTTGTATCGTACAATAAAATAATTATAAAAAAAGGATTGGGGTGACTCAATAACCCCGACCGTAACGAGTGCGCGCCTGCTCCCGGGTTAAAACATGTTGAAAACTTTTCGCTTGAAAAATTAAAAATAATACATGTTTTATATTATTGATCATTATTTAACATCAATGGCGCACACAAGGGGGGGGGGTCCGGACCCCCAAGCCCTTGATTTTTTTCCGATTGATTATAAATCTAAGTTTATAGTAAGCAAAATTTAATTAAGTATTTGATATTAATGATTAATTTTATTAATTAATGCTAATTATTTAGTCAAGAATTAGTTTTTTACTGTGTTTTGTTCCCAGAAATCGACAAAATCAAAAGGAGCCTGATACAAGATTGATGAACTTTCGACCCCGGACTCCCCCTTGAAAAATTCCTGTGTGCGCTACTGTTTAACATCAAATATAAATGCTAATTCTGTGAGGCTTAAAATTACAATTTGCTTAAAACTAATTATAATTTGAGCAACGATTTTAATAAAATCATTTTACGTTTTTGTAAACATTGTCGAGCACTTGGCTTTGCTTCCCTTACAACTCAGCTATTATATCAATAATGTTTTATTTTCTTATAAATGAACTCGTGCAAAGAGCGGGCACTTCAGCCGGTATACTTTTAATGTATCAGTGCTGCACAGAATATTTTTTATAACTAATTAATTAATACTAAATTAAGAACAAGTTTAATAAGAATTAATGACGTCCATGAGCTTGTCTTGGAAAGCAAAGTTTTTATAAGGAATGCTTATGATTAGAAATTGACCCCCTGAGTTCTTTTTCTATATTTAGCAGATATCTATATTTTGTCTTCTAAGTAGCTACTGCATTTTGCAATATGTTCAATTGAGAAATTAGAGAAAGGAAAAATAACATAATAATTATCCTATTATTTTATTTATTTTGCTTAAAAGTAGCATACAAATTTTTTTTTTAATACTTATGTTACTAATTTGTATGGTTTATAATTAAGATCGCCTATTGTAGCTTTAGCGTCAAATTGCAATATTATTGCATTCAGTACATTATTAGTGTATAAGGGGGGCGCAAAAAAAATGTGATCGAAAAGGGGGGCGCCAGTATTGAAAGTTTGAGAAGCACTGGCCTACATCCTTTGATATATGTTATCTTATGAGATTTAAGGAAAAAATACACTAAACAACGTGTCCTCTATGGCATATAGAACAGAATTTCGACAGGACTTTTATGAATACATTATTCAAAAAAATTTTTATTGGAAATGGGTTCCTTCAATGTAATATTCTAAATACAGTTATTCTGAAAAATAAATCTGTTTTTTTACCGTTTCTCAATATCTTTCCCACTAAAAACAGAATCCCAAAATCCATTTAAATTCGTTTTACTTAGAGATAATTAACTCTTTTAAATTATTTATTGAAAATAAATTTTTGCAGAAGAAATTATGTCAACACGAGATTATAAATTATCACTGTGTTCTTCTAGATAAATATTGTAACATAAAATGTTTAAAAAACTGCCCAAACGAAATTTTCAATTTTTTTCTTTAACAAACTTCGACGTGATTTTTATTGCACATTATTGTATAGTTAAAGTTTGTATCTCTCTCCCAATATATATATATATATATATATATATATATATATATATATATATTATATATATATATATATATATATATATATATATATATATATATATATATATATATATTATATATATATATAGGCATATATATAGTGAAAATCACTTTTTAAAAGAAACTGAAGGGGCAGAAATAATTTTTCGTATTAAGGGATATTACCAAAAAAACATATTTTCAACAAAATAAAGTTTATTGGGGCACATTTGAATTAAATATATATATAATATATATATATATATATATATATATATATATATATATATATATATATATATATATATGTGTGTGTGTGTGTGTGTGTGTGTGTGTGTGTGTGTGTGAGTGAGTGTGTGTGTGTGAGTGAGTGTGTGTGTGAGTGTGTGTGTGTGTGTGTTTCATAAAAATCATTGAAACGGAAACATTCACAAAATCTTGATGAAATTTAATACATAACTAGCTGCATGGCCCGACGTTGCACGGGCTATATCTACTTTTATAAATTTCCCTTTCTTTCACAAAATCAGAACTTCTAATACTCATTTTCAAAATGACTTCCACCCTCCCCCCCTCCATCACTTTAGCCCAGCGTTGCTCGGGCTTTCTATTTTCCTAGTGACACCAGCATTTAAGTGTGTGTGTTTGTACGCGCACAATGTGAGTGACTTCAAAAATTATGTCAAAAAATTTCACTTTTTCGAAATTTGCTCCAATCTACTTATTTTTGATTTTACACAGGTTTCTCTCCCCTCTCTATAGCCCGATCACGGTTCTTTTTAGTGTAAAATTATTGTTCTATATCCCCCTCCTTCTCAAATTTCGCTTCAATTTCTATAGCTTCAAATTTCGATCTATGAGTAATAAAAAAATATTGCGTTAAAAAAATTATTAATGTAAAGAAATAATAAAAATAAAACGATTCTGATGCTAAGAGTAAAGCTTTAAAAAGTAGCGTAATGGGAAATTGAAAGTTTCTGCCTCCTCAGTTTGGAACCTGGGAACTGCCGTTTCATAAAGCACAGCCGATTTAACAATCGCATCGTCGGTTCCTTCGGGGAGAAGTATTGAATTGAGCTTTAAAATAAAGGTAGATTTTTTTGAATATATCATTTCGTTATTCGTTAAAGTAAAAGATTTTTTCGGGCTTCAATTTTATGTTAATGCTTTCAAACTTCATGTAAATAATAGACGATGTACTTTTTAATTAACAAAGATTTCCTTTAGTAATTAAATAATAGAAATAATCCTTTCGAAAAAACATATATATATTTATTAATATATATATTCCGATGCAATGAAAATATATATATATATTTATATTAGCTGTCTTAAGTCAGTAATGTTTATAATACTGCAGCATTCATTCTATAATTTTTAATCTCGGTTGCTTATGTGTCCTTTATTGTGTGATTTTCCTACTGTCTATGTGTTTTTCAAATGTGATTGGTGGATGTTATCTCTTGTTTGAAGAGAATAAGACTATATATATATATATATATATATATATAATTTAATACAGACAAATAGTAACAACAATGAAGCAAATTTTCTTGACATACATATCAAATTAATAGGTAATTTAATAGTTTCTAATATTTATGATAAAAGAGAAGATTTTAATTTAAATATAATAAAAGTTCCGCATTGGGAAAGTATTGTACATATTTCAACCTTCAGAAATAATGTTAATAATTATATACAACGCAAAAACTTTCTAGTGTCAAAAAATCAGAAATAATAAATAACTATAAACATTTTACTAAACATTGTTTAAATCATAAATACCCAATTCATTTTATTAATAGGTATATGAATAAAGCTATTCAAAATGGTAAGGATTAAAATTCATATATTAATTATAGTTTAATACTATAAATTTACACATTTCATAGTTATAGTTACCTCCATATTCTATTATTAGTTAAAATTACTTTTTTTTATTTAATTCATATATACTCTAGTGTATCTAAAGTTATGGATTTTTGTAACTCTTTTATTAATTTTTGTTTCTATTCTTTTTATACTTTTGTTACGTGCTGCATTTCAGCCATTCAAATGCTTTGAATCTGCATTAGGGTCCAGAATCTGGCAATAACTTATTTATTGCACTCAGATTTAGCGCTGGCTCTGCATTTTCAAGTGCACTTTTTAGGTAAGTTACCTCTATCTTGTCATGGATTTAGATATTCCTATCCATTACTTTCAATAGGTTTTTGCTCAGTATTATTTACATAAAGGGGGAAGGTTTGCTGGACAAAAAACATGTTCAACCACACTTTTATTTATTTTTTTTATACATTAGCTGTCCTAAGTCAGCAATGTTTATATTACTGCAGCATCCATTTTATAATTTTATCTAGTGTCCTTCATTGTATATGTTCTCTTTACTGTATCTGTGTTTTTTTCGAATGTGATTGATGTGAAAGTTTATATCTTGTTTGTAGAGAATTAGACTATATATATATATATATACCAGGACACAAAAAAACGAGATTTCTCCAATAAATCATTGTACGTACAGAATAAGTTTTCCGTGTCATTACCACCTGAAAAATAGTTCCCTTCAGCATCCACACACTTCTGCATTCAGTGCTGCTATTGCTGGTGATAATTTTGGTACGAAGTTTTTAGAAGGCCTTTTGAGATGTTTTCCGTTTTTGCCTGAAGCTCTTCAACTTAGGAAAAATGGGTCCTCCTTTAAGGACGATTTAATTTTAGGAAATAAAAGAAAGTCACATGAGGCCAAAGAAGATGAACAAGGGGAGAATTATCTATCTCAGTAATGTTTTTTCTGGTCAAAAACTGCTTAACGGATAGGGCCGTGTGAACGATACATTGTCTTGGTGCAATAACCATCCATCACTCCCCAATTCTGGCCTTTATTTCCTACTTCTTTGACGAAGTATTTTTAGTACTTCAATGTAGTTGTGTGTATTAAATGTCTGACCACTGATGTGAGTCTAAACCCTCTCATATCACGAATTTTGGAAGTTTTGGTTTGAATTCTCTTACCTTGGACTCCCAGTACGTTCCTCGTCTTCCACAATATCCCTTCCCGCTGAAAATCTTTTATGCCATTCAAACGCATTTGCATGAGACAAGGTTTCATCTCCATAAGCCTCGGTTAATATGTGAAGTTCTTTTCGTGGCTGATTTCTTAAGTTTCAAATGAAACTTGATGTTGATTCGACATTTTTCCGGCAGAATGCAGTTGCCCGCGTTCACTCAATGACGCAGTACACAAAACTAGCGTGATTAGTTTGGGCGAAACTGGCCACATGGATAGAGGTGGTGCGTGGGATGACGTAATCACAACATTTGTTGTCAACTCCACACTCTTTTTAACCTACGCACTTAGTCCTGGGGTTTTTAAGTGATAAATTCTGTTGTCGCAATTTGCCGGAGAGGGAGTTTGACTGAACGTCACGCTCGGGAACGCTCATTCGGCGCTTTTCGCCTTCAGTCGGGCATACACACCCCTAAAAAGGAAAAGAGGGACGTTTCCCCCCGCCACTCTAAAAGATGGTACTTTGTCCCTCCACAAATATGCTGTAAAAGTAAAGTTCCTAGCTTCGATCTAAGTGGGGCTCCTCCCCTACACTACCTTTTTCTACTAAAATTAATGTGAGATTATTTCATATCCTAGTTGAAGCATGAAAATGAAATATGTAATATTTTTTTTAAAAAATAGGCTTAGGAAGACAGAGAAATCCTACACTAAAATTAAATTTAAATTGTAGAAAAAGGAGAAAATTTTATAGAGCTAAGTAAATAGTATAATTATAATTAGCAATATTGCAATGATCTTAAGAATAAAAATCTATTTTTTGTAAGCGAATCAGACTGGTAATGAACAAATAGTTCCATTAATCACATTACTTAAATATACTTTGTGTTTAAAAAGAAAATTAAAACAATTAAAATTTTAAAATAACAAAATTAAGTATACAGGTATTAAGAAAAGTTACATTTAATAATTTAAATACAAGAAAACAAAATATAATTAAGAAGACTTTCCTTGCAGCAGCACCGGATATATTTGTGCAAAACTGCCATACAGTGACAAAAGAGCTAGTATAAGCCAGACATCGTGATATAAATCTTCTGATTAAATCCTTTTTAAAGGTTTTGATCTAGATTCCTCTTTTCTAAATCAATTACCTGACTTACTATCCATATGCTTAAATTAATTCATGGATAGAATTGAATATTATTAAATTACAACTAAAATTCACAAGACCGGATCGGGTCTTCTGAGCAAATTATTATGTTTTTAAGTGGGAATTGTAAAGAAGAGTTTTCAAAAGACAAATCAAAACCTTTAGTTGATTTTTTAAAAATCAAAATTCAATTTCATTATGTCAAATGATCCAAATGAAGCACGAGGAAGAACGGAACAATGCTTAACGAAGTTTTTTTTTTAGATATTTAAATAAAATTTTGAATCTAAAGGATTTATAACCTATTTCAGCTACCCTAAACCTATTGTTTCCTTCTTAGAATGCAATTATTTCCCAAATATGACTGTATATTTCGCACAAAAATATTACTTTATGAGTACAGACATATGAATAGATAATTTTATAGGACAATACTAATATCCCCATGTTTTTTATTCATAACTAATCCCTGAAAAAACATAACAACATTTGAAGTTATTACTTCTATCGTGTGGTTATAAGCACACACCTTTTTTTGTGTCGCACTTTGTATATACTTTTTACACATGTACTTTATTTTAAGGAATATAAATATATATAATCCTTAAAATCAAGTACGAGTAACATGTATCAATTAAAGCATTTATAAATTCAGTTTAAATCACATTTGATTTGCAAAGAGGCATTTTCTGAAACGAAAATACCACGACAATTTTCCACGTAGTGCATACAATTAATTTAAATATGATTCATTCAAATCACATCAACATATTCCTATAAACAATTTCTCAAAAGTCTTAACTATTGAAATTCGGTAGAATTGCACTTTAAACCAGACACCGTCTGCATCAACTCGTGGCCAGTCAATTTCATAATGTATTTACCACTAAACAGCCCAGACGGTTATGTAGGACTTTAACAAGTAATGTTCTCACGTCTCACTATTAATGAGCCCAAGGAAATATATTTTAAAGTAACTTCCATATAAATTAATCTTCAAAGAGTAGAGTGATAAAATTTTAAAAATATGTTTCATACATAAAATTCTAATTCTAAAGCAACATTTGCAATTTAAATTTTTTGTAAAAAGTTTTAAATTTCAAAAATTATACTTGTGGATAAATATTGACTAAGATAAATATTTTATAGATCGTTTTGTGTAAAAATTCTTCAAAAATTGATAATTATGACACTTTTGATACTCGCGGGAAGAATTTGAAAAGTTTTGTAATAACTTGAGATATAATTACTCGTGTATGTCTAATATCCATACGTTTCTCTTCAGAGTTAACTTTTTTAGATTATTTTTGAATAAGATATTTTTTTTTTATATTTTTGGGGAAAAATTCATGTGTATATAATTTTTTTATAAAATATGCATATGTGTTCTTAGAAATAATAAAAAAATAAAGATAAAATATTATACTAAAACTGCCATAAGAAGTTATTTTATCTTAAAAATTAAGGGGGAGTGTATCTTATGTCATTCTTACAGACGACCAACCCTTAGTGTATACCTTAAAATATTGTAAATAAATTATATCTGGATGTTTATTATACGTTAATATTACTTTTATGAAAAAAATTTGTAATATTCTTAAGCAACGTCGTCTCTTGCATTATAATGGTGTTTCAATGGAAATTAGACAAAATATTGGTGATACAGCCAAGTTGGCATAATTTTTGACTATCAAATTTGGTGAACTGGTGACTATATGGATGTTTCTAGAAATTTTTAGAGAAATCTATAACATCACGATCTATGACGTAAGTAGTTTTTGTCGAGAAAATTCTAGAAGGATGGGTGGGGGGCTCAAGCAAATCTTTCTTTTTTACCACTAATCTTCAGTTAAATTCAACTTTCTATGGTCCGTTTTTAGTAACTGTACCTTATGTATAAATTAATTTATTACAATATCACGAAAAACTGTTTTATATACATAGAGAGAGAGAAATAAACTTGCTCATTATTGTAACGTTAAAAGATAACCTCACATGAACACAATTTCATTTATCACAAAAGAAAAGGCCCTTACTCAATTTAAAAGAATGCTAATGATACAGTAATTATCTGCACTTTCATTTCATTTAAATAATACAATATTCATATTTATATTTGATTTCGTTTCATTAATTGTAATTATATACAATTTGTGTAGTTATTAAGTAATTTAATATTGTTATTAAAATAATTATAATTATTTCCATAAAATCATGATTCCTTATTATTTTGACGTGTCAATTAGTTACATGCATTTTTTTACTAGATTAGCTATGTTTTTTTAATAAAAATTACATACAAATATCCTTTTAGGAAATGCGAATTAGCATTATCATCATTGCATTTAATTCCAGTATTGCGGCCATGGTTACCGAATGCCATTGTCGCAAACTCATGATTGTTAATATTCTTGTTCAGTTCTAGAACTATTTAAGACTTGCATAATATGCTGCGGCTTGAAGCAAGGCTTCAAACTGGAACTGAACCAAAAAAAGGAGAAAAACGTTATTTTGGTTGGAACGAAACCAAAACAGAACCGAAAAAATGGTTTATATATGTTTTCTCTTGATCTATTTTCAGACAATTTCTTAGTGTAACCAACTAATCGATGTTTTCTAATTGAACGTCAACTATATAATTATCATCATTACAAGTACATGTCTTCTCGATTTCCTGTTTTGATGTACACCAGTAAATTTCTGTTTCAATTTCGCTCGAAAATACTTATAGAAGGCAGGTGAAATTCAAATGAGTGAACTGGAAGTATAAACGATTTAAGTTAAGTATATAGACAAAATAAAATTAATAATTTAGTTTTTATTTGAAAACGGTTATTTGTGCCGAAACCAAAACCGGAACTACACCAATATACGTTTTTTAGTTGAACCGAAACTAAAACCGAATTGAAAAAATTTACGCCTTAAAGTTTTGGTTTAAAGACCTCACACATAGGCGCAATTTAAAAGTTTACAGTATGAGGTACCTTCTCGCGTTTTGCCCTAGTCGCCTAACCACGGTTCAAAATTACGAGTTTCGTCGAAAATAGCGTTTCTTTAATTTATGTTATGTACGTTTAAATGTATGAACATATTTGTAAGAGTTCTGTAAATTTGCCTTTGTGTTCTGTAAATTTACCTTTGTGTTCAGCAAATTAACATTTGCGTTCTGTAAATTTGCATTTATCTTTTTGTAAATTTACCTTGTGTAAAGTAAAAAATGTACGCGACAGAAAATTTTGTTCAATAAAGGCTAAATGCGGGAGGACTTTTACCCGGAGAACTGGTTTGTGACTCTAATCGTTTTGAGGTGAGTTCCTTTGGGCATTCTGCCAATAGCTTTCATAAAGATGCAAAGTGGGATATTCATAAGCAAACAATTCATTCAAGTATAGTACATAATTTTTCTACCTATAGTACCTGAGATTGTTTATTTAATTAATTTGTGCTCAAACAGTTGTTTACAAATGTCCAAAAAAAAACGTTTTCATAATAATTTATTAAATAAGTGACTAAGCTCAAGGGTTTATGCGGCAAACAAATTTCTCCCGAATTATAATTTGAAGATCAAATATTGATCAATGCTTGGAATACTTTATCACGTATTAATACAGAGAAAAACATTTATTACTTTTAATTTAGGAAGAACACATACATTTTCTATAGCAGAGATTCCCAAACTTTTTTATCTCATAGACCACTTGCTATGTTTTTCGGTTTTGGGTAAACCCCTCCTTACCTAATATTGATGCAAATATATTAACTTAAATGTATGACAATCCCCCATGTCGTGTATTCATTGTGTTGAAATAAAGAAGCCTTTTCATTACTGGAACAAATACTATTTAATGTTCTTACGTTCCACAACACAAGGGGTCACTTAAATAAAACAACACACATCCATTATAGTTACAGAAAATAGCTTAAGGACTAAAAGGGGGGGAAACAGGCTTTCCCTGACTCCACGTGTCCACGTCTTCCCCCGGCAGCGATCCAGGGCAGCAGAGCGGGGGAACGAGTTCCCGCTTCTCAAAAGAACAGGTGGTGCCCCCTGGCTGCCACTAATCATCAAGGGAAGGCAGGGTTTAAATGTAGTTGTTACATTCTCCCCCTACACCGCCGAAGACCGTCTCGGCGAGGGGGTGTACTAGCAGACATTATGGCATTCTCTCCGGCAGTCCCTCTAGGAATCAATGGCTGTTTGCGTGGCCTTCCTCTTTTCTTGAGAGGTACTACAGGATACTGGGTCTCTGTGCCTTCAGAAAGGGTGTTAAATCTGATGTATGGTAGACACCTAAAGGTTCGTCAGGTTTGTCACAACTGGCTACTACAAAGGTAGTGGGAGTTCTCTGGGATAACACAATGTACGGCCAGTCTCTCCTAGGTATGAGTTTTGCACTCCTGTTCTGACTCGCTTTACTTAATGGGTGAAGTTTTACCCATACCAGATCATTAACTTTATAGTTAGGACTAGGTCTGCGTGATTTATCTGCATATGTTTTTTGACGATCTTGACTCATCTCAATGTTTTCTTTAATTTATGACATGTATCCTTCAAAACATTTTAAATAGGGTGTAAATTTAGGCACAAAATTATCGTTATGGATGACAGACCATAGATCAGTATTTACTTGGTCCAAAGTTCGTAGTTCTCTGGCGAAGGTTAGGTATGCTGCCGTGTGATCTGTTGACTCTCATTTTGAAGTATTCAGTGCAAACCTAATAGCTGGTAGCTTTTCAATCCATAATGTATGGTTGTTATCTACTGCCATTGCCAAACGAGGTTTCAAATCCCTATTTTTCCTTTCGACTGGATTTGCCTGTGGGTGATATAAGGGAATAAGACTTTGATTGATATCCAAGACAAAACATAACTGTTGCATCACCGCACTCACGAATTGAGTCCCATTGTCCCTTATTAGTCTACGGGGCCCTCGGTATCTTAGGAAGACTTCATTTAGAAGTGCCATGGCACATTCTTTAGCAGTAGCTTGCTTTAATGGGAATAACTCTACCCATTTTGTTGTGTAATCCTCCACTATTAAAATCCACTTCATACCTTTGGTCGTTTCTGGTAAGGGACCAAAAAGATCAATAGCTATGCTCTGAAATCGTTGAGCTGGAACAGGGGTCTGCAGAAGACCTGCAGGTTTCTGATTAGTGGCTTTGTATCTAATGCATTCTGAACAGCTCTTCACATAATCAGCAATAAATTTCCTCATACCAGTCCAGTAATATTTCGAAGAAATTCTGGAAAAGGTACCATCAGCACCGTAATGTGCAGCGGTGGGAGTATCATGGTGCAATTTTAATATCTTCTCTCTCTCATGAGTAGGGACAACCAGTTGAGCGTCTTCAACTTCAGCATGAGGTGAGTACCGGTACAGTACTCCCTGATTCATCACATACCCTCTCCCAGTCCAATTGGCAAAGTCAACTCCCTTGTTGGGATTTTCAAAACAATCAATTATCTTTTTTAGCTCAAGGTCCTTCAATTGTTCTGTTCTTAGCTCATTAGCAGTTCTCGTCGGGAAATCAATAATTATAGTTTTTAATTCGCAAATTTCTTCATCCCTATACTCTGGCCTGGAAAGCATATCTACAATAAAATTGCATTTCCCTGGAAAATAGTCAATCTTCAGATTGTAAGATTGTATTTGAAGTACCCATCGCGGGCTAATCTTCCGGTTGGTGATGTTAAATTCATCAGCCACTTTAACGGTTGATGGTCGGATGCCACTGTAATTTCTGCCCCTTCAATATATCCTCTAAATTTGTTTAAGGTCCAGACTACAGCCAAGGCTTCTCGCTCTGTTGTCGAGTAATTTTTTTCAGCAGAACTCAAGAGTCTACTGACATGTTCTACTGGCTGTTCATTGGTGGGGCTTTCTCCTTGTAACAGAACTGCACCGAGGGCGTAACTGCTTGCATCCGTTAGGATGATAAAAGGCTTTTTAGGATCAACTTGTCTCAATATTGGCGGGGTTATTAAACTTTGTTTGAGGGTTTGGAAAGCTTGTTGCTCAATTTCACTTCATTTCCAAGCAGTACTTTTATTTGACAAGTTGCTAAGGGGTCTAGCAATATCTGAAAAAATCGGGATGAATTTTCTATATCATGAGCAGGTCTGTAAAAATAACTGTAGCTGCTTTAGGTTTCTCGGTGAAGGAATGTTTTGTATCGCTGCAGTTTTATCTTGATCCACCTCTATTCCCTTAGGAGTTGTCCAAAGTATTTTACGAGAGAGCAAACAAACTTGCATTTTTTTCTGTTAGCACATAATTTAAATTTTTTAAGTTTGTCAAAGACCACTCTTAAGTCCTCAATGTGTTGTTCAAACGTTTCAGACAACACAACGATATCGTCTAAATACACCAGAATATTTACATTTGGTAATCCATTACGAAACTGGTCCATAAGACGCTGAAAGGTTTCTGGGGCATTGCGAAGTCCAAAATGCATTCTTTTGTACCTAAATGTACCAAAAGGGCAAACGAATGCAGTCTTGTCCTGGTCCGCTGGATTGACCTCTACCTGATGATAACCGGATTTTAAGTCAAGGGTAGACATAAAAGCAGTAGATTTAGCATCATGTAAAAGAACATCCATGAGGGGCAGTGGATATTTGTCAGGTATAGTATTCGCATTTAGTTTACGATAATATATGCACAACCTAACAGTTCCATTAGACTTGGGCACTAAAACTACTGGGGCTGCGTATGGGGACTCGCATTCTTCTATAATATTATCAGCCAAAAGATTATCAATTTCTTTCCTTAAGTGTTCTTTCCTGTTTGGAGATAGTCTATAAGGTGCAGTTGAAACTGGTGAGTGGTCACCTGTGTTTATAAAGTGTTTTACGAATGGAGTTGGTTCTCCCCCTAGTTTGAAAACATCTTTACTTTCATTAAGCAGGACCATCAAATCATTTCTTTCTTCTACATTTAGGGCCTGTCCTTCTTCTTCTCGCAAATAGAGATCATTTGTCTCAGCTTCATCAACAGTGTAGCTATGTAATGGAATTTCACTGGGAATCGAATTTGTGGGACAAGAACTACTATTTATTTAGACAGGACTGTCGTCTACAGGCAAAGAAACATCTTTTGAAAAAGGTATCCTGAAGCTTGGTTTGTCACCAAAATACCAAAAATTGTTACGCATGTCCATTACGATTCCTGATGTCCTTAAAAAAATCAACTTCTAGAAGAGTGCGGTTACCTTTTGCATGTGGCAAAAAAATTAAATCGATTTGGAAAGTTCGACCACCTACGGTGATTGGTACTGTAGCTTTTTGAACAAGGGATGTGGATTGTTGACCATCAGCTAGGCACATAGCAAGATGAAATTCTGAGAATTTTTGTCCACGATTTCTCAAGAATTTAAACATCAATTCTCCCCCGACTGACTGGCTGGCTCCTGTATCAGCACAAACTGTGCCTGTAGCCTCATAGACTTCGATGTCAAGTAGAGCTACTGGGGAGGTAAGACATGTGTATGGCGTTGACAGAGGCACTTTCTTTTTTTTTGTGAGCATTTTGGACATTTCGATTTTATAAATCCAGGGTTGCCACAACCATAGCAAGAAATAAGTGGATGAAAACCGGTGTTGGTATTCCGAGCTGGCATGTAACTAGGGTTAGCAAAAGCACTATTGTGGTTACCCGAAACATTATTTTCAACTTTGAATGAGTGAGACTTCCTAAACTCCGGATTGCCTGTGTTCCTAGAAAAACGAGAGTTGCTTAGTTTTGTTAATTTTTGCGAATAGGGTTTAACATTTTCGTATGAGTCCAGCTTTTCAGCTAACACAACAGGATCATTCAGTATTTCCCAAGTGTCTAGGAAATGATTCTTGTAATCTGGTGGACACCTTTTTTTATTTGATCTGCTATGATAAGATCTTTCAAGGTTTCAAATGAATCTATTTTTAATTCTTTTAGCCAACCTTCGAAAAAGGTTCTTTGATCAAAAAAGAAATCTTTCCACGTGGAATGATCCTGTTTTTGGTGTCGGCAAAAAAGGACTCTGAAACGGTCAGCTGTCAGTTTGAACCTTTTGCAATAAAATATTGTGAATGTGAACATAATTCCTAAACATCTCTTCTGGTACTCTTACAATTAACCTGCCAATATCACTTGGAAGGACTCCAATTAAGTGTGATACCCAAAAATCGGCAGGTACATTTAGGAGCTTCATTTGTCTTTCGAACATTGTTAAAAACAATGATATGTCATCTTTATCAGGGATGAATGTGGGCAAGACTGTTTTTAAATCTAGCCTCATGGGGTTAGAATCCATTTGAGAAGAATTACCTACGGAAGCTGGAGGATTTTGCGCTTGTAATTTAAGCTTTTCAAGCTCAAATGCTCTCTGATCAGCAAGGCACTTATCCTCCTGTTCTATTTTCTTTAAGGCTTCGACTTCAAGCGATTTACGTTCATCAACAATGTTATCGAGTATCTCTTTCACAAACGGCTCATTATTCTGAAAGAATGTACATGAAGTGATTTTTTCGCGTAAATCAATTATTTTATCGTCTAAAGTCACAGAGACACGTAGCTCATTTGCTAAATTATAGAGGTCTATTTTCTTGCCTTTTGAGAGAAAAGCCATATTTGTCTTTTAAAATAAAATTAGATTCAGGTTTTAAAGTAAACAGGAAGTTATAAATTAAATTGGTTTTCCTAATAGCAATAGATAAGTATTAACTAATCATTAAACAACTACCTTCCCTGTAGAGAAAACATAAAAAGAGAAAAATTCAATATAAAGGGTATAAACAAAACATTTTTTGACAAAGATCTTCAGAAAATCTAAATAAAATACCATAAATTCAACCGTATATGAAATATAAAATAATTCATGAGTCACAATAGCATATTGAAAAAACGTGATTACATGTTATATTATGAAATATATATATATATATATATATATATATATATATATATATATATATATATATATATATATACTTAATAAGTACAGAACATTTAAAAGCTAAATGTATCAATGTGACTCAATTAGGAATATTTATTTTACAAATGCCAGGTCATTGACCATCAGGTCATTAGGCAACGGGCTCTCCAATACCTTTTTACAATGCAGTTAAGATCATTCAGTGCAGAGCACTCGTCCAAATGAGCAGCTGTCATGTCTTGTCCAGTGTCACACAAAACGCAGATAGGTGAAGTCACTAAATTAAAACGAAACAGATGAGCACAAAGGCAGTCATGTCCGGTTAAAAGTCTAAATTTAGCCACAGCAGCAGCACGAGGAGAACTTGGAATACCGTGGGATGCATCACAAAACGAGAGGAGAGCGGCAATCGCTGTAGCAGATTTAGCTTTAACCAGGGTGCACCACGAGGAGGCTGTATGTTAGCAATAGCGACGAATTTAGCGGACTATAAACAATTGTGGTCTAAGACTAAAAGGTTTCGGTTTCGAATTGCTGTCTGTTGAAAGAAAATTGATTCAATGATAAGTCCAAGTTCAATTTGATATAATTGGATATATTTCAATGCTGAAGAACATTTCACTATGATTAGAATAGTTCACATGTAATAATGTACGTAGTTCACAAGTATTAGCATTTCGACTCAAGAATACTTCACAATAGAATGTTTCACTAAAAACGAGTGTTTTCATCTTAAGAAAGATACATGCACTGGCTGTTGCCACAAGACTACTTCTAAATAGAAGTGTCTCATTGCAACAGCGCTACCTAACGGCTTTTACTATTCAACAGAGGCCTGCTACGTTACTCAGTTAGGAATATAAGATTATTTAATATTCATTTTTTTAAAAAAAGAAATATTTCTTGTGAAATAACTACTTGTATATTTTTTGAAATCTTCCTTACGTAATTCTAAAACACACACCGGAAATGCAATGAATAAAATACACAGTATTGCATAATCATGCTATTTTCACAAAAAGAAATATATATATTTAACTGAACAATTTCTCCGCTATATCACATGATGTGACTCATGCAAATTAAACAAAAAATCTATTCTCAAGAATTATAAAATTTAAAATCACCAAATAGAACTTTTTGAAAACTATAAATATATCGGTTCATGAAATATATATATTAAACAGTAAAAATATCTAAATCTGAAAACATTACATATATAAAGGTTTGATAATTAAATGAGGTTTCTCCCCTTCTGCTTGATAGCAGAAATTACCTTTTATTTTAATATTTAACTTTAGGGGAAAATATATTCAACAGCTCCTTATAATAATAATAACCTAGAGTTTCACTATTTACTCAATATAACAATTATTTACAGCTAATTATTATATAGCAATTATTTTAAAATGCACCAATACATATTTATCAATAATGTTATATCAGTTGCTTCTTTCTGAAAGCAGAAATGATTTTTCCCTATTTGAATTTCACAGTTATTTCAACAGCAGATTGAAATAATTATAATTAAAAAAATTCATTATAGAAGCAAAATATACAAATACTAATATCTCAAGAAAGTAAAAGATCATATTCCTCAATATTATTGTACAAAAGATTTGTTACATCTACTCACAGATTTAATTTCCGTTTCCTTGTTCAAGTACAGGTGAAGATTTCAGTAACACATAATCTCGGGAAGAGATTGTTTTTCTTCAAAATAGCAGATATCTTGTAAGCAACACTCGCGCACTTCAAAACGATATATTGAATATGCACTGATGTGCAAAAATTAAGGACGAAGTCGAAAAATTAGCATATCAGCTGAACGGAGAGGCAGAGCGGACAGAAAGACCAATCAGGAGATTAAGTAAGGTGATGTACGGTAGCATATGCGCAGATATGCAGGTAGACGTAATGGGGGAGTGTCTGAGTAGTATAAAGCATGTTGTCGGTGTAAGATCAGTATTTCTGGCAAAGAGATTGCACGCCGTATAGCAGTTCAAATCACACCGAGCTGCTGCCTCAGCGAGAAATGGCGAATAATCAATCTGTTAGAGGACATCTGGATGCTTTTACCCGAGGTCGAATCATTGGGAAGTTGGAGGAAGGCCGCAGTGTGACAAGTGTGGCTGCAGAGTTCGGAATTGCTCACAGCATCGTTTCACGACTTTGGAGACAATTTCAAATTACAGGAACAGCTATCCGGGGGTTCAGTAGTGGTCGTCCACGAGGAACCACACCCGCAGATGACCGGTACATTGTCTTACAGGCCAGAAGAAACAGGCGGCAGACAGCGGGAGAGATCGCTATACACACGACACAGGCGACTGGACGACCGATATCGCGTTTTACCGTGGCCAGAAGACTGCACGGTGGTGGTCTGTTTGCACGACGCCCTGTACGGTGTGTACCTTTAACGCCTGCCTATCGGAGAAGGCGTTCTTTGTGGTGCCGGGAACACCGGAATTGGAGAGACAATGAATGGGGACGAGTACTCTTTACAGATGAGAGCAGATTCAGTTTGAGTAGCGATTCTCATCGCATACTCATCTGGAGAGAGCGGGGAAGCCGCAATCATCCCTCGAACATCATTGAAAGGGACAGGTATGTAGGTCGCGGTGTTCTCGTTTGGGGAGTCATCATGCTTGGTAGTCGTACAGACCTTCACATCTTCGACGCAAGTTCAGTCAACGGGACCCGTTATTGTAACGAGATTCTTCTTCCATATGTGCGTCTTTTTAGAGGCACTATGGGTCTGCAGTTCCTTTTCATGGACGACAATGCACCATGTCATCGCACATTAGCTGCCGAACAGCTCTTAGAGAGTGAGGATATTGAACGTATGGATTGGCCGGCACGATCTCCGAATCTCAATACCATCAAGCATGTATGGGATTTTCTAGGCAGACGCTTGGCAGCTCGTACCTTACCACCAGTAACGATTCGGGAGCTTCGATTGGAGCTGTAAGACTAATGGGCAGCAATGCCTCAACAACTCATTGACATCCTCATTCTCAGCATGGGCAGACGCTGTGAAACCTGCGTAGCAGTCAGGGGAGATCACATCCCCTACTAAAGACCGGATGTTTCTTGCTGGACACCCATCACAGGGATGTTTCGGCCTTCAGTCGCATTGCGCTCCATGCTACTTTTTCAACCAAGCTTCTTTTTATCCCTCTGATTTCTCTTGTAGTAAGTGTTGCTTACATTACACATGTCCTTACGTATTGGGGATGTTACGGTATTAAATGTGTTGATTTGGAAAGCTTTTGTACAAAGTTATATTGAAAAAACCGTCTCGTCCTTAATTTTTGCACACCAGTGTATTCAGCAGGTATCTTAAGCCCACCACTTTCTTGATCACGATGGTATTTTTAACACATAAATCAACACAATTTCACTTCGGATTATTTCCTCACTTTTCGAGCACTTTCACCTTAGTATCCGGATGATACTAAAACTGACAATTTTCTAAAAGACGAGCACTTTTACGTTAGTATCAGGATGATACTAAAACCGATGATTTCCAGATAAAATCAAGCACTTTAACTTTGACTGTCGGGTCGACACACACTAAAATTTCCATACACGTGATCAGTTGGTCGAAGAAAAACAACATGTCCGCTCAAGGAAGCGTTGTGATCAACATCTCGGTTTCCTGGTCCGATTAGAACGTTGGGCGCAACTATGACAATCCCCCATGTCGTGTATTCATTTTGTTGAAATAAAGAAGCCTTTTCATTACTGGAACAAATACTATTTAATCTTCTTACGTTCCACAACACAAGGGGTCACTTACATAAAACAACACACATCCATTATAGTTACAGAAAATAGCTTGACTAAAAGGGGGGGAAACAGGCTTTCCCTGACTCCACGTGTCCACATCTTTCCCCGGTAGCGATCCAGGGCAGCAGAGCGGGGGAACGAGTTCCCGCTTCTCAAAAGAACAAGTGGTGCCCCCTGGCTGCCACTAATCATCAAGGGAAGGTATGGTTTAAATGTAGTTGTTACAAATGTCTTTTTGACTGTGATATAGGGCTACTTTAAAAGTTCTGTTTCTTACTGTAGTGAGTATAGTGTTTAAAACTTAAGAGACAAACATGTTAATTAAATTTATAGCAAATTAATACATGATATAACTAGTATGTAAAATAATTGAGCCACAAACAAATGATTTTAATGAGTGGGATGAATTTGGTGCTTCAAAAACAAATGCTCAGCATTTTGCATCGATCATGTCAGGTTTAACCCTAAGTCTTTTCAGTTAGTAGTGTCCAATCTTTCTTATGTTTCTTTCTGATTTTGTTATGGAGATTGAACACCATGCTGAAACTCCTTCTCTCAAAGCCATTAAAAACTTTCTCAAGATGTTCTATACTTTGGGATATAAGTAACTGGTATATTTTTAAAGCCAAAATTGCCGACATCCATTTCTAAACTTTACTTTAAGATCTTCGTTTCCGATCTAGTTCTTTGCTATTGGTTCTCTACAATGATGAGTTGTTTTTGTAATGCGACATTTCTTTTTTCAAAGTGACCACATGAATCCATTGTTAACTGTGGTACTACCATAGTCAAAGTATTCACAAACCTAGTTTCAATATCTGAAGAAAGAGCATTTAAAAGTTGACAGTAGGTTAAAACGTCATTTACCTGCAGATTGCCAATGAAAAATAGATAAACTGGCAAACTTTAAGACGTCCAATATTATACCGCTTTAGCTTAATTCTGGAAAAAAAAATTGAAATGATGGCCCTTTTTTAATAACATGTATGCTGTCGCCTTGTAACTTCTTTAAATTTAGTAAATAAATATTATTTTATTTGATTAAATTTTCTTTTAAATTTAAAGTCACAATCTGGTTTATCCTATCGTAGACCCCCATTTACATCTCATTGGCCCTCAAATTATTTTTTTTTGCTTACAAGGACCCTTTGCACAACGTCATAGATCCCTGAGGTTCGACATAGAGCACTTTGAGAATCACTGTTCTTTAGCTTATTTATTGCAGACATCAGAATCATTTATATATATATATTCTGATGCACATAATATATTGAATAAAATAGCATATATATTATGTATATCATAATCATTTATATATATATATATATATATATGTATGCATTATATATCATTTATGTATATATGTCTATGTACAAGGTGATCAGAATTAAAACACCCCTACTCTGAGCTTTCTATACGTCGAACTACTCAGTATAGAGGCTCCAAAATTGTTGAACATACTATTCAAGACATGGGGAAAAGGATTGAGCGAAAAAAAATTAGTTCCAGAAACCCCGATAGATGGCGCTGTGTAACAGAGAATATACTAAAAAGACACAAAATACACATTTGTAACACATTTTATTCGATCGCACCAAACATTCATATCTTATCGATGCAGGGAATGCTGCTCAATAAGGTTCCCTACTTCAAGATGTAAAATCTGCAGTCTGTGGAGAGTTTGTTCAACTGCTGATCGTAATTGGTCGACAGAGATGCTTCTCACATGCAGAGTGATACTGTCCTCCAAATCTGCCAAGGTTATCAGACGTCCTCGATAAACAAGATTTTTTAAATATTCCCACAGCCAAAAGTCACAGGGATTAAGATCTGGAGAACGAGGTGGTCATGCTGTCGGAAACGCACGACTAATCACTCTATCATTAGTAAAATGTTGCCGAAGAAACTGCTGCACACAGAGTCCAATGTGTGGAGGCTCTCCATCTTGCATGAAGGTAATTGAATCAAGACATTGGTGTTGTAGCATTTGGGGTGCAACAAAATTTTCAAGCATGTTTTTGTACCTCCTGGCCGTCACGGTGTAGGTCACAGGGCCATTGCGAGTAGTCTCTTCGAAAAAGAAAGGTCCAAGAATGAATGTGGCTGTGAACCCACACCAGACTGTAACTTTCGGTGAGTGAAGGGGAATCTCTTGGAAGGTGCGAGGGTTTTCCGTGTCCCAAATGCGACAGTTATGGGTATTGACTGTTCCACTTAGATGGAAATGCGCTTCGTCACTCCATAGAATTTTCCACGGCCATGATGTATCCACTTCAACTCTAGCCAGGAATGTCAATGCGAAGGTTAGTCACTTCTCCCTGTCGTTGGCCATCAACTGCTGATTGTGACGAATTTTGTACGGGAAAAAATGCACCACTTTTCTCAGTACATTCCACACTGTGCTGAAGGGAACACCCAAGTGTCGTGATACTTCACGGGCACTACTACAGCCTATGACGTTATCCATTGATTGATCAACAATAGCGGTGGCAACATCTTCAACGACATCTGAATGGGTCGATTTGCGTCCTCGACCCGGCTGAACACCAAGATGTCCAGTTTTCTCGAATCGAGCGATCATTCTCTTTAGAGCTTGTGGAAGTAATGGTCCTTTGCTTAAATTTTTAAGTCGACGAAACTCCCGAAGTGCAGCTGCAGCATTTCCTTTGCTTTCATAAAACAGCTTCACAAGCAAAGCGCGTTCTGGCAGCGTGACAGCCATCAATGATAAGAATGACATTTTCCCAGTTTCATCCCTTTTTATGCCAAGAACAAGCTGCAAACCAAGGGTTTATGCAAATTTTTTTTGTGCTTACAGGGTGAAATTTCAATTACAATGACAGTTTAAGTTTCTTCACTTTTTTTATCTTCTTTTTTTTTCATATCAGCAATAGAAATCAAAAAGGAAAATTACATATTGCATGTGTTTTGTTTTTGTTTTTGTGATAATTCTTTCCTTTCTTCAGATTATCTGGTGTACAGCGCCATCTATCGGTGTTTCTGGAACTATTTTTTTTTCGCGTAATCCGTTTCCCCATGTCTTGAATAGTACGTTCAACAATTTTGGAGCCACTACACTGAGTAGTTCGATGTATAGAGAGCTCAGAGTAGGGGTGTTTTAATTCTGATCACCTTGTATTACATATCATTTATGTGCATATATGTATGCTTTATATTTCATTTATGTATATATATATATATATATATATATATATATATATATATATATATATATATATATATATATGTATTTTGTATCATTTATGTATAAAACATTTATTATTTTTCATTTTAAGATCAACACATAAATTTTCTATAGCTTATTTAATGCAGATACAAGAATCGCTTATGTATAAACATACATTAACCTACAATATATTTAAAAGAAATATTTTCAATTATATTATTTTAAAGGGTGACGTATTTTATGATAATAATATTTATTTATATTCATTTCAAAATATGGTTCACTTTCAAATTTCATTTCTGGACGATCCGAAATATAATTGAAAAATACTTTATTCCCACAACAAAGTAAGGATTTCCTCTTTTTCACCAAAGTGAATTCCTTTTTTTCGATATAAAGTCATGTATCTTCTATCACCAGTTCATTATATATACTCCTAAGATGTTCAAGAAGTCCATTACTTTATCTTCATGAATGTACTAAATTTAAATGCTTTCAACCAATTTATTTATTTCTCAATTAACAAGGCTAAAAGCCTTTCCAGAACACTATGCCAAATTACTCATTCCTATTCTTAAATAAAAGCCATTCTTCGCTGAAAAGATTAAATGCAGAGACACGCTTTTAAAGTAGATTATATCCAAGCCATCTTTTACGGTCCAGTTGCATGTTCTTGCTTGCCTCAATTACAATTTAAAAGCTTTTATTCAGAGTGCTTTATTTGGAACAATAAACTCATTTATAGAAAGATAACTTAGAGATGAAAGCCATTTTTTCCCTCGAAGAAAATTAACATTGTTTAAATTATTTGAGATCAAATGATGATGCTATGTGTGAATTGCTTGAGTTGGAAAACTTAATTCTTTGAAAAACAAAATGCAGCGAAACAAAAATTGCAAGAATTTGACAAACGAACAAAATTATGATCAATTAAATTCATTCTTAAGAGGACTTGATACCCTAAAAATCACAAACCTATCGTTTTTTTTATTTTCATTTAATCTTATTCTTTGCATTAGTATCTTTCGATTGATATATCACTTGTGCATGTCGGAAAGTTAGAAGTTGAATAAAACTTCATTTGAAAACAAATTAGGCAATTCAGCCACACTCCCTTTTTAGAAAAACAAGCTAAAAAATGCGTTATGATAAAAAAGTCTATTTTATATATAGAAATAATAACTGTAAAAAAGAATGTGTAGTATTAAAAGCAGAATATTTCCGAGGCAATACAATAATGTAATTTTTTTTCCTTGTGAAATGTGTGCATGTAAAATTTTTAAATTAAGGCATTTTATATTAATAATTTTATATAATTTCAGTTCTTCTTCCTGATATATTTTTCATACAAATGTAATACTTTAATATTATAAGAAGAAAAACAGCTAAAATTTCTGTCGTGACAGAAAAAAATTTTTTCTAAGTTTTTCTTGAGTTTTCTTGTGCAATTAGTACTCTCTAAAAATTGATCATTTATAAAAATGTGTGGGTTGAAAACATATGAAAATGTAATTATTTTAAAGAAAAACGTATAAGTAATATCTTAAAGTGGTATTTTAAGTTTAATTAAGCTTAAACTGGTTTTTCTCAGTTTGTGTTTTTCGAAACCTTAGTGCATTCAAAATGCTACTCCTTCGACAATTATTTACCAATCACTTCCATTTTCTTCCTGCGTGTTAAAAATAAAGCATGTAATGAAATTAAGGATCCGTTTTGCTATAAACTGAATACTTTTTTTAAAAAAAAATAAAACGTAAGACATGTTAGCTTTTTCGTTGATTTTTAGCCTGTATATCAACATTTTATTTTTTTTTCTCAAAAACGAATGAAGTTATTCTAAAATCGATCCCTAAAGTTGTTAAGAACATCCATAAGAATATTATAAAAAAATTTCAGGTCCAAAAATTAATTTTTACAAAAGGAGTAAAATTTTAAAATTTTCCCAATTTTCTTCAAAAAATTTAAATTTTTAAAATTGTGTGAATAATATATGAAAATTTTCATCTGGTAACATTTTCTTGAATAGAAACATTGTATAAAATGTTAAAATATAATTTTTAAATACGTAAATAAAGAAGTTTGCTCAAAGGGTGCCAAGTCCCCTTAAATTCATGTATAAAATGAAATAAAAACTTCATCCATAAATAATGTAGTTTTCTATATGTATGAGAACTTACTCATTAACTGGTTTGTCCCTACACCGTACAGGCTACCGAAAACAGGCCACAACCGGTTTGTCCATACTCTGTACGGGTGCTGATGTTTTCTTCTTTCTTTCTTTGATTTGCACATAATTTTAATTCTTATAGGGAGATTATTGCAACTAGGATACTTTTAAGATATGCAGTTAGTCCATGGTATGGAAATATTTCTCATTCGGGATTTATACTTTGTGATGAAGGTGGGGATTTTTCAATGAAGGCACAGGAATTTAGATTCTGGAAAATATTCGATAAAGAACAGGGATTGCTTAGGCAATGTGCAATGTGTTGCTGGAGAAAAAATAAAAATGGAAAGATTACTCAAAAAAGCCACTATCATCTCTGTCCCCATTGCAACGTAAAAGTGAGTATTGCACTTTGCTTCAAATAGAGTGTGCATGTATATGTATGCACACACACACATAAAATCCTTAACCATTTGAAAAAAAATGGAGCGAACATGAAATTTGTTTGTAAGTATGAGAGAAATTATTTAATTTTGTGAAACATTCATACTAGTATGCAGAATGTATCTATAAAAAGTAATTATTTAGGAGGTGTTTGTGTTCCACAATTATAAAGTAAAAAATAGTGTGAAAACTTTAAAAAAAAATAAATTTAAAATAAAATTCTTCCATTTTCGCATTTTGTTAAGGTTTATGCTTAATTATATGCAATAATAAAATTAGCCTTTTTTGTAACATTTTGGGCAAAAATTTGATTGCTCAAGTGGTTTAAGTCAGATGTTAAAGGGATGAACTACATCTGTCAACTTTCTGAAAATAGGTTAATCCTGTACCTTATTCTTAGTATAGGTTTTGAAGAATTCCCTCCAACTTACAGATAACTTTGTTGAGTTATGCTGGAAGTAGTGAAGGAGTACATGCAGTATATTAGGCTTTATGAGTTTAAGGAAGTAATGATGTAACGAAATGATTCAGAACAATATCTCATTATGGGATAAGTCATTTAGTAATACTAAATCAAGTTACACAAGTTCAAATTAATGAGCTCCACACCATCAACATTATTTATATTGAATGGTTGTGTAAAACTAGTTACTCCAAACACATATTTAAACAAGCATTTCTCAAAGTTTTTCTCTTATTTTTATCAATTATCCTTATATGTTCCTTTTTTAATTAAAATGTTAATTACATCCATATACATGTATATGATTATACAATCAAAATATTTTAATTTTTTCCTGTTAAATCTTTAGAATAAAACCCCGTTCGTTTATATAATCTCTAGAAAATATTAAAAGTTTAATTTAATATTTATTTCAATAGTTTCATGGAAGATCCCATTTTAAAGAATTTATTCGAAGATTTATGCAAGGATTATAAAATAAACTCCAATAATATTAGCCTCATAATTCCTAGTGATTTAAAAAAATAAATATTTTTATCAATTTAAATACATACAAAATATAAAAAATATATCTTAATATACTTTCTTTTTCAAATACAATTGCATATCAATATTATATATATGCACACAATACAAGAAAACATTATCATTACAACGCTTTCAATGCGCGTCTTCACCTTTACAAAATCACTCTCTTTTTTTTTTTATTCCTAAGATTCCTCTGTTTTCCCCTGTTTTCTGTTTTCTCCCCAAATCTTTCCCTCCAAAATTCCTGATCCGAATCCCTAAGCAGCCACTAATGAGGGAAAAAGGATTTCATTGGCGTGGCCTTTAGATGCCAACTTCGATTCAGTCCAGTTGGTGCTAATTACTACTCTAAGCCGCATTTGTCGCCAACAGTTTGAGTGTCATTGGAAGGATTAACTTTGAGGGAGTAAGAATCTTCAGAAAGAAGGTGGGTAGGAATTGAATTAAGAATATTTGGATGGAAACCGTTGCTTTTAGGGTCGATTCTAAACTAATCAATTGGTCTTGAGGAATTTAGAGTTGCTTATGTTTCAAATTAGCTTAGGTTCTGTTCATCGAGTTTCCATTAAAGTTTGAGACTGAAGCCTTAAAGTTAGAGTTTGTAATTTTGAGAGGTTTCGCTTTCAAAATTCCCCCCAGATGACTATGAAATGTTGACTAGATGATTTATTGATGAGTTTTAATAATGCTTTCATATATTCTGGGAAATATTTTAAAGAGCACAAAGAAATTTAATCAAATTCTAGAAGAATTACTTGGCCTTATGTTGATGTTAATTTCCATTAACTCAAATAAGCATCAACTTCCAATGTTTGCTAATAAAAAAACAGTCATTAATTTTTAATTAATAAAAACTAAGTTACCTTTACAAATATGTCGAATAATACATTATCTTAATTTATTTTACCTGCAGTAAGACCTATCAATGTTTTTTCCGTGTGTTATATTACAAAAAGAATATTCCGATTAATTAATATGCACTGTAGTTTCCATAAATATACTTGAGTTCATTATAAATTTCATAATGAAACATATAAGAATTCCTGGAAACAGATAAGTAGGACATTTTTGTTTACTTTAAATATTTCTTTTATTTAAAAAATTAATTTAGCAAGGTATTAATTGAACAAAAAAATTAATATTCCTCAATTTTTTACCGAAATATGTGTATGTGATTATTTCAAAATTTTATACCTAGATAAAATTCATTCAAAGTTAAAGTAATTTAAGAATGTTTTCTCTCTCTCTCTCTAACTGAGGGATCTTTTAACATGTATTTCTTAAATCTTGAATATTTTAAACATTCCTACACTTTTTTTGGTGGGGGGGCAAACAGTGAAACATTTTATAGCTTGATAGTCAATTCTTAGAGTTTTTGAAAAGTATATTTAAAGAGTCTTTTTTTTATTCCTTGTAATTTAAATTCAAATTTTAATTTCATATACCCAAGATTGAAGGATTTTAGTTTTTAAGATTCTTAATTTTTATTGTGTTTCTTTTTTATTTTGTTTTCTTTTCTTTTTTTTTAGTCAGTAACTAAAGATGACAAAATAGAAATTTAACATGCATTACAACAGCAAAACCCTTAAATCCTGACACAGTAAATGAGCTACTGTGAATCACGGTAGTATTTACATAAAATAATAACAAACCCAATGGTTATGATTATATTTTAGGGAAATCACATAAGAATATTCTTTCTGAAATCCATTTCCTTTTAAAAGTACAAATAAAAGTAATCCAGCTTTCGGGTAACTTTGCTACAAATTGATCTAAAAGGGTTTTTTTCCTCCTAATGGGAATTATTATAGCTTTTAGACATGGCACGATTTATGAAAAAAAAATTTAATTTAAGGATTTTCAAAATATTTTTGGTTCCATCCTATGTGAATGAAACAGATTTTATACTCAAAATTTTATAAAAAGCTAGCCTATTAATTTTTCAAGAAAAAAACTTAAAATTTGTGTGAAGTAGTTTTAAAATGCTACACCTACAAAAAGTCACGTACACGCATTAAATTTGATTTACAAGTGCGTCAAACTATGTATAACAAAAGTTGGTATGGGTTTTGCGATAACACGATTGATATTCTTAAAATACTTCTTTTTATGAATGCTTATTGAAATTTCCTTAAGAAATGTATAAATTCTGAGTTCAATTATTTTTTTAAAAATAAGTATTGTTTAGATTCAAAAATGCATACCAACTTCTGTTACATGTACTATTAGCAATATGTAAGAATATTCAAAGCCTTAGGCACGTTTGAAATAAAGCCTTAGCATTTTAAATGAGAGAAGACAAACTATCTATTTTATCTTTCCGAGATAAGGCAGTTTATACACTCGTACGTGAAGAATCATTATACCCTAAGACACAATAGCAGTAATTCAAAACGTAGAAGCTTTATAAAAATGGTATATTTAAATAATCGTAATAAAAATTTTATTAAATATTATAATTTCAGAAAGAAAGACATATTGATAACATACTAGAATTGTAGTAAGTTAAAACGTGTATTAGGCTTAGGATCATAACAAAGGCAACATAGAGCAAAATGCTTGATAATTATTATTTTAGAGTTAACTAGTGATTCAATTTGCCTTAGAGAGCGGGCATATTTCATTTACAAACTTTTCTACACGGTAAATATTTGTATCAAGCAGCAGTTGGATATCGTTAAGTTAAAAGGAGTTTCAGGGGTGTTAATTTTGGCTCGAGAGCTGAAAATACAAACAATTTTTGACTAGACATAATTCTTTGGTGTAAAATTAAATAATCCGATTCTTTTACACAATATTTATAAAGGATTGATGTTTCATCAAAGTGTTAAATGTTCAAAATATAATCATAATTTTCAACATTATAAGCATATAAAAATAAGAAACATTTCTGTTAGAAATATTACTAAATTTTAGTTGATGCATAAAACTTTATAGAATTATGAAATGTATCATACTCATTTAACCCTACTTAATTTTAATATTGTATACATTTTTAATTTCAACAAAGTTTAAAAATATTTAAATTTAAAAAAAATTAATGATTTTTTTAAAAAAAAACATTATTTTCTATTCTATTTCTATAAAAATGCTACAGTGTAATAAAGATATATTTAACTCTGGAAATCAACTTAATGTAAGTACTTAGAGCTACTGCTACTATTTAATCAAATATCATGCGCAACGACAAAGACGGTTCTTACAAACGACGATTTCTTACAAAAATGTTTCTTATTTTCATATGCTTATTTTGTTTTAAAATTATGATTATATTTTAAACATTTTACACTTTTTTAAAACCTTCTTCCTTTATAAAAAATGTGTAAAAAATCGAATTATTTAATTTTAACCTAAAAAAATTATATCGGATCAAAATTTGTTTGGATTTTCAGGTCTTAAGTTTAAACTAACACCCCTGAGATCCCTTACCATTGATTTCTAACAAATAGCTAAAGATATAATCCAACAAATGACATATTTAAAAATATAAAATCTCGATATTACCAAATAATTAACTTTATTTTTGCTGTATCTATTTCAGGTATATAAGGGGTAAAAAGATATAACAAGTAGGTATCTAATTTTTATGCTATTATATTTTAACCTAAGACTATGGTTTATCAACCTTAAAGGAAAATTACTTGAAAACGCAAAAGTTAAGTGACAGACATTTTTTTCGGTCAGTATCTTTACTGAAAATATTTTGAGATAAATATTGAACGGTGTCCGGCTGTGGTAACATTGAAGTCTATACTAATGATCGGAAATTTATCACCAACAATAGTAAAATATCAATTCAAATGCAGAAGGTATCTCTCAAATTGGGGAGAACAGCACAGTTATTTTATAAGCTATTGAAATATAAATTTAAGCTTTCCACTGCATATATTAAAATCATGAAACATTTAACATCGAAAAAAGTTTTATATATTTTCTATCTCATGAGAAAAAGGTAGGAAAAACTTTTAAAAAATCATTTCAATCCAAAATCTTCTTATTTACAACAATATGTAGAATGAATCAGCAATAAATGCATCGACATAATAAATTAATATATAACGATAAATTAATAATTTAAATAGTTAAAATTATTTAAATTACAAAATAAATTTGCTTGTGTGGTATTAAATTCTTACTCAATTAATAAGGCTACCATATAAAATAATTTTAAAAAGTTAAATTATTTATTTTTCATTACCATCAAATCATGCATTTTTATTAAACTAAAAGGTCATGCTTCAAAATAAATTTAAAAAAATAAAATAAATGACAGACGTCTTTTTTTCTCACGGTTCCTCACAATTTTTTCCTCAATTATGTCTGAATCTCTCGATCTCATTTTAGCATAGCAGCACTCGCTTTCTACTTTTACTAGAAATTCTTTCAGTTCTAGTAAATTTTCTAAATCCTCTTTCTTCACAGAATCTTGAATAAAAAGAGAGTTGTGAAACTAGAGATGGTTCTCATCGAATAAAAGAGAACAGGAAAAGTCGTTTTAAAATCACTGCAAAAGAATTTCGAGAAAGTTGAATGAATGTTCTTTTCTATTTATAAAAGTACTAGACGAGAGCAGAATAAATGTTCTGAATATTAAAAAATTCTTTCCAATGCTGAAATATATTTACTTTTTACAGAAAAAAACTATTATTAAAAATATCTAATATTTTTTGAACATTTTTTTGAAAATTAAATAAAGCATTGGATCGAAGAATTCGGATCTTGTAAGCTTTAGAATATTCCACATTTAATACTTCATTTTCAGAAAAACTAATTTAGCGGAGGAATAATGTTATCAAAAAAGAAACGAGTCTTACAGTAATCGCATATGATGTGTAACATCTGACGTTATCGTAGTAAATACACAATATTAACTTTTTTCCTAAAAAAAATATGAATCGAGGTATGGTTGGAAATAGTTTTCTATCGAAAAGTTATATTTTTAATGAAAATTGTATTCAATTAACAAAAGGAGTAAAAAATGCAATATTTTATCAAAAATAAATATTCTTGTTCAATTTGGGGAAGAGCAGAGACAATAGACTTATGATAACTAAAATATGGTACATATACTTGTGATTTCAAAGTATTTAAAAAACGTTGAAAAACAGCGTCAATAACACTACCACTGTTAGCAGACGAAACATTCTAATTTGTGTTCATTTCGAGCTTGAGTTCATCATTCATAAAAGCTATGAACGGCTCAGCTTTTGGCAAACTGAAGTTAAAGGTAAAATCACAACTCAAAATCAGGGAAGGCGAGTGATAATTTTTTTAAAAAAACAGAACCACCTTCCTTATATGGTAAATGTACAAATTGCAGGAAATCTTTAATTTTTTTTTAACCGTTTGATTCGAAGAAATGTATACGACCACCGAAATCACGAAATCGTTTGTCCATTTTCAAATAAGCATTCTGCCACACTTATGTCCCCAATATCATGACTAACGGATTTAGAGTCAAGCGCTCGAGTACTTGATGGCTACTGGAATTGGACCCCCATGCGAGGGTAGTGAAAAGACACATCCACGAACTCTCTTTGTTCAAATCAAGTAGCACGCGCTTACGTCGCATCCTGTTACACACATCCGTCGCTTTTCATGAAATCACTCCCTACAAATACCCAGCAACCGAAAGGTAAGATGTTACACATAAAAAAATCCATTAGTAATTATTTTAATGTAAATAATGGAATATACAGGTTTCTCCTGTGTGTATTATAAAAAAAATCAAATCTATAACTATTTATTTTCATGACTTACATTGCATAAATTATCCAGAATTGATTCTTGACTTAGTTATTTACCTGAGTGTTATTCCACATTTGACTTTCAGTTTAACATTCTGTTTTCTATTCTTCAAATGCCACTATTTCTTTCTTTCGAATATTCTTCATTTTTTATAGTTTAGCAAGATTTGGCTCTTGCACCATAAACCCAAACACTCCTTCACTATTCGCTTTTGCTATATACAAATTTTGATAGCTAACTAATTTTCTTTCAAAGAAATTGAAAAAATAAGAACTTATTTCAATATTAAATTGAAAAAGAAAAAATTATTTCATAGAAATGTATTCTAGTTAATTTTATCTCAAAGAAGTCTGGTGCGACGTTTTTTTTTTTTTTTTTTTATTTATTTTAAAAATCAGAGATTTATATTATTTCATAAAATATTTTAAGATGAGTTTAATATTAACGCTCTCTATTATAGTATAATTTCCATTTTGAACAATAAATTTACTCGAGTTATCAAGCACATTTTCAAGGGGTGTTGGAAAGCTAAAATCATATTTTTTGACAATTTGAAATTTTTACATTTTTAAGTTGTATAGATTTTAACTTTTCTAAAATTACCTTACTTTAACCTCTAGGGTATTATAAGCCATTAAAACCTATTTTTAAATAATTGTTGAAGCTGGGCCACGCCCATTTGAATGGCGAAAAATGTAAACAAAGTACTTTGTTTTTGCTTAAATATTGAACATCTGATGTAAAGCAAAACATGCGTCTTTTTTGAAAATTGAGCATTTTATTTTTTTTTTATTTCCTAGCCGATTAAAAGTCTCACTGTATACATTAAAATAAATTTATCTCAAGATCTAAATTTTGATGTTCGATGTACCTTTTCTAAGAAACTACTGTTCACAGGTATGTAAATTGTTTATGATATATTTATAAATGTGGCTAATATATACTGAAAGGAGCCTTTTGTAAAAAAGTCAAACATTTATTTTTTACAGTTTTTTTTATGTGAAAAATGGATCAAATTTCGTAATGTTTGATAAAATATTTCAGAACTTATTAAGAACTTCAAAATTAGCTAAAAGCTTATTTCCGTATAATATGAAGGATGTACTTGAATTGTACGAAAAATTTCAAGCATGTACATGTAACAGATTTTTAGAAAAGGTACACGAAAACAGCCAATTTAACATTGTCAGTATAGAGAGAGAGGTTTCCATTTCTCCTTAATAGAAACTTTAAAATATAGTAACATTTAAGCGTAAGGGACTTAAATTATAATCAAACTCCAAAATATGTGGAATAATTTTAACTCTTAACTTTTAACTATTATTATGTAACTGTTTATTTTTATTTACTTAGACGTAAGATAAAAAGAAATCATTTGCTTTCATCTGTTCAAATATACTTTATTATTGCACGAAATTATCTTTACCTAAAAACATAAGACATGCAAAAAAAAACAAAAAACGCAGTTATTTTATCACATGGTACGGCAAACTAAAATACGTAATAAGAATACAGCAGGCAAATATTTTATCACAGGCAACAATTTCTTCAAAACTCTCCCCACCCCAAACACCTCCGTTTACTTAAATTGCGTTTGACATACGTTTTAAGTTGACTTTCTACGTAAAAAATTGCAAATGAGGTTATAATCAAATACGACCACCACCAATTTTTAAAATAGATTGTGTGTTGGGGGGAGGGTCTTCAGTCGCGAAAATGTTAACATTGTTCAATAACTTGTTAGATTTTAACTGACTACATCAAAATAACGCCGTTATATCTTGGATCAACTATAAACACATGAAATGTTTTGAAAGATATTGAAACATACTTACTTGTTGTTGCTGTTTTTATGTAAAAACAATAAATTCAAATCAATCATGATTATTTCTTTGGATATGACTTTCCTTCAATCAGTTTGTAACATGTTATTGAAAGAAAAATCTAACACTACTTTAATAGATTGTTCAAACGCGAATGTTGAAAATGTAAAAAAAAGTGACAGTTTCTTTTTTTAGTGTTGAAAGAAATTGACTGCATATAAAAAATGGACCACAAAACGTTTTTTTCTCATTTCTTTTGATGTACTTTTTTGTTGAGGGACAGAGGTACTGTGTTTGCGAGAATTTAATGGCTAGAGATGCATGGACTTTCATCAGCGAACAATCTAGTGATCTTTATTTTTCACAGGTAAAGGTTTTTGTAAAGGCATTTTTTTATATATTTACTATTTTTTGTCATATTCTCTTCTTTTGGGTTAAAATTCTACGAAAACTCTTTATTAGCAGCCAATTACTTGTTTTAAAATACTACATTCATTACATTTAAAAATTTGTAATTTATAAGAAATTATTTCCTCTTTTATGTATTCAGAAACCGGATTATTTTGAAATAAAAAGAAAATGAAAGTCATTTTGATAATGTGAATAGCTTAAGAATGTTATATTATGATAAATTTTCAAAGACTAACACACATTTTCACGTTTTTAAAGTTCCCAACTCTTGAATTTTGATGTTTTTTACACACATATGATACTTTTATCCTATAAAAACATATTAATCTATTCTTTTATTATTTTAGCGTTTTGGAACACTCGAAATTTATCATACCATTCCAATTACTTTATTCGAATAGTTGATATTCTAATTTATAGAACTACAGTAATGTGCCAACACGCGAAGTAAGTTTAAAATCTTAATTTAAATGCAAATTTCCCATAAAACAAAATAACATTCATATTTTGTCTCAATATCTATACTTTTTACCATTTATAAACATGATTCCTTCCAATTGCTTTAAAATAAGAAAGCATAATACAATACAATATCAATTTTCAGTTAAGACTCTAACAGAACCGGAGTTACATCAATTAAAATCTTATATATGTCAATATTTACATAAAGACTCAACTTTTGAATAATTTTAATTCGAATTGCAGTCTCTCAAATTCTTCAGTAACACCTAAAATTCCTGTAGCAGCATCCTTGTATACGATATTTAAATATGATTTGATAAATTAAAACGTCATACTAAAAAGATCATTGATTCGTGTATAAAATAATTCCATTTATTAGATTATTTCATCATATCGAAAGACTTAATATTTCTAGGAATAAATAATTTATTTCCTTATTGGAGTTAATCTACCTGCATCAGACGTGAAAATTACCAGAATGCACTGTCTGTCGTTTGGAGAGCCTTTTCCAAGCAGAGAAAAGGTATACGACTCTACTTGTCAGGAAACGATCGAATAAATGGGATGGGGTGGGGAAACAACTATTGACCGTCCTTTCCTCTGCCCTCTCTCCAGACGTGAACAATATATTACCACATGGTCGAGCTCTCCCCCAAGCTTGTCTCTTACAAACGCCATAATGGAGTACTTCTTGCTTTTCCCAGTTTCACAGCAAATACATGTCTAACATTATATGTACTTTTCATTTGCTTAAAGCAATGAATAAATCTCAAAAAAAAATTTGTTAATAAATAGTAAAGGGAGTGTTTTACAGAGCTTTGATATTTAGTTACGTGAGAATTAATGTGTAAAACTGTTGGTTTAAATGACATTATTTTTGGTATGAGGCAAACATTATGGCACACATTTTCTAAATTGTTTTCATATAAAGCTTGAACAAATTATTTCTAAGATTTAATTTTCCTTTCTTAAGATCCATGTATTCATGAACGAAATATGTTTCTTAAGTTTTTGAAATAAGGAAGCTTTTAAACGCATTATAAAAATGGATGTGTTTGAAATATTTATTTCATATGTAACAAGTCTATATTGTTTAGTTATGAAAGAAAAATGATGTTTTGATTTCTTGTAAAATGGGTTATCGATACAGGTAATACTTCTGTATTTTACTTTTTATGTATAAAAGTAATGTATATATCAAGTTTAATATAATATTAAAACTCATAAATACAAATCAAAATAATTGTTTTTAGAATTCGAAACATATATTTTTTTCATTAATGCAGATCAAGTAAAAAAATTATTTTTATAAATTAAGGGTAAATAATGTTAAGCAAGATAAAAGGAAATTTAGCAGCAAATGATGCACAAATATTTTATCTTGTATCTCATTGATATTAATTTATAAGCTATAGCAATTCAGAGTATGCAACTATCAATAGTTTAATACAATGGACTTCCCATAGAATCAATGATCATCATAATAATTATTATTATTTTCATAAAAAGGACTAAGCTATTAATAATAATTTATATACATACCGCAGACCCCTTTTCTCTCTTCCCTTCCTTTTATGAAATGAATTATTATGGAAGAAATTTGCAGCTGAGTAATAATAGAAAATCAATATTGATGATAATTATTAATAATGAAATTCCAGCAGCTTATTGAAACAAAATGTGAAGAAGGCTTTCTCTGTTAATATATATTAAATTAAACAAGGAATATAAACGTACACGGGTTTTGAAAGATATTTATTCAATTCCTACTATTATACATATAACTCACACTCTCTCAATATTTATTTATATATTTATCTAGGTGGAATTTTCAATCGTTAATAAAATACATTTTAAAGCATTCAGTTGAACTGAAATTTTATATGCACGATTGTTTTGGATGATAATACGGTACTTTAATGATAATTAATAAAAATTAATTACCATTTAATAATGTGATTCTGTCATATGTATATACATATTTATATTAATCGTAACTATCTAATAAAAAGTAGCTAAAATAAAAATTTTCTTTGTTGATAAAAGTAGGAATTGACTTATTTTTTTTAATTATATTACTTGTTTCTTTACAATTTCTCTTCTTCTACTATTTCATCATCAAGAAGAAATATAACTCTATCTACAATATAAAAGATTGTAACATATCTGTTTTACCATGTTTATGAATGGATACTTTGTTTTTCATCCTCTGAAAAGATATTTATATATGATTCTATTTTTATTGTTTCTATAAGATATCTTTAGAATGTATTTTTCTCACAAATCTTGATAATTATGCTAGATTTTCATAAACATATGTACGTTTACTTTGTGATGAATAAAATAAATTGAAGTATATAGAGAGATATATAGAGAGATGATATTTAATAAATATTACATAGTTAATATGATAAAGGGCCGGACATGACTGCCTTTGTGCTCATCTGTTTCGTTTTAATTTAGTGATTTCACCTATCTGCGTTTTGTGTGACACTGGACAAGACATGACTGCCGCTCATTTGGACGAGTGCTCTGCACTGAATGATCTTAACTGCATTGTAAAAAGGTATTGGAGAGCCCGTTGCCTAATGGCCTGATGGTCAATGGCCTGGCATTTGTAAAATAAATATGATAAAGGGTGTTTTTTTAGAGGTATAGAACTTTAAATTGCAATAAAACAACAATGTATTATTCGATTGACATGAATTTTTTTTATTCGAAAGATAATCTTGTAGCATTACATTTTAAATATGATTTCTGCATATGACTGCCACGGCTGGCTCGGATGTAGTCCAATCTGGACGTCCAATTTTCGATGACTTTTTCCAACATTTGTGGCCGTATATCTGCAATAACACGGCGAATGTTGTCTTCCAAATGGTCAAGCATTTGTGACTTATCCGCATAGATCAATGACTTTACATAGCTCCACAGAAAATAGTCTAGCGGTGTTAAATCACAAGATCTTGGAGGCCAATTCACAGGTCCAAAATGTGAAATTAGGCGTTCACCAAACGTGCCTTTCAATAAATCGATTGTGGCACGAGCTGTGTGACATATAGCGTCGTCTTGTTGGAACCACAGCTCCTGGACATCATGATTGTTCAATTCAGGAATGAAAAAGTTAGTAAACATGGTTCTATACCGATCACCATTGACTGTAACGTTGTGCCCTTCATCGTTTTTGAAGAAGGATTCCACCAGCCCATAAAGCGCACCAAACAGTCCGTTTTTCTGGATGTAATGGTGTTTCGACATACACTTGTGTTTTAGCTTCACTCCAAATGAGGCAGTTTTGTTTGTTGACGTAGCCATTCAACCAGAAGTGCACTTCATCGCTAATTAAAATTCGCTTATGAAAATCGGGAACAACGGCAATCTCGTTTTGGGCCCATTCGACGAATCTCTATGAGGCGTGAGTCTATCCATGATGAATTGCCAAACCAAACTGAGAATAAATCACTTGACAGCTGTTAAATCGGTCGCCATCTTGGAAAGTAATGCCAACTTAAACTTCTATACCTGGAAAAAAAACACTCTTTATATTTTTTTAAAAAAAATAAAGTATATTTTTGAGAAAAAAAAACAACATTAAACTGGAAAGCTTTCTAAAATGTTTTAAAAAAGAAAATGTTTCTTGTATGTGTGTCAATAACACATGTGTACGTTTTAAGTTTAATTGCTGTATTGCATTGCGGATTATTTCAATGAAAGGCGCATAGATATACATTGAAATTACTAATGTTTCTTAATCCACACAATTAAATTACAAAAAGTATAAACTTATATCTATTGTCAGAAATTATACATAGCAAATTAATTCCCTTTTATTTACACGTCATGCCACACACTAAAACGGATGACCGCAATAACCGATCGAACTCGTGTTGGCGATGTTTTTCTCGTGGTCTTTCGGTTGATGAAGTGTGGAAGTGTTTGAAGAGTGAGATAGCATTTGAGGAGTAATCGTTGTCATTTAGTTAAAATTAAGACTAAGTTAAAATTATGAAGTTCATAGTCAATAACCTTCGCATTGCTCAAAGTTGGACGTAAAAACACACCCAACTATTTTCAAGGACATCCGTTTAAATGTAATGAAATACACGTACCTATTCTACTCATTTATGATATGAGTTTTTCCAGAAATTTGCATTTTAATATTTAATGTGTAACAAAAGCAAATGATAATAAGAAAGGAAATTTTACCCCTGAAAACTAAAAATAACTTATGAAATCCGAAACTAGTTTAACGTATTCAATTAAGTATACTTGAATATTCTTTTTATCAAGATAATGAATAATTCTGTTTGTAGCTGATCATATAATTTCAGAAACTTTATCAGTCAATAATATATACAAAATACTGAATTCCCGTACAGAAAAAGAATTGGCAATGAAATAAATATATTGTAATACAATGAAGCATTAATATGTGATGATGATATGTGATTCATATGTGATGATTAATCTTTTAAATTAAGTCAGATCCTCAGGAAATTAAAACTGAATACAAATTCTACATTATTTTCATTCATTTGATTGCTCATTTTTTATAAGAAAAAAACAAAGAATTTCAAATGTTTATAAAACAAAATTTTAATTTTTATAATTTAATGTCATATAATTTTTGTAAATTCCCAATAATATTTCATTTTTCAATTCCTACTCTCTATTAAATCATTATTTCTATCTATATATTTATCTTGTTCAAATTCTAAAATCGTTACAAAAATACTTTCTATTCATCCAACCAAGTTCTAGTGGTTGACACTTGATGTTAATACAATTTTTTCAAATATTAATTCATTAATTAAAATTAACTAAATTAATTTCTGGTTTTTGATGCAAACTTAGATTTGTATCCATTGTTGTAACAATGCAACTGTTAAAACAATGGCAACAGTTGGCATTGAAAATCCACTTTTCAGAAAAACTAGCCAAACCGGGTATTCATTGTTAAAACAATGCAGACACACACAGATCATGCTCTTTCTTCAATTCCTTTATTAGTTCACTTTCTCCATATATATATATATATATATATATATATATATATCCCTCAAAATTTCAATCGCTAATAAAATACATTCTATTCATCCATTCAAAGTAGGAATTGACTTAATTATTTTATATTACTTGTTATTGATTGAATAACTTCTAACATATATATTCATTTAAAACAAGTTATAGTATCTGATTTATTATTTTTAACTGTTATAATATTACCAGCTATGCAATCAATAATAAAATAAGCGTCTACGTATAGTTAATAAGAATACAATGATAATCAGTAGTGTCATATATTTCATCGTGGTTTTACAAAATATATAAATGTGTTATGGATTAATAAAATATGGTACACATATGTACATGTGGTGTTCAAATGAAAAGGTATTGAGAAACACTGCGGTTATAAAGAACACTTGATTCAAAGTATACACCACAGTCCTAATCACAGAGATTCCGTCGATTAACGAGGAACAGGATTCCTTGATCCCAGAATTCATGTGACCGTAACGAGATCCAGTTCACCAGCATCCTTGAGTTCGTCCCCGAGTGGAGGCGCTTCCCTTTCAGATGTTTTTTTCAAGATACCAAACAGATGGAAATCGTAGGGCAATATGTCCGAGCTATAGAGCGGATGGTCAAGCTGATCCCACTTAAACTTGATCAGTTCCATGTTGTGACTCTGGAGATGTGTGGACTCACTGTATCATGGAGCAGATAAACAACCTCCAAGGCGATGAATAGCTGCTGAAATAACGCCTCGCTCCCGAATCGTCGAATTTTGTAACGGAAATCCTGTCATGCCCTCTTGCTTATTGTTGCGTCACTTTGGATGTCACTTCTTATTAAAGCCACTACTCTCTCCTGCCCATGCAGGCACCCAAGCATGCCCCAGTCTACTCTGTAGACCACGGGTGTCAAACTCAAAAGCTAATTTGGGCCAAATAAATAAGATTCTTCTTCAGATAGGCCGAAAAAATCAATAAAACATACGTTTATTTCAAATAAAACCGGATGTATCTACAAGAATATCGGAGTTTTAACGTATTATAGTACTCATCACATATAACATGTTAGTATGACTCATACATCGAATGAAAGAGCAACTGAAGCAGTTTTGTTTGCTGGCATGTGCGCGCGAAACGTATGCTATGTTTTCCCTTTCATGCCGATCAACGCGCTAGTAGAAAAATGACGACTAGTAAACAGAAAGTGTTTTGTGTTCTCCGATTTGCAAGGACAGAATCTGCTATTACTCTGCAACGAGCATTCCGTATTTTGTTCGGTTGTGAATCTCCAAACGATAATAACATTCTTAGGCGGTATCATCTTTTTGAAGCAACTGGCTATCTTTGAAAAACTGAAAAGTGCTGGATGACCAAGGCTGTAACTGGTAACAAACTGTAACGGGTTCCGCCTATCTTGATGATCTACAACTATGGCTATTTACTCAATTGTGAAGAAGGTGAACAAAATAACTTTATTTGGCAGCAAGATGGTACACCACCTCACTGGCATCTTTCAGCATGCGATTGGTTAAATATCACTGTACCCAACCAATGGATTGGCTGCAAAGAGCCTCCCGATAAAGCTAGTATGGAATGGCCTCCACGTTCACCCGGTCTGAAGTCATGTGACTTTTATCTGCGGAGGTTCATAAAGAATTGTGTGAAAGTTCCTCTGCTACCAGCTGACCTTACAGACTTAAGACACCTGATGGAAGCAGATGTCGCAAGAATTTCCCCAGGCACACCGAAAAAAGTTTGGGATGAACTCGCCTATCAACTTAATTTGTGCCATTTGACGAATGGAGCTCACATTGAACACTTGTAAACTTGTAGGCCAAACGGTTTCAGTTACTCTTTCATTCAATGTATGAATTATACTTGTAACTTATGTGTGATAAACACAATAAAGCGTTAAAACTTCGATATTCTTTTAGAAACACCTGGTACATTATAAAGAACATAGATAATGTACAAGCAAAATTTAATGCTTACATCCTGACACGTAATATCCCTTCTCTGCTACTATCTTTCTTATTTTGGGAGACTTTTTTTATTTTACTATACATTATTGTGTGCCAATATAGTGGTCAGGCGGCAAAAATGTACGAAGCGGGTGGTGAGTTTTACATCCCTGCTGATATTTATTCGCGTCCCCAGATGTCTCATCACGTTCTCTCATAGTAACAGAAACAAATATGTTAACGGTTACCTTTTTATGACGTTAATGTGTTTTCATTGTAGAATCTCTTGTATATCTAGCTTAATCCTCTCTCTAAATATGAAAAACATTCTTAAGACTGCGGTGTTTTTGTACTTTTAAGTCCCTTGTGCGTTTTACTAGACATACATACAAATAATCTTTTGTTATCCTTAAATATGAAATATAATTTGCTCGATGTTGTAGTATTAACATTAAACGCGATGGAATAATTTTATTAGTTTCCCTACACAGAATATCTCTCCTGGAAAATATTTTCTTTCAGGAAAAGTAATTTGATGTATCGTTTTCCTATTCGAGTATTAAATTCATAATTTTGTCTCAAATGTAGTTTTCTGTTTTCAATAATTGTATTTTGTATTTGTTTGCTTTAAGTAATATGTCTCGGCATAATCTATTCTATAATCATTTAATGTTTATAAAATTAATTTAGCAGACTTATGAATATTATTCGATAACAGAAATAACACAACAAAATTTTATGAAGAAAGAAAATTATGCGCAAAATAAAGACAATATGTTTGACAAACAACATCTTGAGAACATCAATCTTTCAAAATCAAGTGAACAGTTCAGAAATATCAAATAAGCAATTTAAAGAAAACGCCTTAAAATGTAAGGCAAGGTCTGCTCTATCATTGGTTGAAGTCCATTTGAAATATTTTTTTAAAAAATCATAGGAAAATCTGTTTTCACGACACGACATTTTTCCTTTCAATTTCTTCTACTCCTGTAGTTTTTTTTATCTTTGGTAGAGTAGACGTAGAAAAAAAATAATTCTAGATTCTAGCATTCCAAAAAACATTTACTGTATTCTGAAACAGAACTCTCCAAAAGACAGGCTAAAAAATTTTCACTCACGACTGGATTCCTTGATTGTGTTTGAAGAAATGTAAGGAGAAATCGTAATGAAAGTAGAAACAAAAAAAAGTTCTGGAGCAAAGTCAAACATTGCAGGATAAAAATTCTGTAACCATCTAGTATGTTTACTGAGAGAGCGTGCTTTGATTTGAAGTAGTTAATTTTTTTTATCAAAAAAAAAATCCAAAAAAAATTATTTTGTATTTGATTTAAAAAGACCTGATTGCATGCTTTGAATTTGAAAATATGGCAATATTTTTTTGCATTCATTTAAAAAACAAAGCATTTTTATTTACAAAAATCTTGTTTGCTAAGAATATGTGTGAAAAATTAAGAAATTATATATTCAATTCTGGTGCTATAGTTGTTTAAAAAATATCTTAAAAATATTTGGATCAGCATAAATTGAAATCAGTATAGGTATTGGGAACTATCTTCAAAATTTTGAGTCTGTATACATTGACGAAAAAAATTCATAGCGTACACCCAGCATTTTAGCTACATCCAATTAGAAGTTCCATGAAGTGTTTTATTTTACAAGTGGTTGCTGTAGTCAAGTGATTATGGTCGCGAATTCGCTTTGCTTTCCTCGAATCGTGAATCCGAGTTATGATGCTATTAAATGTCAGCCGTACACAGAAGCTGATACATGTTAAATCTGACAAGGTTCAAAGCCTTCAGGCTGGCGTGATGTGGATTATTCAGTGCAATTGGATTTTGATGTAGTCAGGAAGTCAACATCACCGATAACCATGTTCTCAACTATGACCTTTGTTTTATGTAGGCTCTTAAATTAAAGCATACATTTCGCAATAAATATTCTAGTCCAGAACTTAATTAAAAACTTTTAACTAATTCATTGAATTAAAAGATGTATTTAAGATTCCTTTAAAAGAAATGTGTTTCTTCTTACTTATTTAAAGTTCTGTTTAATTTTGTAATCATAAAACAATACCTTTTTATTGAAAAGAAATTGCATTACTAAACTAAAAATATGTGTTAAGAAAATTAAAAATGCGTGTAATAACTTTACAGGCAAGAAAAACAAGTTTTTTGAGGTCTTAGGCGAAAAATTGTTGGGGTATCTCTACGGATATCAGCAAGAAAGTTATTTGGTTTAATATTGTTCATAAAAAAGTGCTTCTTTTTTGTAATTGAAACAACCTCTAAGTCAGGGGTGCCAAACCCAAATTGGTTGGTGGGCCGCATAAAAATTTACTAAACTGAGGTGGCCGCACATATCAAAATAAAAAAAATATTCAAAATATTTTACTATTGTACAGCATTCAAAATATATGATCAACATTCAACTATTGATATGATCAAAAAACACCAAGTTTACCTTTTACTAGATCACAATCACAACAAAGTTGAAAGTCGACCGATTCCACTTGTTGGTGGAAGAATATCTTTTAACCTACAAGGTTCTTATCAACAGTAGATTTATGCTGTCATCTGAGGTTACGTAGTATACCAACTATGTGCGTAACATCTTCACATTTTATACTTGTGTTACAGTATGTTTGCATAAAATTGATTTAGATTTTCAAAATTTTTATTTCAAATACAAAAAATGCAATTAAGTAAAGAAGCTTTGTAATTATTTCACTGTTTGTCAAAAAAAGTTTTATTTTCTGCCCGATAGCCAAATGCTTAGTTTCTTATTGTATGATATTAATTATTGCACCATGATTAAATAGATATCACAAAATGAAAAAGTTACATAATATCAGAAGGTTAAGATATTAAACATTTTTATTCTGCTGCCGTAATTATCTTACATTTCTACCAGCTGGCCTGACAGTCCTGAGGCAACTCATTAAATCTATCATTGGATTCTTTCATTGCCAAATAAAACAAGAAAAAGACTACTAATCTGAACTTAAAAATAAAGACATAAATTATTTATCTGACATATAGAACTAAATACACTACTCACACTCTCAACGAAGTTCTCGTTGAAAGAGGAATAACACACCAAATCTCATCTGCTTTCCTTCATCCATCAACACCTGTTATTACAATTGCTTTGAAGTCAAATGAAGGAAAAAAATTATTTCGGTAAAAACTACACGAGGAGAGATGAGATGGAGGCGGGTCAAAACACGATATTTTCGATTCAACCGTCTGTAGTCCAAATGTCTAAAACAATATAGACAGAAACTCCAATTGGGCCGCAAAAATTCTCCAAATAGGCCGCGGGTTGGGCATGCCTGCTCTAAGTAGTTGGTGGAAATAACTTTTATTAGTTATCTGAAATAAATATGCAACATAATTATTCAACCACCACGATAAATGACCACTTTAAATCATCAAATATAAGATGATTGATGTATACTGTTATGTATGGAGTTATGAAGCACATGCACAAAATTCAGCATCATTTACCGCCCTGAACGTATGAGAGAAATACTAAATAAAAAGTTATTTTATTTCGATGAAGTAAAGAAAAACAAAGTTGCAAATACTTTTAAATGACATTTATGAATTATCCTAAGCAAATACTTTGAATGTAAGAAAAACTGTTTTTAACAATTAGCACTAGCACCAATTTTCATTTGATCAAAATACGAGATCATATTTTATAATATCGTGCATGTGTGTTTTTATTTTAATATTCTAACTGAACACCTACAAATACACTTTATATGTTTCAGTAAAACTAAGTTGTTTTTTTTAAGAAATTTTGAAAGATCGATTCTTACTTATAAATTTAACAAATTTAATTGTAGAGAAAAAAAAGTTGTTTTAAGAGTTTAAATTAGAAGAAATTTTGAGCTGTTTCAAAATAAAATATGAAAGGCTCAAAATCAGCATATTCTGTACGCGCATGTTTGTTAATAGTAGAACTTAGCTATAAAACTTAATGGAGAGACCCTGAATACAGCAGGAGTGGGCAGATTTTTACATGGTACGGTCTTAAACAATTTTTTTTAGGTGTTGCCGTCCACGCAGTGGTGTAGGTGTAGTAAGCTATAAAAAAGCTCACCAATATTTATATTCTAATAACAATAAATTCAGAATATGTACTTACTACATAATTACAATAAAAAAATTACTATTTTAGAAAACCTCGTTTTAAGCAAAACGCAATATACAAACATAACAATTTATACCCACACATTTAATAATATCAAATGATGCATATGTTATCGAACACCTCAAAAAACATTACAAAAAATAAATAATTATCATTTAAAGTTAGTTTTCGTAGAAATTTATTGTCTCAGTAGAAGACTTAGCCTGCATACTGTCCGCCCCTATCTTGAATATCTTGGTTTGTAATTACTAACTGTTAATCATGTACTGGATTCGAAGTGGTCATCTGTGAAGCGGAATGATATGTTGCCTTAGTTATATTCATCGTTGAAAATGCAGCTTTACTAGGGTAGGTAGTGCAAAGGTAGATACAGAAAACGTACGTAGTGCAAAAAAATAATGTTAAATGAAATTCAGTTTTTTTTAAAAAATTAGTATACTTTGCTTCGTCCATTAACCGATGCATGTCCTAAACACGTTCGCTGCTTGGTGCCTTCTGTAGTGGGACATGATATCAACACACGAATTTAATACCTAGGAGGCATGAGCTGTGGGGTGATATTTCAGTAGTCAATCCCGTGTTATAGTGGGAAGAGTTGGGCAACGTTTATTTTTACCTTTATGTTTACCTTTAATCAGCATGTGGGGGAAAGGGCGTTTCTACTGCTGGCATCGCGGTGATCGCATTTTCCATCTATAGTCGCAGAGAATGTGTTAAACTTCATTGCGTAGTTCCAATAATGAAGCATATGTCGTCTACTCATATTGGCAGTCATTGTGAAGAGCCGATACTTCAGTCCAACTGGAGTTGGTGTTTCACAAATATATTTATTTTAGTATACGAGTCTTAGGTCATACGTGAAGTTGTCACGCCAAAATGCCTTGGCTGTCCACAGGTCAATTGCGATCAACAATGCTTACCCCGGGAATACAGTATTACTATAAATAAACATATAATAATACGAATATATGGAGACAGTTCTCACAAAATGTAAGACAAAATATTTGAAGAAGCAATTTCACAAAATTTCTAATTTTGCGGATATTTAGAAAAATGTATAAACGTCTTTTTCCTGTAGTGCAATTGATCCTAAAGAGTTAGGTAATATTTTTTTTCTGAATAAAAATAATACGAGTACACTCAAATTTTGAGCTTTGTATAATTTATGTTTAAATATTTAGAGTATGGGGTTACGAAAATATATAAAAAAATATTTGAAAGATCCAGTGTATTTAAAGTACATCACAAAATTTGTGTAATTGTATCAAAGAAATTATATTTAAAATACAATTGGGTATTATTAACTTCTTAGTACTTAGAACTCAAATATTTCGAAAACATTCATAGGATTTTTCTGCTTTATATTGAAAAAATTCATGTCAGAAAGTTATAAATAAATTAAAATAGCACTCAATTTTTCTCCTCTTATCCATTACTAACCAAATCCTTCCTTTTAAGGTACTCCAATAACTCTGTTTAATTCAACCAGCTTTAAATATAATTTTAAGAAATATATGTACACTGTAGAAGGATAAATGACGAACATTTTGAAAAGTGTAAAAAAAAAAAATATGTCAGCCATTTTCAATTTTCTTCAACAATGCTTATTTTTCTTTAAATTATTTTCTAAAATTAAATTGAACTCACGCAAATAAATTCCCTTAACTTAATGCAATTGAAGATAATAGATTAAAAACTAAAAGGAAGACTTAAAATAAATGAAAGAAACGAAAATATTTGACAGCTGTGATATTAAAGCAAGAAGGTTTCGTAATTCAAAATGGGGCATCGCAGTAAAGTATTAGAAAATTCTTAAATACAATTTAATCAAGATTCATATCTGGAATGGAAGAATATGGGTTTACAATGAATATTTTTTCTTTTAAAAAGATATTATATTTGTGTCTATTTTTAAGAAATTACTTAAGAAATTTTTGCTGCTAATCCTTATTGATTTATGATAAATAAATTAAATTAATCTTTTTAATCTTCCATTATTTATAATAAGAATATTAATATTAACCAAAACATATAATAACCAACATACCTTATGTAATGTTGGCCAACATAATAGAATAACTTATGTAATATTAATTGACATAAATCCTTAGATAATATTAACCAACATAATTCCGTATATTATTTTAACCAATATAATATTGACTTTTGTAATTCTTCCGTTTTTTTAAGGATTCAGTTAAAACGAAATTTTGTAAGCTCTGCTAAAGTATTTTTTAATTCATGGGTTCCTAAAAATATATTTCTATTTTTGTATGAGGAATTTACAATAAATTAGAAAAATATGTTTAAAAAAATAATAATATCATGAAAAAATTAAATTTTATTATGTAAACGAAAACGAATAATAAATCAAAATTAGTATTAGCTTTTAAAAAATGTTTTCCTAGCAGTCCGAAGTAGTAGTAGATTTTTTTTCTTCTTTTTCATAAGGAAAATGTTTTAATTAATACATACATAATTTTCGTTATAAAAGACTTAACAATGTTCGGGCAAAATGTCAATCTCTATAAAAGTTAATGATTTTTTTAAGAAATCTTTAAAAAGTACCAAATGTTATACTTGAAAAAATTTACTTGTGTGTATACAATAGATATTTATATGTGCACAGTTAAAATTACATTGTTATGATTTGATAACAAAAATGATGCATATAATTATTTGTTTGAAATAATCTCTAAAAACTCATTAAAAACAAAGGGAACATTATTACTCAATAAAATATAAAATTCAAGCCAAAATATTCCTCTATTTCATTTTCTCCCTCTGGTATAAAAAGTATTAATACTAATTTTAAAAAAAATGAGTATCAAACTAGAGGTCCTGACATTTTCTCTGAATTTCTATACAATAAAGGAAAAACTTTTATTCTAATGGAATATGCTCTATCTTTAAAAATTCAGAATAATTTTTTTAAAAAAGAAAATTTTAAGCTACATTTTTATAAAGCAATAAGCTAAGTGGATGGAAATACGAAATTAAGAAAATATAGAAAATTGATGACGTAGGAAATTAAAAATTAGAATAAAATAAATGACAATTTTCGATTCAGTCTTTAGAGAAGGAAATGTTCAAACATTTTTTATTTAAATATATTAACAGAATCTTATACAAAGAATCTTTATTTATTTCAAATTTGCTCAAAGAATGTTGAAATAACACCCAAGTTAGGCGAAGTAAATGGAATTTTATTTTGATAAATGGTTAAACGCTTAAAAATTTATAAAAAAAACAAAATATTTATCCAAGTCATTCACAGAAAAGAAATAAATCCTTCTTTAAAATGCAAATATTATCTCCTAGCAAAACTTAATTATTTGCAAAAATAATCAGCTTTCGAAAAATAAAAATCATACTATGGAAATACATGTGTAATAAAAATCATACATTTAAAAATGATTTTAAAAAACTTTCTCTTTCATCTATGTATTGCCTATTATTTTTATACACTAAACTATATTTATAACACTATTTAAATTACATATTTTTAAAACATATTTTTTATTGTTTCTCCCAACTAAGGTAATATTTTTAGTTTGTATTTTAATACAGATAGTTATTGTAGCTTATTCCTCTTCATTGTATTTTTGTACATTAAAAATATGTTTCATATTTCAAAGACAAGAAAACTTTGGTTTTTTTGCTTTTGGCAAAATAATATATTTAACATGTGTCAAGCAATTTTCGTTTCTAAGCGCCGGATATTGAAAAATTTATATTTTTTACGATAAATACATTTTTATATGAGTATTTGGTAATTCAACAAAATTTTATTTTTTTTTTTTTTGTTTATTACATGCGGTACAGTTCATATTCTTTTCACATGACTGCAGAAGGTTATGTAATCATATACATATGCTTCTATTGCTCTGTTAACTAAGTAGAGTAAAATTATACGAGGGTTGGGGCATAAGTCACTGTAACTAATTTTCTTCTTGTAGATATGTGTAGGATCACAAATGTATATGCGTCGTGTGGAAGTTCTGCAAGCATTGTGTGTATGCAGAACAACAGATGGTTCTGTGATAGCTGGTAGTAGCGCAGCGAGGGCTGTGAAATCAGTCAGTTGTTGAGTGTCGTGTGAGATTCAAGTAACTCGTGTTGAACACAGCGATTACATCAAAATAGACGTTCTCCAAGGGAGAAATTAGCCCAGTGACTTTGATCTCATTCCCAAGATTAAGGAACCAATGCGTGGTAGGCGGTTTGCAACACGAGAGAACATTGCTAATGATGTCCGCCAACAGGTGACACGATTCACACATGGTGCGGCAAATGCTGAGGCTGGTGGTATCCAGAGCCTCCCACATCATTGGCAGCGCGAGGTGACAGTAATATTGAGGTTCTTTAGGACCAGGTTTGTCAAGTCAGCTTCATGTGTACTGTGTTGTCATTTTTTTGCTCAGTGATGGCCATAATGTTCTGTATACTACAGTAATAAAATAGTTTATTACGATATTTTAGTGCTATTCATTGTCTACACATGTATTTAACACCTTGTCCTTTCGTCTGTATATGTCATATTTTCCAACCGGACTGGTATCTTCAAGAAAAAAAAAATGCTGCCATGACTTTTGTCATAACTCTCGTATTACCAATTTAAGAAGAGTAACAAATACAATAATTTGCATTTAAGTCAAAACTGCCATTTTGCGCCACCATACTGAGTACTTGCAAGACAACACTCTGGAGGAGGAATGAAAGAAACAAGAGAGTGAGTGAGTGAACAATAACGTCACACTGTTCAGTTACACGAGGGCTTTTGGTGACGGACTACGTAATTTTAAACCATGGTCAAGTGACGTTAACGACACCTGAGCTGACACCCCCTCTCCTAACAATCACACCACACCAATAGGAGGGCGTTTTAGCTCTCGACAGATTTAACGTGCACTGCTGCCCTACACGGTGAGTCTTTAGTGGTACTGGGCTCGAACTCATGACATGCCTGCCAAGATCCGATACCTTGACCACTGGGCTACCGCAGCCCTAATTCACAAGAGAGAGTCATTAGGCAGGTTGAGATATGATGATCTCCTCACACGCGGAAATCTCTTCCACTATTGCGTTTGCATAGTAATTCAGTAGCTAGAAGAGTGTGTGTGTACAAGTAATAAATTATATTATCGTAGAGATGGATCATTCACGCTTGTGAATGATTTCTGACTCATCAAAAGGATCACAGAATATATTCAGCATAATAAATGTATTAAATCTATATTGAATTTGAAAAATAAAATAATTCTTATTTTTGTAATCTTGAAATAAAGTGATCTAAAATACTATATTACACGTTATTCTGCCTGGATTTAACAAAACTAAGCAAAAACATTAAGAACTTTAAGCTGGGGAAAGTTAAGTGATGAAAAAAATCGGAACACTAATAGGTTAAAATTCTAATTATGATCCTGAAAAATCCGGATTCTCATTTTCTAAAACCCATTTTACATATCCAAAAAATTATCGTTCCAGCATTCAAATAACAATTTATACTTTCAAACAGAATGCAAAAACTCCTAACTTCTTCCTTACCTTCCCCATTATCAGAGTTTAACGCTGCCTGATATGCATTAAAGTAAACAAAAATATATTTATCTGACAAATTTAGATACAGATTTAATGCAGCTATCAAAGAGGAATTCAACTAAGTTATTTCCACACACCACCTACGAAAAGAACACGGGCGCTGCATTTCTAACACAGGGGTGGGCAGACTTTTCCAGGGTACGGGCTACTTCTAATTTTTTCAATGCGTTTAAATTTCTAGGTGTTGCAGGCCATTCAGTGTCAGTGGCGTACACCACGAGGGAGGAGTACGGGTCCGAACCCTCCCTTGAATTTAGTTTTTTTTTGTAAAAAGTACGCGAAACTTAATTATTTTTATTAATTAGTGCTAATTATTTATTCAGTAATTTATTTTTTATTGTTTTTTGTTCCTGATAGTCTACAAAATCAAAAAACATGTTTGCTTGCGTATTGGGCTACGATACCAGAATGGTAGACTTTTGCCCCCTTGAAAAGTTCTTATATGCGCCAATGCTCAGTGTTGTAGGTGTGATGAGGTATGAAAAGGTCGGCAATATTTATTTTATAACTTAATATAATAAACACGGAATATTAACTTACCTACAGCACTAAAATATTAACACTTTTAAGACCCTGTTTAAAGCAACAAAAAAAGCAAGATACAAACAAAATAATAACAGCAAATGATTCGCTTGTTATGAAACATTTCAAAATTAAAACAATAAAAAATATTTATCTAAAGTTAGTTTTCGTTGTTGTAGTCAGTAGGAGATTTAGCCTTGTGTGTGTGCATACTTCAACCAAACTTGAATATTTCCGTATATAATTACTAGCAGCTAAAATATTCAGACGGTTACCTCAAAATGACTTTGTGGTCCACAGGTCGCGCGATCGTGATCACTCCCCTTGAATAGGTTTAAATTTACGCTATAAAAATACGTATGTCTCAGATTTAAGGCATTAACTTTACTGGCTTGCTTATTTGCTTCATAAACGTGAAAACTTGCCAAAAGCTTTGATTGTAGTTGGATGATAACAGAATATTATTGAATAATTGTAATGTGAATTAAAGAAGCATCTTACGTTTATTTGATGTCCAGAATAAGCTTTAATAACTATAGCCCTTAAAGGTAAGTAGTCGTTTTCACTTCGATATTAGCCCTTAATCTACCACATTATGATTTACTGCAGTTTTTTTCATGTAATATTTTTTTTGAATCACTACATTGAAAATTAAGGGATATACATAAACAAAATACTCAACTTTGGGAAATTTTATTAGTTAGAGCTAATTAATTAATTAATATATTCAACTGTAAAATTAATTATACACACTGTTCACTTAAAATAAGTAGTCAAATTGTTTTCTAAGCTCTTCATTGACATACAAAAAAAGTAAGACACTTATCTTTTGACATTAACTATTTTTTGGAACAAAAATGTCAATCTTCGCAATCCGCTGCAACCGTAGTCAGCTGAAAACGCATTTTCTGCATTAAAACTATTCATCTTCGCCGCTAAAATACTCATCATAGAACTCATCATGACATATATCTTGGAAGAGTGAATTTAAAAGAATATTCTTGCTAAGTATCGTCAGAGGATTCATAAAAATGGTTATTCGATGTAATTTTAAAGTGAATGGAACTTATAAGTACCATCGGTACATAAAGGGTTAAGGAAGATTATAAAAGTGGAACTATTCTGTTCTTCAATAGCGAATTAATGTTTTCCAGTATCACTGAGGGAAATAGAATTATTCTTAAGAAGAAAAAAGAATGTTTTGAAGAAGTTTGTTGCACGTATTGGCATGATTATTGTTGTTATAGCCGTGGATTTAATCCTGGGATACATATAAAAGACGAGGCCCAGATGAAGAGAAACATACAATACAGTCACGGAAGATATATACTTTATTACAAACGATGATTCCAGCAAAGGACAGAAGGAGTGCGCTGCTTTCCATTCGAGATTCGAATTTCTCCATTTTTTAGACTTCTTTTCCCAACGATACACTTATGCTTTATTCGGAATTCGAAACCAAGCCCTCTCGATTACACGCGGAGCGTCATAACCACCATACTGGCTGGACGGCAGGGTGTTAAATGATATTTCTAATTGATTTATTACTGAATAAGCAATCATTAATCAGCAGTTATATATATATTCTTTCTCTGCATCCAGAATTTTTTTCTCATAACAGTGTTTAAATCATCTGTTACACACATCACATAACGAAGACGTACATAAGGTTGGCATTTGGATTTTTAAATTGACTAAGTTCAACAGATTTAAAATTTTTAGCGTACAATTTATACCCCGGCGCTTTCGTACAAGTTTTTTTCCTTAAATATAACCCCTCCAATAATAAAAATATACGCCACTGTCATATACCAATATTATAGTACTGAGCTTATGTGTTGTCATACCTATTGTTTGAGGTACCATCCAAACAGGCACAACAGCAAACAGACAGCGCCCTGTGGTTCTAACGAAGGAATTGAACCAGAAAAGAAGAAGGAAAGGGGAAAAAGCCATGTTGATGGGATGAAACACTTTATATAATTCCGCAAGTCATTTTTTACAATGTTTACTCTAATTCTTCAATTTTTTGTAAACATTTTTAAATATATTCTTCTCTAATAAAATATATTAATCATTTATCTGGTTGTTGTGACTATCTACGAGCAATATTCAATTTATTAAATATTTCAATATTTAGAATTAAATTACAATAACAGTATAGGAATAAGTTCTAAGGATATGCTATAAGATTCAACTTCATTTAATAATATTATATAGAATATTAATTAAAATCAATAGGGAAAATTGTTCAAAAAATAATTTGAATGGACTTTTCAAATAGCTTGCAATGGTCTAAGATTGAAAATATTTTTGAAAAATTTGTCATTAAGTATACTACAAAAGATAGCACCTACAGTTAAAATATATTCATATACTGTTTCAGAATTAAATTAAATATACATATAATTATAAGAACAGAGTTTCATTTAGCTCCAAAATATTATAGATTTAATTGATTTTGTATTAAGAAAATATTTCACTTCAAAATTTCTAATAATTGATATTGTAAATTAATTGAAGGACGTTTGATATTGATATTTCTTCATAAATTTCACGAAATTACAATACCCTATTTACTCTAATATAAGCCACACTATTTTTCCATTGTTAATGCTACTGAAAATCGGGTGCAGCTTACAAATGAAGGCGAAACATATTTTGGATGGAGGAAATTAAGCTCCCCCTCCATTCAAAAGGAAAAATGCAACCGCCTATTCTGGCCACTTGAAACGACGATTTATCCCATTCCGTAGTTTATCTCCAGTATTCGGTCTACCCTAAGCATCGTTGTCATCTCATATTTAGGAAATTATTTTGCATACGATTTCTTTAAATCACCTAAACATCAAAGATATCGATAATAGCATCAAGACGAGTTCACTATGAAGCAAGTGTGAAAAATGTGGCAATTTCATATGCAGAAAAAAACGGAAACAGTGCAGCGGCCACTGAAAATTTGACACGGATGAAACAAATATACGTCGATGGCGTTAGAAAAATGATTTTATTTTTTCTTGTAAACTTTCAACAGTCTTTAAAAATTATTCTACGTTCTTTTTAAAAATTGTTGCAAACAAATGCATTGGTTGGCATGGAAGACGACACCGTGTAAGAAAATGGCTACGCTGGCAACAAAGCCCAAGTCAGTTATGACACACTGGGAGTGACGAATCATTTTTAAACATGACACTGATGGTTGAGTAATTATAGGTTCATGTATGTATTTGAAAGTTTTTAATACTAGTAAAATGAATTAATTATTAACTTACTATTTCTCACTAAAATTATTTTTTTAAAAATCGTAAGTATCGGATATTGAGGAGCCCATTCCTTTTTTTTTTGTCAACAACGTGTAGAAAATTGGGGATGTGGCTTAGAATCAATGACAAACTTTTTTCACAAAAATATTTTTAAAAATTGGGGTGTGGCTTCGAAACGACGGAGGGTTAGATTCGAGTAAATGCGGTTAACGTAATATTTTCCAAATGTTTTTTTTATTATTATTCATGTCTTTTTTTAAAAAAAACTCCTAAGAGGAAAAACTCCTTAAACGTTAACGGAACTGTACTTATTATTTTAAAAACTGTTATCGTTCATTGAAAGAATGAAATGGCAATAATCTCATTCAGGGTTTTCTTTTTTTTTAAATATAATGTTAATTATCTGCCATTTTTATTAAAAAATTGTCATCATTAAAGAAAATATGTTAGGCTTATTAAAAGCCATTTCTTTTATGCATCAATACATCCCTTAAGTATACATTCAATGTCTTTTCAACTTAATACCCATTACCTCATCATGATCGAAAAAAGTAACAGGAAATGTAATATGAGTACAAAATAATATTCTAAGGTCAGAAATAAAAAAGTTATTTGTATTTAAAAGAAAATTAGGAAATAACTGAAAATCTGAAAAAATTATGCGATGTATTTGTATATGCTAAAAAAGAGGAATAAATGTTGTTCATATTTAGTGAAATTTGACGACTACCCCTCAGCCTCAATTGCCATAATGGTTGTAAAGGCATTAAATTGCAACGAACAGTTGTACTCACCGTAAGCCTCAGCCTATCTATATGTTCATTTCGATATAAAACGGATTAAAAGAATAACACATAATATCAGAAGATTAAAAACTATTTAATAAAAGCAATGAATGATGCATCAATGTAGTAATGTTGATGAAACAATAAAATTATTGCATATATTTAAGAAGATTAAAATAAATACCTATTGAACATTCTGAGATATTATTTTAATTATAAAATTAATTAATGCCGCATTAAAAATTTAATCTATATCACCCGTATAAAATGTCACACTTTTTCCTTAAGATAATTAAAATTCGTTATTTTATTTGTTCTGATGCTAATATAGCTATTCAAAGAGATTAATATTTGATAAAATTAATTAAATTATATAATAATATCATTTGCTTTACTTTTTTATTAATGTATCATATCTCGTATAATGGAATTCCGAGAAAACAGTGTAGCTAATATGAATATATTATTTAAATTTAGACACAATTTATTAGTGCGAATTAATTTTTTCTTATAAAAATCCATTAATCCAAGGTTCGTTTCAAGTTTTTATTGCTTTGCAGCTTATTTAAGCCTATATATATAAATAATGTTTGAATATAATTCACTAAAATCGTTTATTATCATTAAAATTAATAAATCATATATAAGAATAATATTTGGGAGAGGGAGAATGAAAGGTATTATATTCAATAAATTAATATTTTTAAAACACTTAAACTTTATATAGTTTGATGTATTTTCTTTACATTTACATAAAAGAAAAATTAATTTCTTGAAATGTGACGCTAATTAGAATAAAAGAAATCTTTAATAAATATATTATTTGTGATATGACATTAATCTATTTAACTTCTCGAAGGAGAAAATTAGTCCAATTAATAAGACAATTCTTGGATTTTTAAATAAAATTTCTCAAAGATATTTTATCGAACTCTTTGTTGATTAATTTTTTTTTAATCACAAGGTTTTAGAAACACGTCATATTTACTTTTACAACAACTCAAATATAATGCATAATGCACTAATTTAATCACATGCCCTTTCATAAATAAATTACAAAATAAAAACTTTACGCTAGCTACACATGAACTTCAAATTATATGCAAGAACTACAACTATAATATTTTACGAACACAAGGAACAGTGGGGTTAAGTTAAGTACTACGATCTATTCAAATTACATCAACATATTCTTATAAACAAGTCCGAGAAAGATGCTAAACTATTGGAATTCCGTACAATTTCAATTTAAGCCAGACATAGTCTGTGTTCTAGTTATTCCATAATGTACTTTCCACTAAAGAGCGTTGTCTGTTGTGTACAGCTCCAATAAATAACTTCTACACATAATTCTATTAATAGGCTTCATAGGAAGGCCACTAAAAGCACGTTATTCATATGACTTATTTTCAGTTACTTAATGGCGAAAATTATAATGTATTTGAAACACTAAACATCGAAATATTATCATTAATTTGAATTACATTAAAAGTCTGGATATCATGAAAATTTTCAGTTCATAAATATTAATAAATATGGAATGCAATAGAGGATTAAAATCAGTTCCGTTCACTTGAATCATTATTCAAGAAATCCCTGAATTTGTTACTGATTCTAAAAAAAGTTTAGAAATAGCCAATTTAATTTTAATATTAATACAGCTTTGTAATATTCATCATTGTTAATCTTGCATACGTTTTTGTTAGAAAAGAATTCAAGGGATGTGTTTATCTTTGACAAATTTCAATCTATTCATACAATTTTTAACAAAACTTCCTTCGCAGTTCACGATTAAAATATTCCAGAAGTAATTATTTTCAGTCATACAGAGACAATTGCTAGTTTGAATTGTCCCTGTCCCTGAAATTGATTCAACACATCCGAATCCAATCAATAACTAACACATATTACATTCGTACTAATTTGACTATTATAGATAATATTTTAAATAGTTATCACAGTTCTTGCTTTTTTTTCCCCAAAAAGGGGAAATCTTAGTATAACAATATTAAAATTTCTGTGTATAGAAATATTATATAAATTGTTTACAATACAAGTTTTTTTAGTTAATTAAAATAGCTACAAAATTTATATTAAAAAAAGGTAAGTTCTTGGTTAGATCATAAATGTTGGATTAATTGTTTTTTTTTCCTATACACTCATTCGTAATAAATTTAACATTGTCAATTTGCTTATATAAGTTTTGTTATAATTATTTATTATGCTTTTTTCTTTTCATTTGTTCATAATTTTATTTTTTCTATGTTTGTGGTTCATTTAGTTTTGCATAAATTTCACTATCTATTAAATTGTTTCATAATTTTTAATTCAATATAAACCTGTTATATTTTAATTATTCACGTCTTTTCTTTGCCTTGAAAGCTCTTTTTTGAAAGTTATAATGTTTGCATTTTTTCTAAATATTTAAAATAATCTTTTAAGGCATATTTGAACCGTTTTCTTTCCTGTATGCTTTCTTGACACTGATACGACGCTAATTTGACTTTTGTTTAAATTTTTAAATCTTTGAACACAGATTCCTAATTTCACATCGCATCAGGACAATTAATTAAGTTAACTAATTCTAAATAATAAAACTCTCATCTCACAATAAATTATACACTGATCGTATAGTTTTAAAACATTATTAAATTTATTTTTTAAGCACATGTAATTGTAATTTACTTCATTACAAAATCAAAATCAAAATTTAACTTAGCTTGAGAGAGGGAAAAGATAGAGTTGGAGAATGGGCATGGTCGACGCCCGGAGTCTCCGCGAAGTTTTTCCCTTTTGTTATTCTATAGCTCAGAGATCGGCTCTCTGTCTCAAAATTCGGGGTGCGTCCCGTTTTATTTTCCGACTTTTTCACACAGAAATCCTAGAGCGGACTCTTTGTCTTGTCCACGTAATTATCTCTGATTGGTCCAGAACCAGCGCAGAGTTACATCGTTCCAAACCCCTAAGGTTATCGAACTTTCGGAAACGCGGGAAATTTGTTGACGCACCCCGCAATTTATGGGTCCAGTGACCCCCAGGCGTCGGAACCTTTTTGGCACACCCCTGTCGAAGGAATTCCACCCTTCTGTGAGGGAAAAAGAAACGAATTCCAAAAAACTGAATTCGAAATTTTGAGGTATGTTGAATAGTTTGCCCTGGCCTCCCATCATTCCTCTCCTCTCTCAAATTCACAGCACACAAAAAAAATTCACAATCGTATAAACAGAATTGTCCATTAGAAACATAAAACGGAAAAACATCAATTCCTTCCAATCCTTGAACAATGTAATCCACTGGAGTCCTTCATCTGTAAATGCCCCAGCAGGAGAGAAAAAGAGAAACACATAAATGCTCTCCAATCCTTGAACGAGGTCATCCACTGGAGTCCTTCAACTGTACGAGAGCTCGGCCATCCTGTGGCCCCGACAGATGGTGAACAAGTAGCTAATGCATGCTGTAAGAGAAATAATTGTCTCCCAGGGAAACCCTATTAGTCATGAAACCAAAACCAGTGTATAGAAAGAAAACCTGACCCCATTTGACTTCCACCGCGGACTCCAAGCACCGACCGCGTCATTCCTACAATTTACAATTGAAATTGTAACAGAAAGGAAGAAAAAATTATAAAGTAAATTCCAAAAATTAAGTCCCAATTCCGTTAGCGGTGAGAGGGAAAAAATTAACTACTAACAACTACAATTAAATTCAGGTAACGAAAAAAAATTGTCGAAATGGGTCACCAAACAATTCACAAGGACAACATGTATAAAATAACAAATAGAATTTATCGAATAATCACAAAGAATCATGTGCCATTAAATCATAAAAAGAAATAAAACGAGTAACACAGAGTAAATTCAAAAATTGCATATATAACAGCTTCGATACTCACAATAACCACACATACGATCATCGAACAAAATACTTTGTGATACGAAATAAGTAAAAGTGAAAACATATATAATCAATACAAACGTGGCACAAAGAAACAGACACCTCATAATCGTATAACATCGAAATCTTGACACGACTAATATGATGTGCATGTATCAGACCACCAAAAAAATTTTTATTATTTTAACCTTCAACAATGCTCAAAGCATAAGAAATTGCAATGGTTAACTAAGAGCAATGATTACAATCTCTCGTAAAGTAAAAAAAAACAAAAAAAAATATTATAAAATAAAATTATAAATTCAAGCGAATAGTGCGTAGGTGAAGAGAAATTAAAATAACCTCCGAGAATGCTTAATAGCCTAAGAAAATTTTTTTAAAAAATTCACTACAGGCATTGGTTACAATTGAAAGTTTAAAAAATTAATGTAATTAAATTCAGATTTGCAAATTAAAATGTATAAATTGAAGCGAGTAGTATACACGGTAAAAAAAAATATAACCTCTAAGAATGCTTAATAGCCTAAGAAATTTTAAAAAATTCACTACAAGTATTGGTTACAATTGAAATTAATAAAAGAAAATTAATGCGATTAAATTTAGAATTGCAAACTATGAGTGTGCATTTGATCAGGATGCATCCCCAATGTTTACAAAGGCAGAAGGAAAAAAACATACTATCTTTTGCGATATGACGATTGCTAGCCACCGTCAACACAAGAGACAGAATGTACAATTAAGACAAAAAAAAACAATGCAAATCCGATTATAAAAAAAACTATATCAAATAATACTTTTTAAAAAAATTTGAGAGGAAAAAAAAACAATCTGTTCTACATTCAAAAACATGCGAATTTTCATTTTGAGAAATGAATTCCAGAAATCACAAATGCAATTGAAAATTCAAGAAAAAAAATTATAAACATAACATTGATATTGCAACCCATGACATATGAGGCGACACATACAGATTTATGTAATTTTAACTAAAACAAAAAAGCAAAAAAAAATTATTACAAGTGCTACACATAATTAAACATAATTCTCGCCAAAAAAAATTCACTTCACTAATCAACATCACATTTTAACATTTCATGTAATACAATGTATCAATTCCAAATAATAAAATAAAAAAACTCATCACAATGTTTCACTGTGCTCGCAACAAATATACAAAAAAAAACCCAACAAAGATCCTCAATTTTCAACAATACCGCTAACTCAATTCATCGATAATCATCGAATTCATTACTCAAATATCATTCTATAACATTAACCCAAAATTCTCAGTAACCCTAAAATGATTCCTCAATAATTCAAAAATGCCTTTACCTCAAGATCATTCATATCCTGTACCTCAATAACACTAACTAAACTTATCTGCAACTTCCAAATAATTAATCGACTTCTCCACAATACCATTAACTAAAGCCCATCAACTTATTTACACAAAATCTCACATAATCCTCAACTTGAACTTTCCTAGATTCATCTCAAAACATTCTTAAATATACCACACAATCATTAATTCAACTTATCTGTGTTCATTAACTTATTTACTCGAAATCACACAAAATCCTTAACTCAAAATTACCTTCTCTACATCAAAACATCTTTCTCCAATATACCACATAATTATTACAACTCAATTTTCCATTTCCATATCAAAAAACTCTCGAGTTTACCACATAATTTTGGACGCAAACTTATCTATCTCCATAAAAAAAAAACTTTCCCAATTATTCAACAAATTCATCAAATTAAAATTTATCTATCTCCTTCGAATAACTTTCTCAAATCCTTTCTCAATAACTTTCCACAAAATCCTTAACTCAAACTTATTTAACTCCTTTAACAATTAATAAAACAAAAAAAATTCACACCTGATCATCTTCAACGTTTTCAAACCAAAAAAAAATAGGCTGTTCAATACATAATAAGACAAATTTTACTGTCACAAAACCATTCATTGGAATGTTAATTTATGTGGCATAAGAAACGTTTGCTGTCTGTATTAACAAAAGCTACCAATAGGTGCCGTGTACAGACTCGTATTCTTGAGTATCAAGTGATCGAACTGAAGCGGGTCTGTGGGCGCCTACGAAACGCGCCCAGTTGTCGAAATGGAAGCAAAAATCTGCAATAATCAGCATCGGATATCTTTGATATCTTACGATATGATTAAAGACTGGAACAAGAAGGCAACAATATCTTAAAACGCTTTATCACAGAAGACAAAGCTTGGTTGTATTACTTTGATCAAACCATAAGATAACAAAGCAGTGAAGGGAAACATTCATCTTCACCTTCTCTCAAGAAAGCGAAAACTGTGAAATCAGCTGGTAAATTTATCACCATAATTTTTTGTATTATGAAGGAATTGTGTATCAACACGCTGTCGAACCCGGTACTACCGTAAACGACTCGTACTACACGAATGTCCTGCGAACAATGGTACAGCACGTTAAAAGGAAACGTACATTGCTTCGAAATGGCTTCCTATTGCACCATTGCAATGCCCGACCACATATTGCTCGTTGCGTACTGTATGTTTCGAAGCAGAACAACGTAGAGATTTTACTACACCCTTTATACAGTCCTGAACTCACTTCGATTTCTGGCTGCTTCCTCAACTTAAGAAACCATTACGATGCAAAAGTTTTGCAAGCAACAAAGCATGTGTAAAGGCATCACTGTGTAGGCGATTTTGATACAGCTCTCACAAAATGGACTTTTATATGTTTTTAAGTGAACAGAACTTTGGGATAAATGCATTACGTACCATTGAAGTTATTTTGAAAAAAAAACCATGCAAATGATGATGATTAAGAATATTCTGCTTTTTTATAATTTAAGTCATTACTTTTTGAACAGCCCTCGTACATTAGTATAATATTTTCTGCTGCTTAGATTTTTAACTTATATAATGTTTCAATATACACTCATGGACAAAAACATCAAGCGCATCAAGACAGAGTCGTCAAAATGAAACGAAATTTTGCATACGTAATGACTACTTTGATATAAGTAACTGATTAGAAAATCAAAGAAAAGGGATAATTTATTTCAGAGAAAAAGACAAAAGAACGGAGGATTTAATACTCTTAAAACGAAATAATAATATATTCAAATAGTGATACATTGCCACACAACCTCACTTCAAAATCTAGTTTTATTCTGCTTAGTAAAAAATTATAGTTACAAACTAATACTATTTTATTACAGTCAGATTTTTGTTTTATGATATTGGAAAAAGTGCATGAAGCAGGGCTATTCAATACTTTTTTATTTAAGAAATAAATAATATATTACTACAAAACGAACATTTTCATAATTTCTGAATAATTTCTGAAGTAACTCCTGTTTAGTTTGTTCTAAATTATTAGTATTTCAGAGCAATAGGGCAACAAATCCGAGTCTTCCAAAATGTAAGAAATCATAGCATTCATTTATGTTTAGCTATCCAACAATCAGATGCAATTTCTTAATATTTTTTCTAATATTGAATTTTCATTTTATTTTAAAGTTTTCTTATCAAAGCTAATCTGCTCTTAAGTCTTAAAACGACATAATCTATAATAGTTTCTTTCCAGTTAAAAGAAGAACCGAATATTTTTCAGTTTTTTTCGCTGTGGGAAAAATTAATTTCGTATGTATATTTTCAACATCCATATAATTTCTTATAATAATATACATGCCCTTTTTTAAACTCTCGATCAAAATCCCAATAATTAACAATTATATTTTTCTTAAACTCAATATACCAAGAGTGGTGAGCTTTTATGGATCAACGTGCCATTTTTTCTAAAGGAGTTTTTAATTAAGGTATAGACGTTGCCATCAAATAATTTTTACTTGTGATTACTGAGAAAATAATAAAATTAAATGCTAACAACACAATATTGGCTACGAAAATATATCTTTTACACTGCATAGTTATGAATGTTTTAGTTACACGTGTAATTGAAATTAAAGTTACATTAGTGTGGCTTCTGTTGTTACAGATTGTGGATGACAAATAAGTTATATTAGGATTGTAAGATGTTACTTTTTGTAGAATACATGCTGAATTGGAGTCATCTGCCAAACGGTTTCTAAACAGGTAATTATTTTTGCAGTGGTTTACTTTTGTTGACAAGAGGGTTTGTGATTTGTTTTAAAATACTGTTTTACAGAGGATGTTCTGCATGCCACTATTCCAGAATACAAAACACACACCGCTTTCTCGCCTTTACTAATAATGTCATGTTTCTTCGTCCACCAAATTTGAAATTCTCTTTTGAACTTACTATCTTGCACTTTTTTTCTCTTTCACTGAACTAGTCATGTTGAATAACAGATAAAAATCATAAATATAACACAGATAAACTTTTTAAATACAGTTGCATCAATGAAATTGACTATGCTATGAGTAGACAAACTTTACATCATAAGCAATTGTAGTCTATGACGTAATTAAGTCAAACCAATAACAAACGAGTGTGCTACCCGCCACCCCAACACTCGCGTTTGTCCGTAATACTTCCCAGTGAACTTTGAAATTTTGAAATAAAATGCAAACCATTTTGATCATTTGCGTGCCAAAAATATTGTGTCGCACGCCATCGATGGCACGCGTTCCACTGGTTCGCCATCCCTGCAAAAGACAGTTCTAATAACAATATCATTCATGCAAAATAAATGCGTACACTAACATGGCGATCCAGAGATGAGATGGAGTTTCTAGTGACTTTAATCATACATCATTATTACACAGTCTTAAATTACAAATCAGTTTCGTGCGATTAACTTCGGGCACGTTTGAACCCACACAACATGACGTATTCAAAGTTTTCATAAATATTGAAAATATGCATTCAAATCTAGTCAATAACACAAATAAAATGCAGCCATTGCCAAACTTTCACACTGAACTTCATTCCACTATTTTTATACTGGTAGTAAAGAGAATTCTGGAGGCTTTTAAAAGAATTTTATCAAATAACAATCTTGCAAGCTTCTAGATTTGCCTTGAAGCATTTATTTTATCTTCAAATTTGGTGATATAGCACACGTGCCGCCAACTATATATGTTGCTAAGTTACTCTTACTTATATTCAGTGTTTTTATCAGATGTATTCTCCCTTTGTGCCGGCAAACCATTTTTCCGGCCTCAATACCCCTTTGGCAGGCAAGAAAATAAGATTCAAACTATTTGTAACAATATATTGTATCATCATTTCCGCAAATGATCTCCAAGCTCTGCTGATGATAAAGGTAGAGGGAATCATTTCCTGGCTTGCACTCGAAAATTCCCTTTAATGTTCAGTTATGTTAAGCTTTGTTAACTGCTGTTAATACGACAAATGTTTGACTTCACATTTGGCCAACTTCTCAGAATCATTGTTAAATGGTTGGGAGCATCATTTGCATGAAACTAGGAACAATCACCAGGGAAGGCTGTCTTCACTATTAATTAATTGACTGCTTATTAACAATACACTTAAAAATGTAACACGAATAGTTTCCTTTGGAGGAACGCAATCTTCAGATACATTCAAATACTCTGCTACTTGCTAATTCAGGTAGATCTTTCATGTTAAGTTGGTATGGTTTCAAGAAATAGAACGCCTCCCGTAGAGTTACCATGCCCCCCTTCCTAAAGAGCACTCCCCACTGTTTGAAAAATGCTGTGGTATGATTATCAGTAATGTTAAGACTTCCTAACAACATAAATGTATCTAACCTGTGAAATTCCGGAGAACTTTTTTTGTTTGAAAACGGATTTTCTGAGTTAATATTTAAAATTTGCCATTATTTGCTCAACTGGGGATTTAGGCTTTTAGTGAACAATAATGTCTTTTTTGCTAATCCTTTTATGGCAATTTCCTCATATACCAACGATTTATATTTTAGAAAAAAGTATATTGTTATTTTTGACTCTTGGTAACTGTTTTAGATATAATTACCCTTGCCACATTGGAATCGCCTGGAATTTTTACTATTAAAGATCCTATTGGGAGGCATCAATAACTCTGCTTTCTAAAAATCGTCAGTAAATTACATTTTAAAATAATTGTATACAAATTAGTTTCTTATCTGTAATATGCCCCTTATCGTAGATAATTATCTATTTTAGCCTCATGTGTAGAACACAGCGAAGCCTAAGGATATGTATAAAAGTATCTTCTGCACACTAAATGTTTTCATTGTTTCATTTATCACCTATACAATCCTATACATTTTCAGTAATGTTTTAAAATAAATAACCATACTTTTAAATTTATTTTATTCTCTTTCTCTCTCTCTCGATATTGCATTATCATTCATTTTAACTCATGTGAAATACATACAACAGAATATCGAAAAATGTTCTTATTTTCTAAATCATTTTGCATGATTTACATAAAATAAGACACAATTCTTTACTAAATGCTACATTAAAAATAAATATTAATTAAGTGTTATTATTAACGCTCTGAACAATCATACATACTCAAACACATAATCGCTTTTTTTTCTTTACAAATTAATACTACCTTTGTTTGAATCCTTGAGGAAGTGTTAATGAGAAGGAAACAGATTTTCTTCGTAAGAGTTTTGTACGTCGGCTGGTATTTAATTTGCACTAATTAAGCCAGATTTATCATTATCAGTTTGTGTGTCTTTGAACGAATAAGTTTTAAGAAGGAACGGAGTACGAAAAAGTAAAAATAGTGTATAAAAATCGAGATTAATTAAACTATCAAAATGATTACTTTGGAGTTTTCAGAGTAATATTTTTCTGTTATAATTACGTTATGGTTAACTCTTTGTGTTAATTCTTCAAGAAAATGTTTTCAGAGAATAAATCTAAATTGTATCCAAAATATAACCCCTCCCCCTCTTTTTTTTAATTTCCCCCTCACACCATGTATAGTTATTAAAAATCAAACTTTATTTAAATAAATGTAAAATATTATTTTAATAATTATAGGAAAATAATTTTATAGCCTTTTTTCACGAAACTCTTGTTTTAATGAATTTTACTTTTGGATACTAAATGTTACTTTTCCTTGTTTATTAATCAAATGTTAATCTACTTTTATATTGAAAAGTGAATTTAGTTGTTTGGCGTTAGAGAAATAATTTTTTTTCCTTTCATTCTAGAACATGCCACTTTTTCAGGATTGTTTTGCAACAAACATAATCAAACTTGCTTCACCTGGGAATATTTTTTTAATTAATGTATATTCTCTCACAGGCATAAATCTTTTATAAAATACACACCTTAAATTAAATAGATCTAAGAAAAAATAATATTTACGCATAACTATTACTCATAATTTTTCTTCAGTAATTATATACTAAACTAGACATAAGCATTATATATATATTATGCTTGTGTCTCGTTTCTTTCTCTTTTTTTTACATTTTTCAAGCTTCTCTGTTTAACGTTTTTTTTTACGATAGTAAAAAAGATATTTTAAAATATAAAAACCTTCTATCTTGCAACAATTTCATATTTTAATCAACTAATTCTAGAAAAAAAAGCTCTCCCGATTTTGAGAATTTTTTCGTATAATAAATGACAAATACAGGGGAATTCCCTACCATTATAACAAATGACAAGACATGTTGGGGATACAAAAATTAAAAAAAAAATTCCTAAATTACATAGACTCACAAAATCAAAAATGCCTTTTTCACGAGACAAAAAACATTGTATGCAAGTTCAAAGTTCAACTGCACAACAATTCCTCACCATACTAGCATTTGAAGACCGACCTCTGAAATAATAAGATGAACAAATTTTCAGCAACTGAATTGCCAGGCATTTATTTTATTTTATTTATCAAATGCCTGACCATTGTTCATCAGGTCATAAGACAACGAGCTCTCCCATATTGATTCCCAATACATTAAAAATTCTTAGGTAAAGAGCACATGTCTAGATGAGAAGCGTCCATGGACTTGTCCAGAAGCACACAAAAGGGGGAAGGATACAAATGAGCGCAAAGGCAGTCATGTGCAGTCAATAATCTAAACTTAGCCACAGCAGCAGCACGAGAAGTGTCCGAGACACAGGTTTTATTAGAATCCTTCACTTCATGATTAATTTTTGGCATCACTGGTAGCGGAATCTCGAAAGCAATTTTTAAAAATTCTATTGATTTCAAGTTTTGCTAAGTGAAGAGGCAAGCCTCTAGTAGGTTTTTGGAGAATATCCGTGCCTCTTTTTCCTAAAAGATCAACCGTTTCATTTCCCCAAAGTCCATAATGGTAGGGTACCCATTGGAAGAAAACCTTTGTTGGAATTCGAATTAGCAGACATCAGTGGCGCACACAAGGGGGGGTCCGGGGTTCCGGATTTGCTATTAATGATTAATTTTATTAATTAATGCTAATTTATTCAAAAACTAGTTTTTTACTTTGTTTTGTTCCCGAAAATCGACAAAATCAAACGAAGCATGATACAAGAATGGTGAACTTAAGACACCGGACTCCCCCCCCTTGAAAAAATTCCTGTGTGTGCCACTGGCAGACATACTTGTATACCTCGGATGTTGAGCTGCGCTTATACCAGGAATGTTACCCGAACAGGCATATATCTTATGGTACGATCTTTCTACGCCTGAATAGAATTTAATATAAAGGTATTGTTCTGAGAGATCTATTACAAATCAAGAGAGGTTTACGAGGACGCTGGACAATTAATAGAATATCTTACACCTTACTAAAATTTAGATAAGCACAAGTACTCAAGCGATAACTCAATAAGCCACCAAGTACTTCCCAATCACCCTTGTGGAGGATACTGTCAGTAAGTTAAATGAGTCTGCATTATTTACTACGGGTGAGGTATTAACACCTGAAGAGTATTAACAAAAGATAGATTTTCATGTTTAGTTACATCGCCAGAGTACGCTGTACACCTCTGATTCTGCAATACCAAGAGATCGTGAATAATATTTCTTCTCTCTACAACTTGGCGCGGTGTGGCTGTTAAGAAAGACAGAGAGAGAGAGAAGCTAGCTCAAGTGCCAACATATGACCGTAGCTCAAAATAACGTGGTTCATTGTCAATAGTCATTGTGTTGCTTTAGAGTACGATGGTAATAAATATTCACTAAATGTCCTTTATAACCTCTTGGGGTTTATAGCACTAAAAAAATATTATGTTTACTAAATGATCATTGTTGTAAAATATAGGAACTATTTCGTAATAAAAGGTACCAGTATCTATAAACTTTTTTTTCAAATTTTGAATTATTATTTTTTAAGGAATATAATTTATAACGAAAGAACTACTTGATGCAGAAGCAAATAAGTAGGACACACATTTTTAATTCGAGCTTTTCAAATTTAATATAATGCCTATACATTCAAAAATAATTTTAATTTTTATAAAAAATCATTTTCCAGTATTCTAGTGAACTCTTACCTATTTCTAAAGAGCTGAAGCAATCTAATTATGGATTCGCATAAAGATCAAGATTTTTTTTAGCACGAGAGATTAGTAAAACTAATGCAGAAATTGAAAATCTATCACAAAGCCATCTAAATTTATTTCAGCTTAACCCCCTAAAAACAATTTTAATTTCTGTCATTCAAATTAAAAAAATCCAGACTATATATTGAAATCATTTATAATTTTGTACAAACCTATTTCGTTTATCTATTTTAATTTCATATAAAAATAATTATCTATTTTTATCTTTTTAATCACTTGGAGGAACCCAATTATAGATTCAAATAAAAACCAAATATTTTCTATTCGCAAGAGGGAAACTAAGAACAGATGTATAAGAACTAAAAATTTAAAGTTAAAAAATTTAAATGCTTCAAAGGAAGTATTTTCCAAATAGGTTATTGTTTTTATATATCACAGAATAAGAAAACATATAATGGAATCTAATTTGGTTTTTATTTGCTTAAACTCATTCAATTTAAGTAAACTAATCGAATTTTTAAGAAAATAAACTGAAATGTATGGAAATAAAAATAATTCACAAAATTAAATTATTCAAAAATCACGCATTCAACTTCTTCGGCAATGAAAATTCAAAATATTTTATTGCATAAGCATACGTATTTTAATACAAAACAATTTTTTTTTACTTATTTGATAAGCATTTCATGCCTATAACATTTTCAAAACATTTGAAGTCTGCGAATGGTATTTTGCATTTTTAATTTGTTATGTATGTAAATGGCAGCATATAAGATTTTGTTTATTCATAAGAGGGTAGTGTAGTATTGCTGTATACATGCATTTAAGGTTATTTTAACTTTTATATCACAAATTGTTTCAAATATTAAAAATTACACTGTTATCTTTCTGTAAAAGACAGTGTTTAGATGAAAATACATAATTGAATTTAAATTTAGAAAATTTTAATTTTATATATGGAGAACTTCGAAATGACATCTAAATTGGCAATGTTAGAAATATCACAGGATTGCCTCTAAATACATATTTCATTATAAATAAAATGCAAGATATCGCAGATAATTACAATTTTTAAATTATTTCTTTCGTATTACTAATTTTGTTTCATATTTAAAAAGCTGTAGGAGAAATATTTATGTAATAATTCACTAAACATTTTTCTCTAGAGATTTCATGAAATTCATAATGATCTTCTACCCTATAAGAAATCGCATGGTAATTAGTTTTTAGCTTCCCATCTGACGAAAATATTATTGCTTACCACAATGTTATCTCCTTAAAACTGTCACGTTCGTGTTTTTAAAGCAAAATGATGGAATATTGCATCATCCACGCAATTCGACCAATCTCAAACATCTTTACCGCAAATCATTAGCTACTAAGAGCTGCAGGTTAAAGAAAACTATAAAAGCTGAGATCTTTGGACTGAACACAGAATGTTCTTATGTACTGCCTTTAATACTATGCGTGCTTGTGCTATGCTTTTTGTGTCACCGCTTTACTTTTTCGATAAATATGCATCTATAAATATTAACTCATACTTTCAACGACTTAATCCGTATCTCAAAATAATATTTCATTCAATATAAAATTTTAAAATAAACTATTAAAAATAAAATTTAAAATGATTTATTAAAAATAAATATTTTAAGTATATTATTAAAAATAACATTTTAAAATAAATTATTTTAAAAAAATTAAAATAAGTAATTAAAAACAACATTTTAAAATAAATTATTAAAAATAAAATTTTAAAATAAATTATTAAAACTAAAAAATTTAAAGAACAATACCATAATTAAATAAAATAATAAATAGGAAAAACTCATTTTTCCATTGAATTCTCGAATATAAATTATCAGTATTAGTAATTCTTAATGTTCTATAAAAATACACACTCCACAATGAAAATTCTTTCTAAATTATCTTTTAAAAAACGTTGCATTACCCCTGTATTAAATTTATCATTTTTTAACCTTTAAATTTCTTTTGAGTAATTGAAGGGATTCATTTTAACACACTCTCGGCTACATTTTTCGGCTATCACATTTCTTCGAATATCTCATTAGATTCTACGAAATTCTCCAAATTCTATTTCTCTCAGAAGTTTGAAAGAAAAATTCCCAATCTTTGAACTTTTTCTCCATTTCCCTGTTGAATAAAATATGAATAGGGAAAATTCCGGCCGCAACCATTGTCAAAGAATTTTAAAAAACGAATAATACTTTTGCACCAAAGCTCCAAGCTAAGAGAAGAACCAGAAAAGAGATAGTTCTAAATTCGTAGAATAAAAGAAAAAGAATTCGCTTTTGTAAGTGAAAAAGACTATCTACACTACTATTTTACCCATCGTTCTCCCCTGGACCTATCAAAGTGTCGTTTATCTTAGAATTTTCCCTATTTTGGTGGAAAAGAATGGATCTGCACCCTATTTTCCCTATAAGAATCTTCCATCTGAGATTTTATTTTATAGAAAGCGATCTAGTTTGAAATAAAAAGAATACCATAGCAGAAACTTGTCGAAAGAGTTTTCAGGGAGAAATATTTGAATTAAATAAACGTGAATATTCTTGAATTTTATGGCAGAATTTCATAATGTATTCAAAACCAGTTGAACATTAAAGAATAATATGTGTACACAACATGGTTTGTTACGAAATAAGTTATTTTTTCGCTTAAATTTCAAAAAGGTTTTATTATATACGCACTTGAATAAAATTTAGAATTTTTTTAGACCAAATGCCCAAAGAAACTTTTTACTTTGCCATAGTTATCCAAAAACACGTCTTGTTACGTCCAAATAAGATTTTTTTTTTACAAAATCAATAAAGACAAGATCTATAGTGTCTGAAAAATATACTTTTTAGAGAGAGTATATGTATAGATATGTATTGTTAAAACAATTCCAATACGAAATAATTATTTAAAAGCATTATAATTAAGCGAAATTCTCTCCAAAAATAATAAAATCACAAATTAATGTGGTTTTTTAAAAATAATTAAGAAACATTATAAAATATTTCATCTTTGTTTCTTGTTATTTCAAAATTTCTGTTTGTTTTTCTTTTAATGATTTTTTCGGTGTCCTAAGATTTCAATGCTGGAATTTCCGAGTTTCATTTTTAAAGATTATTTTATTTCTAAGTTTAAATTTATCAGAAAAGATAATTTTTTTAAAAAAAAAACATGATATTAATCTAAATAAAAAAAATTCACTTCTTCCGTAAATTTTTTTTCGAATTACCAGCTTGAAGTGTTATAGCAATGTACTTAGAGTGCATGCTTTTTTACTGTTCTAGCCAAACTTTAATTCATCCATCTGCATTATGCAACTTGAAACAAAGCATGACTTCATGCCTGTGGTGGTAATATCTATATAAACCTGTAATAGCATTCATGTTATGACGATCGTTTTGGCAAGGTGGCTAAGATACTCGTTTTCGGATCGGAAGGTGCCCAGTTCTAATCTTTCTTCAGACACATTACTTTCTTTAACAAAGTCCCACTGTCCTATCTTACGTATCTTAGCAAATTAGAGACGTTTATCTTGTTCAGACAATTAGCAACTGTATTCACGATGACCTTCAGCTTTCCAAGTCCTTATAATGTATAGTATGGCAAAAACTGTGGTCGGAGGTCATTTCAGACGATATTCGATTAAGATCCGCAGTTTACATCATTATTACCACTCTGATTTCACAATTAAAGAGAGATTACCCGTTTTAACCGATTATTCATCACTTACTCACTGATGATTACAAATTTCTCCTTCAGACCCAATCTCTTACAACAATTCCTGGTCTTCATATAATTCCACAACAGATGCTCGTGAGCATTCCAAAATATGGCAATTTCGTTCTAACATCTTACTATAATTCCACTTTCGAAATCCACAAATCACTCCCCCTCCCCTTTTGCTTGCAGTGGAATACGTTTCCCGCGAAAACAACTAAGGTATGCGACTACGTTCAGAACCGTGATTTAAAAAAAGAGTATAAATGGATAATTTTCATGATATTTAGTGTCACTTAGGTTAGAATACATGTATAAAATTGTTTTAAGAACATTTTGACAAAAAATTATTTAAATACAATATTTCGGAAAATAATTAACTTAGAATAACCTTTATTCAAAATGTTCTCTTTTTGTGAAAAATGCTTCTATTGCAATAATATTTTGCATGTATACAGCCCAGTCCTCTGTACAGAGACTCAACTACGATTTTTGAAAAATTCACATTATTTTCAGAGTTACAACCAATTGAAGTAATTATCGGCGCTTTTTTCTTTAAATTTCCCCCCTCTATTGTCATGAAACATGGATAAACCCACTTTTAAGGTATATATTTCAAAAATTCTAGGTGACCCTCTGTACAGAGGACTGGGTTTAACACAGACGAAATATTATTATAGTGGAAGCATTTTTCACAAAAGGAGAATATTTTGAAAGTAGGTCATTCTATGTTCATTTTTTGTCAAAGTATTGTACTTAAATAATTTTTTATTGTAATACTATTCATAAAACAATTTTATATACATTTTCTAATCTAAGTGACACTAAATATCATAAATATGATATATTTAAATGCTTTTGCAAAATCAAGGTTCCGAACATAGTGGGATACCTTAAGACAAAGTATCGTTTAACACGATACAATGCAACTGTCCTGACAAACAACTCTGCATTTTCATGCATTTTTTTCTCTTATGATGAAACAAAAATTGCTTAACACGCAGCGATTTTTTTCTGGAGAAGAAAGATATTGTAACTATAAGTCGACACTTAATGAAATTTTCGGAGAAGGTTTCAGTATTTTTTTGAACTGTCCTAAAGTATCATTAAAAGAATTCCTCGTAGTAGATGATGGCAATGTGTGTGCAGCTCCAATTATGCAGAGAAAAACATTTTGGGGCATATTCAAAGCTCAAAAACTATCATTGATGCAGATTCGAATGACAACAAAAAAATAATGAGTAAAGGAGCTCTAGTTCCCATGTCATCCGGAATGAGGAACTTAATGAAAAGTATGCTCAATTATTTAGACGCACATCCCAATGGTGAAATGAATAACAAAATGCACGACACCGAACAATTTGTTGACTATTTGATGCTTAAAAAGACAATAAAAAGAAAAGAATCAGATTACTTTCTTAAAACTAGATAAATGTTTATTTTTCAAAAACTTGAAAAATGTATTAAATATCCATAAGTTCTTGTGAATGTTTTTACTTCATTCATTTTTATTGAATACATGCATATCTACATATCTGAATAAATAAAATGTACTCTCTCTAATAAACCTAGTTATTTGTCATATATATTTTTGTTTTCAATATCCCTTAACACGAAACTATATTTTAATCCCCTCAGTTACGACTTAAGCGATTTTCACTGTATTCGCAGACAATTCACTTATATTACTCTGTCTCAGGAACTCATGCTTTTTTTATCATACTAATGAATTCTCTAGCTGCAATACTGCGATGTAATAGCATATTTGCATAGAGCTGTCAGATTTCTGTATTAAAGTTATTGTTTAGTTTATAGCAAAATGTGTGTATCATACATGGAATAATTATAGAAACAAAGGAAAAAATGACGCCAAAAGGTTTATACTTATAACAATAATACTAAAAGATATCCAAGAGAATTAAAAAATAAGCAATGCGAAGAGGTAAAATTGTAAATAAATATTAATAATATATCCTTAATCAGATTACAGTTACCATTAATTTAATACGACATTTTAAAAATAATGTTTAAACTATAATAATGAATAAGATTTTTGCTATCATAGTCGTTAAAATGCAGAAATAGATAAATGCATAAACTTCTAATTGCTATTTGAAACTTTGAATAAAAATAATTTCAATTTAATGCACACGTTTAAAATTATTTGACTGAATTACAATGAAGCTATCAAACTGTTACTAGAAATATTTGAAATAATTAAGTCTTCCCAATGAAAAATAAGCAAAATAGAAGGATTCATTAATTATTGAATGTACTAAGACATTTTGTCTATAATCCAATTAGTAATAAAACAGGAACTTCAAGAGCCTTGAAAAAAACAATCATCTGTACTTTACAAGAAAATTGTAAAAATAATTATTTCATTTCAATTAATTAATTAGGAATTAAAATGTATAAATGGTTTATGTGCATGAAATTGCATAATATTTTTAGTTAAATAATGCGTTTCATTTAAAGTATGGTGTTACAGATAGTTTTCTGTATTGTAAATACAAAATTGTTTGTGTGTTTCCTAGAAAGTTATTCCCTCTTTCATTTATTATATTACATTATATATTATGTACACACTTTTTTATAAATAACGTATTATTAATATGAAGTAAAAAGAAAAAACATTTGTGTATTATTTTTTTAGAAATAGTTTTTAAGTTTCCTAAATTAAATTTCTATACTGTGTTTAGTGTTTTTCTTCTCAAAACAGCTGCAAACAATTCGTCGAAAATTAAAAACAGAGTATTTTTTAAAAAGTAAGGAAAAAAAATTAAGAATTTGCAAAAAATTTAATCTTTTCATAAAATAATAAAAAAAAGATAAATGCAAAAAATTTACCTCTTCATAAAAATTTCGATTTCTGTGTTATAGCATAAAAATTATTTTGTGTAATTCAAAAAAATTTTTACTCCAAATGTTGTGCTCTTCTTTGCAATTTCGAAATCGTTTAATTGAAAAAAATAAAACTTTTAATTCAAAGAAATGTTATAAGAAAATTTTATTTCAAACTACTTTGATTTATCCTAAGTTAAGCAGCTATAATACCCTTCAGAGAAACTATGATACATTTTTATTGTCACTTTTCGATTTAGGAGCAAGAAATCTATAACATCTTAAGATTTCTTAAAATATTTGCATTGTTATAGAATTTCTTTTCCTTTCTATTTTTTCATTTCATGGACGTAAAATGGCTCGAAATAAATTCGATTATAAGAATCCTACGTAAATTGAAGAAATGAAAGGAAGATTAAATCCAACACTCTTAAAGTCGTCAAAATATTTTAGTTGTTATTCTGTTGTTGTTGTGGCTAATGCCACCTGTCTGACGTAGTCAGAACGATGCCCACGAAACTCATCGTGGCATGGGCAAGAGGTACGCCTGTCGTTGGCCTTGAGCACCATACAGGTGACAGTGCGATTTAAGCTCAGAGAAACTTCCCCGAAGGGACGATAGATGGCGACACGACCTCTATCTCCACCTCCACAATTACTGCAAGTGAACTGAAGGGGAGGGAAATATTCTCCAGTTCCTGCGCTAGTGAACAAGCCCACAAGACTACACGCACCCACTGATTTAACGAGCACTCTCGTGTTCCTCGAGGGTAATGACATCGAGCATCGAACCCAGGCCTTCCGGTCTGGAGTCCGATGCTCTAACCACTAGGCTACCCACGGTCCTGTTGCTATTCTTAATAGTATATTCGACTTAATTAGGAGAAAAAAACCGATTTTTAAATTTGTTTTACTATCATATATTATATCGGTTTTGTATATCAATATAAAGCAACATATTTATTTACTTATTCTAATAAATATTCGGGAAATATCACACACAAACAGCTAAAAGTTATAGCTCTGAAAACTATTGGCAATCGATTCCCAAAAAGTGAATGGCTACATGTTTTTACTTATCTCTCTCTGTTTTAAATGATATCATGATGAATTGTTTGAGAAATTTTCATCTTTTACCTACCAGTCATTTTACTACTGTCATCGATGGCGAGATTGAAGATAGGGAGCAACTATCACTAAGAAGCCTTGGTAATCTTTTCTGACTTTAAATCAGCCTTGCAGGCTTTGCCACAAAATTTATGTATGCATTGCAAATAATTTTTTTGCAGACCATTTTTTTAAAAGATTAATCTCATAAAGTTTATTTTCAGTGGGTACCGGCACATGTGACATTCTTGGGAAAGAACAAGCAGATTTTCTTGCTAAGAAAAGAGCCATCGTGATGCAAAGACCCACAAGAGAATTTTGACTATTCATTATTTGAGACTTTTTACAGACATGACCTTCAAATATAATTTTAAAATGGAACATATACATAGATTTTGAAAGGCTAGAGATGAGCAATCTTGAACGTGAACCCGTTCTAGTTTCCTGAAGCACCTGAAGAAGTCGATGTAGCTCATTTCAGTCTGTTGACGGGGCATGATTGCATGGGTTCATATCTCTACGGAATTGATATCGCCGACTGTACTCTTTGTGACCCTGACCAGTCTATAGCCACTGAACATTTATACATTAGACCGTTACTAAATAATTTTAATAGACTCAACCTATGACGGTCACATTGTGATGGGTCTATAGGCGATTTTCTAACTAATCTTACTGGGAAATCAATTCCCGATATTCACAACCAACCTTTTGGAAGAAGATAATCGTGATATGTAAATTAATTTACTACAAATAGGTTTCTAGATAGAAAGAGAGAAGGAGAGAAGTTATACTCGAGCCAGGTAAGATTACTACTGAAATTATAACATTATAGTGGTTTGATTCTTATTAGAAGAAAACCATAAAGTGACCATTGTTCACAAAGATTGAATTAAGATTAGATTAAGTTGGGTAATAGGTTAGATCCTTAATTAAAAGAAGGATCAAGCTTGTTAGTCGTCTAATCGCTCACGTTCTACTGTTGTTGTTCCACTTTCAGGGTTTTCATTGAGACATTCTCTTATTATTATTAGTTGAAATTGTGTCTGTTCTTAATGTGGCAATAAATATATTAGTTAAATCATGTCGAGTGTTTCTTCCCTTCCCCCCCCCTATACATCTAGCTCTCCACGAGAGTAACGCGAGCCTCTAACAACATGATAAAAACAAACACGTGTTATCCATTGAACTCAAAACAAACATCAAACTAAATGTACTTGTTGCTCAATTTGTAAAAAAAACTTAGATAAAATTTTCTAATTTCATAAATTTTTATTTCTTAACATTCCATTTCATCAAATGCTATTAAACAAAAAACTTTATTATGCATAGTCTTTTAAATAAAATTAATTTTGTCTACTTGTGCGTTATTATTGCTGAACATTTTATACTTGTTAAGAGGAAGTTTCCGACAAGATCAAAATTTGGCAACAGCGTAGCGCATGAACTGAATATAAACACGTGATTGCTTTTATCGTGTGACAATGACGTCTCATGAGTTTTTGAACTGATTGTCTAAAACATATCGTTATCATTATCATGTGACATTGACGTTACAAAAATTGAGCCCATTGTGTTATCAAAAAATATTGGAGAGCCCGTACACTAATAGCATAGTTCCTATTTGTAGTGACGGCATTCACAAATATATATATATATATATATATATATATATATATATATATATATATATATATATATTATAATCAATGAATGCAAATTTGTAGCACAAATGAAAATGTTAATTTGGATGTTTTATCAATATTTGGAAATTTATTTTCCAAACGAAATGCATAAATGAATGAATAATAAATATCGAGTAATTCTTGTTTTATAAAGATCTACATTGAAAATTTGGATTCAGATTCCAAACAAAATTAATGAAATACATTCGAACCTTCATACTACTAACCTCTATATTGTGAATTTTTATATACAACGAAATTTTTCCTGGAACTAAAAACATTTCAAGATTTTCTTCGTAAAATGACCCAATAGCGTAGTGCATTTTCCATATAACGAACTTTTATTCTTGTGATTTAATTTTTGATTAATTTATTTTTAACACATTTTATAGGGGCCATGAAACTTGAACTGTTTTTATTAGGGGGATAACTCGCCGAGATCAATAAAATTCTGAGCAATCCATCCAAGAAGTACAACATTTAACCCCCATTGACCAGTTAACTAGAAGCATCTTCTGTATCTCCTTTCACCCTCAGTGGATTTGTCTCCGTGTCTTTGAACTAATTTCTGTTCATTTGTAGTACTGATCAGTGGAACTGATAACTTCGTTTCATGGAGCTCAAAAATGTCAAAACGCAAAAGCTTGAACATCAAACAAAACTAAATTAATTCTTCAGAAAGTGAATAAAGGCGTCAAGAAAAAGGATATTGCTCTAAAATTTGATATCCCTCCAAATAATTTATCAATTATTATAAGAAATCAAGATAAGTTACAAATTATGGTATTCATCGAATTCTTGCTCAAAAGGTTTAAGAACATGTAATTAGTTGAATGCCAATGAGGCACTTTTGAAGTGGATACAGACAATGCGAGTTAAAGATGTTCCGATTTCTGGACCTTTTCTAATATAGAAAGCTCTTAAATTTACGAAGGCATTGGGTAACGACAAATTTCTAGGTATCAATGGATGGCTAGAAAAATTAAAGAAAAGACGCGGGAAAATACACCTTAATTTATTTTTGGTGCATTGCAAAGATGTAAGGCGTGTTATCAAACGAACTTTGCAAACAAAATTAACAAATTTTTTCAGTAATTAAATTTAAAAACGCTTGTGATAATGCATGTTTAGAATATTTATATATGTTACAAAATAATATATATATATATATATATATATATATATATATATATATATATATATATATATATACACTGCTGGACAATTGCTAAGGGAGGATAACACTATCACCCATAGCAACCACAAAATGAAAGGAAGCAAAATGTGGAAAATTAAAATAAGTGCGGGGTATTAGTAAGAAGAAGTATGAGTATGCAAATTTTTTTCCACGTCTGTTCATCACGTGATAGCGTTCATAAGAGCTTTAAAGGTTTTGACGCGTGTGGACAGTAGTTTCAAGTCAAAGTTTTACAGGAAAGATTTAATAGACGAACTTAAAATTTTTGGCATGTCTTCCCTACATCACATAGATGATTTTATGCGTGGCCGAATTATTGGAAAGATCGAAGAAGGGCAAAAAATAACAGATGTTGCCAGGGAGTTCGACATCGCTCACAGCGTTGTTTCACGGCTGCGGAAGTCATTTAAAACTACAGGAATGTGTAGTAGACGGCACGGGGGAGGTCGTGTTAGAAGTACTACGCCTATCAGCAAAAAGGAACAGGCGCACCACAGCTCAGCAGGTGGCAAATCCGTTTCTTGCTGCCTCAGGAAAGCAGATCTCCCGAAAAACTGTTGCCAGACGTTTGAGGGGAGGAGGACTATACGCACGCAGACCTGTTGTGTGTGTCCCATTGACCAGAGAGCACCGTACTGCCCGTTTGCAATGGTGTCGTGAGCATCACAATTGGACTGAACAGGACTGAGCATGCGTACTATTCTCAGATGAGAGTAGGTTTAGTCTGTCATCGGATTGTAGACGCCAACTGATCTGGCGCGAGAGTGGTACTGCTTATCGTCCAGAAAATATCCAGGAAAAGGACCGATATCCGACATGCAGTATCATGGTGTAGGCCGGCATCATGATCAATGACCGCTCACGCCTACATGTGGTTGCGAATGGGACTATGACGGGCCAACGATACATTGATGAAGTTCTACTTCCTCATGTTCGTCTTTTCCGTGGTGCTGTCGGTGATAAATTTGTTTTTATGGACGACAACGCAACATGTCATCAAACACTCGCTGTTCAGGATTGTCTAGACAGCGAGGGTATTCAACGTCTCGTATGGCCAGCGCGTTCTCCAGATTTAAACCCCATTGAAAATGTGTGGGATGCTTTGGGGAGGCAAGTTGCTGGTCGAAACTATCCTCCGACAAACAAGAACACCCTCATCCGTGCACTCACAGAGGAATGGGATAAATTGCCTCAACAGCTGCTGGATAATGTTGTGCAAAGTTTGGTACGACGTGTGGAATGTTGCATCACACTCCACGGTGGACATATCCCGTACTGATACCTTTCTTTAAGGTGCCTTCTGTTTTTTAAATGCATTGTTCCATTTCTCCGCACGCAGATCAAAAGAACATTTTTTTTTCTTTCAGATGTTTTACAGCTTTTGTACTTTCCAGAACAATAAATATTCTTTATTCTAATGTCTGAACAGTGTGGCAACTATATTTTATCCTACTAGGCCTCATGTCTCGCTTAATGTTATGCTACATAGCAATTTGTGATCCGTTCTTAGCAATTGTCCAGCAGTATATATATATATATATATACTGCTGTATATATATATATATATATACTGCTGTATATATATATATATATATATATATATATATATATATATATATATATATATATATATATATATATATATATATATATATATATATATATACTGATAGGACACTTTCATAAACATGGATTCAATAACATAACAGTACATATACTTAGAATAGTGCCAAATATTAAACAAAGATTATTGTTCGAAAACTTTTTATAGATTCATTTAGATCATATTATCCTTATGGTTTGAATGTTATATGGAAAAGTGAAAGTGTCTTGTTAACTTTTAAACAAAAATCCGAGAATTCATTATATCTTCCGAATTTTAATAAATTTATTGATAATAGTAATAATATTCGTTTAGCGAGAATTTCAAAAGCTAAACGCAGAAAAAGAGTTACTAGAGACATGTCAACCCTCAAGAATTCTATGTTAGAATTAGTTGCTAAATTTGATGATAACTACAACACAGGCTTAATTAAATCGTTTATGTTTGGCTTGAATAAAACTGAAATTAAAACTATGACAGATATTTTAAGCAGATATAAATTTCGAGATTCTCATGGTATGCATATGATTCGAGACCTTAGTAACTATTTAGTACAAAAAATGAATATTAACTTAGATGCAAGTGAAAATTATTCTACAGAATATTGTACATTATAATTTATGAATAAATCCTTTAACAAAATTAATTTTTCAACTATATTTCAAAAATATCAATCCTTTTTTCCTATTAAAAATATTATTATTAAAAAGGCTTTCAAATACAATAAGAAATTTGGTAGATTTATATTTAATTATAATCAAATCTCGGAGCTCCTAAGTTCTGAATCATGTAGATGCAATCTATATCGAGACTATATTGATGATTATCATCAGCACGTTGTCACAGGAGACCTTAGCATCGTGAAAGATGATTTGTTAAGAAATATTATGGAAAAAGGTACCGGTTTTAGACTCATGATCACAAAAAATAAATCTAACGTTATGAAACAAATCATAAAAGATTTAGAAAAATTCTACCTTAAAATGGCAATTAAATACGGAATGCCGATTGAAGCATTCAATCAATTTAGATCTTATGTAGCAACAGAAATTCGGAAATTAGATTTTAATGTTGAAAATGAAATTATGTATAAAGATCTTAAATCATCAATAGTAAATATCCAAAATGACTTTGTTATTACATATGTTGATAAGGTCTCTGCTAATTATGCCATAATTTGTAAATATTTTTACAGTAAAATTTTAAGTAACCACATTTTAAATAATAATTCATTTCAAAAATCAATTCACAATAATAGAGAAGATGATAATCGTCTTTTGGCTTTGAACAAAAGACTGAATATTCATCTAAATAATATTAAATATCCAAGTATTTTTTTAACACCAAAATTTCATAAAAGCCCTATAAAATTCCGTAGTATCACTAATGGATACAATACATATATCACGAAGTCTGGGAAGATCTTGCAATCTCTTCTTCAAAATCTAATTGATAATTTACAAAACACGGCAATTATTAAAAATAGCTTAGAGATTGCTAGAGTTACTAAGGATATGTTGATTTTTTCTATGCATGGCTTTGATTTCGAGGACCTTTTTAATTCTATAGATATTGACGATATGATTAAGGTTCTTCAGTTAATTTATGATAAATATGAATTATATACTTCAATGAAAAAGAAAAAATTTGATATTCTTGTTAACCTCGTTTTAAAAGAAAATTTCATTACATTTGATCATAATCTTTATAAACAAATCAAAGGATTACCTCAGGGTGGTCCAGCTAGTAATTGTTTAGCGAACCTATATTTACATTTTTTTGAAATAGATCATGTTATAAATGATTCTTACTTAATTTATCGTTATATAGATGATATAATAATTTTTGGTAAAAATAGTGAATACAAACCAAATATTACATTCTACCCTGTTTATCTCAAGCTCCTTAAAACTAACTTCAACTCTAATAGGGTGGAATTCTTGGATTTAGACTTGCATCTTATTAACAATAATGTAGTCAGTAACATCTTTGACAAAAGAGATTCGTTTAAGTTCCATATAATTAAAATTCCCGTATGGAACAGTAATTTTCATATATCAATTTACAGAAATATCAATTTGAATTTTTTATTTAGAAATGATAACTTAACTACCCACAAAATAGATAAATACAATAATATAAAAAAAAATTTCAATATTGTTTAGATCATGAATACCCTTTTAATTTCTTGAGATCTTATATTCATCACAAATACATTAACCGTCTTGCTACTTCGAATTCCAAATCCACCACACAACAATAGGTTTTCAAAGTCAGCATGTTAGTGGTCTTGCTGTGAAGATTATATCATAACACTCATATCACAGTTTACATTTTTTACACTCATATCACAGTTTACATTTTTTACACTCATATCACAGTTTACATTTTTTCCACACACATCTTAAACATCTTACACATTGTTGACAACCAACCAAATTAGAGCCTAGCAAATTTACATTTTTGACAATCAACCAATTTAAATTTTACCATATTTGATTGTCGTCATTTTATACTTGTCTTTGCTGGCTGGTTTAAAAGTCAGCTCAAAAGATGTGTTTATGTTTTTTCGAATTTTTTAACTTGGTGAATAATTGACTTTCATTAATGGCAAGATGCTTGTTTCTCTTCGTAAAAGCTTTGTGAGTAAAGAAATTTTGTTAAATTATTTTTTGAAAGATACTTTTCTTATGTAATTGTTCTAGTATTTTTCTACTTTTCTTACATAATTATTTTTGTGATTTTTCTGCATTAAGAGTTTGGGAGAGTTTGTTACATAATAGTAATGAGTGGCTTTTTTTTCATCCAAACTCTCCACCGAGTTGCAAGGGGGGGGAAGGTTGAGTTATACATACCCAAAAAATGATATTCAAACTCTGAAGTTTTGTTTATTTTATTTTATTTGGTTTTCCTACCGAGTTGCAAAGGGGGAAGGTTGGCGCCTTCAAACTAGTTTAACCCACATGTCTGAATATTTATTCGGTCCTAAGTCCGAAATTGATCTCTGACTCGCATTAACTGGTTCTTCTCGCCAGTTTTGTAGTTCTTTTATTTCTCTATAATTTTGTTCCTCATGTTCAGCTTTCATATGTTTTTTATTACGTTATTTCTTGTTATATTCTTTATCTATTATTTCTTATTTTTGATAAATAATACATATATTCGGGATGAGGTCTTTTTATATATATATATATATATATATATATATATATATATATATATATATATGATTAACAATATTTCCATATTCCACGACATTCTTTTTTTTTTCTTTTGTGGTAATCTTCAATTTTTTTTTTGCAGTTTTTTTATAGGTAAGATATAAATAATGAATTAATATTAATTTACAAAATGTTACTTTTCTTAATGTATAGTCCTTAAGAGATTAAAATTTGTTTTATGTGGTTTATAAAGTATATTGAAAGATGAACCTCTAAATAACGAATTTTCTACATAAAGAAATTTAAGGGGGTGGGGGTGGATTTAGCGAGGATTTAGCTTCGTTATATAGAGGCCCGACTATATTTCAATTCTGGTTTATTAAAGATACCTCAAAATTGGATACTATTATGTAATTATTATATATTACTCAACAAAAAAATTTATTACAAATAAATTTATATGTATACTCAGTGCGTCAAATAATTTTTAAGATTCGTCTCAGAGAGTAAGTTCTAATGACACCATGGGTGCAAATGCGCAAGTGTCATAACATCCATGGTCTGCTGACACACTGCTAACAATTAGCTGAAAGAGAAAATGAGCCTTCATTACAGAAGAGAGTTTTTTCATGTTGATTTTTTAAGATGGAGGAAACGCCTGCGATTAAATTTAATGAAAACTTGCTAAAAGAGTGCTTCAGAAACATACCAACTCATGAAACATGTTCATGGTGATTGCTGCTTAAGTAGATCAATTTTTTTTGTGTGGTACGAACATTTTTTTGGATGGAAGAGATACGGTAAAATATGATCACCGTTGTGGAAGACCAATTCCCAACAGGACACCTGAAATTATAGAAAAAAGTATAAAATTTCGCGGCAAATGATCTTTGTTTGTCTCTTAGATTGATGGAAGACTTTTTAAGCACCAACAAAGAAACGCTTCGAACCATCATGCATGCAAATTCGGGCAAAACAAAAGTATGTGCTGAATTTGTTGCACATACTTTAACCTCTGAACAAAACGCAATGTAAAGTGCACACTACAGAGATATCCTTTCAGCAACTGAAAATGATCCAGACTTCTAGATGTCCATTATAACGCGATGAGCCCTCGTGTTTTCAATATGATTCTTAAGTAAAGCTACAAAGAGTGATTAATAAATCACAAAATTCCCCGCAAGCCAAATAACCAAGGAAAGTTTCATCCAAAATCAAGACAATGTTCATTACACTCTTCGATATTAAGCTATTATCTATAAAGAAATTATTCCAACTGGACAAATAGTTACAGGTAAGTGTTATTTAGTTGTTTTCATACGTTTGATGGCCAAAATTTGTCGCATTCGTCCAGAATATCGGACTCAACGCAGTTGGTTTTGTAGCACGACATTGCAACCAGTCACACCCTCTTTATTGTTCTTCACATTTTGGCAAAAAATAATGTCTGTATGTTGAACCATCCCTTGTTCGCCTTATTTTAGCACCTGGTGACTAATCGTTATTCCCAAAATTTAAAATAAAGTTAAAAGGGTGTTATTGTGAGGATCTTTCGACCATACAAGTACATTCGACGCAAAGTTTTTAGGCCATTCAGCAATGTGATTTACAACAGGTGTTCAATTCATTAATAATAGCTGAAACAAGTGCAATGAAGCTGGAGGGTTCCAGTTTGAATAAAAAACTAAAACTGGAATTAATGTCTTGTTTCCATCTTCTTTTACAGACGCAGCCTTAACTTATCTGATGCTCTGTGTATCCGCGACATAATAATATTGATTTAAATAAAATAAATGATTTCCATTAAAATATTTTTTACATGAAATTCGTAACATTTGCTGATTATGTAAATGACATTTATCATTCTTATAATTCTTAAAATAAAATAAATGAGTTCGTACTTATATTTATTCTATGAAGTGAGAAAATTCCATTTATTTATATTTACTCCATAAAATAAGAAACTAACATCCATCTATATTGTTTATTACAAATTATTTTCCTTTTGCCAAAATAAATAAATAAAATTGTTCAGAAACAAAATTTTTATTTAAAAAATATTTTAGTTTTAAATATTAATAACTAATACTAAAATATTGCAAAAGCTCTGCAATATTTTGCCATTTTCTCAAATAAAAGTAGAAAATGTTAAAACAGAAAAATATTTCTTCCCTTAAAAGTAATAAACCTTCTAGACCAAGGAAACGTCAAGTTAATTACAATTTCAAACTAACTACGTAACACTGTTGCGAACGCGAGTGTCGAAAAAACCGTACAGTCAGTAGAAAAAAAAGAAACAGATGCTATTCTTTCTTGGTAAATGACTGAAAATACAATTTAAGATGAAGATAGACACTCTCTATCCTCTTTAGATCCGTGTTCTAAGAAATAAAAGAAGAATGAGAGAGAGAGAGAGAGAGAGAAATAAAAAAGTTAAAAAAGGCAGGAGAAGCTTGGAGAAAAATGCCAAAAGGGCAAGACTTATCCAAGAAAACGCTCTGGAAAAGGGAAAAACAACTACTGCGACTGCTTACGAAGACTTCCATTTAGTATGCAGTTAATTTGTTTCGTTACACAGACGTGACAGTTATTTTCTTTGTTGTGCTGTCCTTCTAGAAGCTTTTCTTTCCGTGAAAGAACATTCTCAAAACGGTTGGATTTTGCCTTATTACATTTCAAATAAACAAAGTTGTTTTCGGAATATATTTTAATGCTTTACATATTTTCATTTTTTTTAATTTTAAATTTAAATTAACGTGATAGAAGACATCGAAATTTACTTAAAACTTAAATAATATTATTTAATTTTGTGTCGTTTCGTAGACAAAAAAAGGTAAAAGTCTATTACAGTTATATCATTAAAAATATTGTCTATTGTGAATTAAAGTATTACATTCAGATATTTTCCTTTAAATATACATAATGCATCAGTATTTTCTAATTGAGTTAACTAGAATTTATTAAGTCTGTTTATTTACATTTTCCCAAACAGCTTAGTTAACTTATTTACAGTATTTTTTATCCACTCAAAGAAATTACGAATAAAAATTTATGTTTATAATTGTTTCTTTAACTAATATAATAAATAATGATGAAGAAAATTTTATTTTTGACGTGTGCTATATTCTGTAAAATATACAATAAATTCGCAAAAAGAAATTTATGAAGTAACAATTTCTGATTTAGTCTTACTATATATATACATTTATATTAGTTAATAATAAACAATACTAATATAATATCCAAATGTGTTTTGGTTGTTTATATTGGTTTGCTAAAAATATTTTAGAATTTTTTAACAAAAATTTAAATTTTTGAAGTTATATGAAATTTTAAGTTATTCATACACACACACACACACACACACATACATATATATATATATATATATATATATATATATATATATATATATATATATATTATCTAAATTCTCTACTTAGATTACTATATGCAAATGATAGAATAGAATTAAGAATCTGTTTGGAGTTTTAATGTTTACCTTTGTAGCTGTACCCACATAAAAAACGATAAAAATTCTTAAAATATTAACATTGACATTAAAAAGAACTAAATATCTAGGACTTTTATCTTCACAATGCGTTTATTTTATCTTTACAGTTGTTCTAATTTTTACAGTATGTATACAGGAAGTTAAGTGTACAAATTTCATAACTGAATCTTGAATGTTAAAAATAGACTTTTCAATTATAGAAATTATTTACATCGACAATAAAAAAAAGGTCTGCGAAAACATATTAAAAACTACTAAAGGATTGGTATTGAGGTATTAATAACACTCACAAAATTTAAAATATCTTTAAAACTATTTCAATATCGATTTTAAAATACATAGTCAAGCTTCTCAACCCAATGTACCAACGACAACTGCAAAAATAAGATATTTTTTTATTTCAATATCCAAATGTATTTTGGTTATTAATAAGTCTCATATTTATAATTAAATTTGAAATTTCATAAATAGAAAGATATTTTTTCTGTGAAGGAAGAATGAAGCATAAAAAATATTAAAAGGTAGCATGTAAAATCAAAGCTTTACTATAATTACGAAATTCATTTTTCCACTTTTTTCAGGCGTATAGAATGGTGTTTTAATTTTTTGAAATGGATTGCTTAAAGATGATTAAGGGTACCTAGAAGTAATCATTAGGGGAATAGTCTAGACATACAATGTCTGACAATATATATATAACTTGCATATTATTGTAATAGTATAATTATATGCATGGAGCTATTAACAAATGACCCAGCAATTTTTTATTTACAGAGTTCTTTAAATAAGCAATCTTTCAAATCAGCAATATATCACATACGCATATCTGAATCCACTTAGTTCGACCTGAAACAACTAGATACCCGCTACTCTAAGCATAGTTCCTTCATTTAAATTAATGATGCAGGGCTCGTACTAAGAGCAACATGTGAGCTACTGTCAGTGAGCCTCTTAACTAAATTATGCTTAAGTGACGAAGACAATACCTGGGCTAAAACCACCCTTTCCTATATTTCATACAACGAGAAATCTTTAATACAGGTTTCGTGTAATCTTTAGGAGTTTCCATTGCACCTCGAGTTTGGGTTTAAGTGAGGTCAATGTTTAAACCTCCTGGTCTACTATAATATTATCATCCGGAAAGGTTATCATGGCTACTCTAGGCTTCAAGCCTTGAATTTTACCAAGCCTCCAAAATATTAGATCATCATTCTTTGTGTTCTACTTGTTGAATGTGGACTACACAGTAACCTAAAAATAACAAAAATATTTTTTTGGAGTTGTTCGGTGGTACATCGAGTTGAAAGGCTTTGCTATGCATTTCAGAATCGATATTGAATTACTTTTAAAAACATTTGAAATAATTATGTGAGAGTTACCAGAACCTCAACACCAATCCTTTAGTAATTTTTAAAATGTTTTTCTCGGATTTGTTTTCTTTTTTTTGTCAATGCAAATAATTTCTATATTTTAAGTCTATTTTAGCATTCAAGATGTAGGTTTGAAATTTGTACACTTAACTTCATGTATACGTATTGTAAAGCTTGGAAAGCCGGAAAATATACGTACTATGAAGATAAAAGTCCTAGACATTTAGTTTTTTTTAATGCCAATGTTAATATTTTTGGAATCTTTATCTTTTTTATGAGAGTAAACTTACAAAAATAAATATTAAAACTGAAATCAGATTCTTAATTCCATGTCATCTTTTGTTTCCAATGATCTAAGAAATATAAATCATTTAAAATTTCATAAAACTTCAGAAGTTTCAATTTCTCGTTAGAAATTCTGAAACTTTTTTTTGTCAAACTAATATTTTATCAGGATAAATTTCATAATGTAGTCTAAAAATTATTTATTCATTTTAATATTACAATCTCCGTTTCTAATTTTTGAAAAAGTTCACAAAACAATGCATTGTTATTTGAACATATGAAATCATTAAAAGTTCTGCAAGCACTTTAAATCTCATTTAAAGCATTTAAAATATAGTGATACAATGCACGTTTAAACTTCTGCAAAATACTTTTAATATTCAAATGACAAAGTAACTAATTTTGAAAGAAGAGAAATACAAAAAAAGTAAAAAACAAATTTTAATCAAAAAAATATCCCATTTCATAGCTAAGTTCAATAAGATATGACTGATAATCTGAATAGAACGAAATTTTGCACTTTACAAAACATATAAAAATCGATCAAAGAAACAAAGTAATTTAAAATAAAGGTTAAGCAATTCTTTATGCCATGTTTCAAACAAATTGGCTATCATTTATCAAAGAATATAATCTCATATGAAATAGTCGAATGAATGAGAGAACTGGAAATTGATTTTTAACATTTTCCTATATTTACGCATGATTGATGATATACTCTTTCGTTTGAAAATTCAATAGGTATTTTTAGTAATATAATCTGCAAAAGATTTTGTAAATAATGGAATACCCTATTAAATGTGAAAATAAGTAAGAAGTGATTTTTTCTCCTCTTGTGAGATGAAGAATCAAAAAGCACTTTCTCTTTTATGATCTAAGTTAAATGCTCTGTTAAATAGGGAAAATTCATTTTGAAGTTTAAGGAATTTTCAGTAGAATAAAAAATTCTTAAGGTTTTTAAAATTCAATAGCTTATCCTTAAATATCAGCCACACTCTAGAACAGAGAATTAAAAATATATATTGCAACTGCAAAATATATTTTTGTCTATCATTACACACTCGATAATCTTTATTCATAAAAACTCTATAAATGTAAATTTAATTTTTATACAAAAGTTATTTAAAGAGGTATTAGCAATTTTGAAATTCGATTAAATGACGAGGATAATATCTAAGCGCTAACCTTATTTTTCCAAATTTTCACATTATACAGGATGAAGACTGGGAAATTCATTTCTATTCAACCATCCACTGACCTCTTTAATTAAACCATTAACTGTCGATGGTGTAAATGCCTGTCTCACTCAAAAGGGGCTTTAAGTTCCTCGGACGCATATATACGTCTTTCCAAAATGCGAATCTTTTCTTTGCGCTGCTATCAGTAAAACTATTTCGAAGGCTTTGGAATGCAATAAAATGACATGACAGTATTTGGAAAAGATTTTCTTATTTCGGTAAAACACTTGCTTATATATGCATTTTCTTCCCTTTCCCAAAAACCGCATATGTGTATCTACGTGAAAAAGGTGGTACTGGGTAACTTTTATTAATTTTTAGATTGATCACATTGCATTCTTCAGCAATATGGGGTTTTAGGGATGGACTTCATAATTTTCACCTACAGGGAAAAGCTGGAACTTACACCTCCAAACTTCCACATCACCAACGCAATTTTAAATTTCGACAAATTTAATGTGCATCAGCCTTCTTTATGTTGGGTTTTTGGTAGCACCAAGACTCCAGTCCCCGACTCGACAGAGGCAACGCTGGATATAAGTTTATGGCCATAACCACTGGGCATTGAGGACCACCCACAGACCAAAAAGGATTTATCTAATAGATTATAAGTGCAATCATACGACGCAAGGATGGGGTCCAATTTGGATATTCCCTGGGATAAAACATGAGAATATGACTAGTGTGTTATCAAGGTTTAGTCAATTTTAAGACTAAAATATTTAGATTAAGCAAACATGAAAATCATATTTGAGTTCTTAAAACTTTTATTCAAATTGTATAAGGAATTTAAAAACTAATTCTCAATCTCACTACACATGTTCTCGTTAAACTTCACCACAACTCTAAAGTTTGGCTCTAACACTGTGGTCTGTAACATTGTTTAATGTATATATTTTAAAGTACATTTGATGTGCACAGAAAAAAAAAAATATTTTAACACTTGAAGAAATGAAATGTAAAAAGAATGGTTTGATGCCCACATGTAGATCCTATGTATGTCCACGTGTAGACTTGCGTCAATTTTTCTTTTCTGCAGAAATTGTAAATTGTTAGAATACTGCCGATGAGAAAGAAGTGAACATAAATCTACATTGAGAACATTGAAATGAACTTTATTGTTCAATTGTCAAATATTTTTCTTCGCCCACCAAATTACATTGCTTCGATGCCTCCTCCGCTTTTTCGATCAATCGGTTTGTGGAACTTGTCTAGTCATTGGTTGGAGAAATACTCCCCAAGCATGTTTCATCTCCTGCAATACCAGATAAACTCTTCGCAGGGATGGGCATTAAGCCGATCGTGATCGTAAGGTGGACCACCAAGATATTTTGGAGTAACCGTCTTTATTAATACCCAAAAGTCGCATACCGAAAGAAATATATTTATGGAACGCCTACGCCAGCTAGAATGGATAATAGGCTTTTCACAATTGATACGAATTTATTTACTTAAGCAAATTATTCGTGCACCTTCAATGGAAGTGCACGGTGACGCTTAATACTTTCACTTCCACGGCAGAAGAAAAAAAAATGATTATTGCAATGCTAGCAGTTTTAATAAACTTTTCCCTACACGGCGGCATGTAGGGTAGAATAAATATGTATAATCAACTCTTCCCGTGATAGCATGGTGTTGGCTATTGAGACATCCCACACACCTCGCTACCACGGGTTTGGGTTCTCGATTTAATGGTATGTCCCTCGATGGTTTGGGACTCTGCAGCGGACAAATTATGTACACATATCGGTATCACATTCATCTATTTAGATATGTCCCCTGCTCGCTGCGTTGGATACGTCTACACTCCTCGGTCTACCGTTACTCATAATTGTTTAAATAATCAACTTTGCACTTTTGTGATACTTGTGTTTTTGCAATAAACATCTGTCATACTTCAAAAGAGGGATACCATGTCGAAACCCAGTGTTAAAAAAAGAAAACATAAAATTTAAATAGAGAATAGCCCTTCTTCGTCCCTGTGTGGACCTCAACTCCTTAAAAATATTAGAAGTAGCCCGTACCATAGAAAGGTTAACCCATCCATAGTGTAGAGGCAGGGGCTTCTACGCCCCAACAAGTTACCCAAAGTTTCATTCATCTTCCCAGTGTGCTGCCATCCTACTGAGTACTAATTTCACCTTTCTCAATTCGTAGAAGGCTATACATTCAATTATTTTAACTTTATACTGTGTGTTGTTTTTCAAATAAATTTTTCTTTGATACTTCCTTGATGTTGCATTTTAAATAGACAGCAGTGTATTTTCAAACTCTCATAATTTTTTTCTTTTGAAATCTAAAATAAATCATGCATTTTCAGGTAGATTGGTCACTGAAATAGATTTGAATCAACGCACGCACATATATATATAATATAATAGACAACTATATACAAGGGGTCCAAGACATTTGTCTTTCCTTTAACTTTATTTTAAAACTTTAACAAAAATTAATTAAAAAAGGTAGTTTTTAACAGATAAGTTTGACGATGATATGCAGAAGGTAAGGCCTGCTCGCGCACCTCTCGCGTTCTCTTTCTCTCTAATGCTTTTTCTCAAGAGTCCAAGTTTTTACAGTTTCAGTTCTGCTTTTACTTAGATGCGCCTGCGCGCGAAGACTGCGTGGAGTTGTCGATAACTATTGGTTACTATATCCGGCCAGCCTGACTGTACGCTGTCCGCAGCGGTACTTCCATGGAGACCAGAGGAGAATCTGAAACATACAAAAAAAAGACGGAACAGACAAGGACTATACGACAAATACACAAAGGTTTAAAATATCATAATTCTGCTGAACTGAACAGTTTCTCCATCATGTTAAGGCATCTCTTCGACATCCGGAAGGTTCCACAGGAAAACATTGTGTTTCACAGGCATAAGAACGTCTTTTTTAACAAGTTGATCTTTGGTTGAACGCATCGATATTTTCCTCTCTAGAGTTCTGGACGTCTGTTCAAAACGATTTCTCTTTTTCCTTCGTTTCCACTGCCAGGGATCAAAGATCCTTTGGAGCAACACAAACCGACGATATTTACTATTCATAGGTGAAGGGGTAGGAGATCGGGAGATAAATTCCACGGAACTCGTTTTCATGGCACCATTGGCTTTCTTACACAATACTATATCAGAACATTTTTCTCTTACAATACTCAATTTTAACTTAGTACTCTTAATTTTATTACATTTATAATCCTTAATTAGATAACTCGAATCATTTGTAGTATTAAAGTTTTTAGCATATGGCAAATCATAACTAGAGTTTTTTATCACACTTGAAACAGAAACAACATTAGGATAAGCATAAGCATGAGCACCTAAAGAGGATTCACTTTCATTCAATAAAACATCGCTCTTTGCGTGGCCTAGTTTTTTTATTTCAGAATATACACTGGGATGTATAATAAATTCTTCGGTCAAGGTCGGTGATATTGCCGTTCGCACACTTAAGCTAGGAGAGTGTTGATTAAGAGAAAGATTTATCGGTTTAACTTCTACAATACGCTGTTCGCCAAAACATGAACTTAATGTTATGATTTCTTCGGAAGGTGTTTGCACTCTAATTAGTGAGGAATTTAAAACTGGGATCTGGCAACCTGAATCGATCAAGGCTGTTACGGGTTGATTTTCCACAAAAATGTTTACGTATTGAAATTGTTCGAATTCATCGCTATTTTGTTTTTCGCTCTCGACTTTCAAAGTATTCACGTTTATTCTATTATGGATGTGGTCGTTAGATTCTTTAGGTTTAAAACGCTTCTCACAGTCTCTTGCGTAATGAGATGAATCACCGCATATAAAGCAATTTTTATTTTCTCTTTCAAGACTTTGGGGATAGTTCTCTTTAATCTTTGGTTTAAAGTTTTGTGATCTATTTTTAAAGGGGTCTTGGGTATATCCATAAGTAATAGGAGTTTCTTTATGTGATCCGCTTCTAGATGAAATATAAATATCGCACTCTTTAGCTAAATCAATAGGCCTAAACCAATCTTCTGCTTCTCGAATGCCAATATGGGTTGCGGTTTCCTTATTTAAAGTTTCGAACTGTTTCTCTTCGACTTTAGCTGCAGGATTTAAACTTAATGCTTTATTTTTAGCCCTTTGAAGTTCGACTTCTTTTTCTAATTTTGCTAACTGAAGTTTTGCGAGCTCAATTTTCTGTTTTTCTAAAGTTACCTCTCTTTCGTTTCGCGATACCTCTCATCTATACAGTTTTGAATTAAAGTTTTAACGAAATCTGGATCACTTTCAAATGTACTACTGTTCTCAATTTTAATCTTTAGTTTAACTATAGTGTCCGTACTCTCCACAGTACCGTCTAGATTCTCAACAACTCTTATGAAATCCTCTTTAAGAGCGTTTTTATACATTTTAGAAAAATATGGAAAGATCCTACCTTTTTTTTTCTGGCTCTCTTGTTGCTCGCACGTACGATGTATCCAATGAAGAAAAACGTTGTGAATCCACTGATTTCACCTCTTCGAAGGTAATATAGTTGAAATTGTTCGAATTGACACCTCTTCGCAGGTTATATCTTGAAATTGTAGTTCCGGCCTCTACACAGGCGGATTATTCACACTGAGTTAGTTCCAACCTCTACACAGGCGGGATTTTGAGGGTTCGTTGAAAAATACACCTCTACACAGGTTATTTTGTTATTTGTTCCGACCTCTACACAGGCGGAATGAAGTTGAAAAATTCAACCTCTACACAGGTTGAACGAAGTTTCGAAAAATGGCGGCGCGTCTCCTCCACGGACGGCTTTTTTTTCACGTTCCAAATTTTGATCAAAATCGAAATTTTTTCAATCCCGGCCTCTACACAGGCGGAATTTTCATGCTGAGTTCAAACCTCTACACAGGTTGAACGAAGTTTACGAAAAATGGCGGAGCGTCTCCTCCACGGACGCTGCCGTTCATTGTCCAGACTTTGGTTCAAAATCGAAATTTTATCGATCCCGGCCGAGCCCCCATAATTTGTGGGAGACAACAAGGGGTCCAAGACATTTGTCTTTCCTTTAACTTTATTTTAAAACTTTAACAAAAATTAATTAAAAAAGGTAGTTTTTAACAGATAAGTTTGACGATGATATGCAGAAGGTAACGCCTGCTCGCGCACCTCTCGCGTTCTCTTTCTCTTATGCTTTTTCTCAAGAGTCGAAGTTTTTACAGTTTCAGTTCTGCTTTTACTTAGATGCGCCTGCGCGCGAAGACTGCGTGGAGTTGTCGATAACTATTGGTTACTATATATATATATATATATATATATATATATATATATATATATATATATATATATATATATATATATATATATATATATATATAATAGACATCTATTGATCGATATTGCTCAGTTAAAGTATCCAAAACAGAGATTTCTAATTCGCTTGCCTACCACAACATATTTCGCGAGTAATTTGGAACTCGCTTTCATTTAATATTCAGCAGTTTCTGTTATTTCACGTAAGTTCTAATGGAGTTAAGTGAAAAAATTATTAAAAGGTTGAACATTATATAAAATACAAAATTTCTGTTCACATTATTTGCAATGATGATTACCCGGCTTTTACGGATTAATTTTCGAATTAATTATATACTACCTGAATGAAATAATAAGATCGAAATTTTGGGGTGCGCGTTATACGCCGGGTATGATAATGGGAGCTTTTAAAATAAAGAAAGAGATGAGTATAAAGAAAAATACACCTATATATATCGAAATACGTTTAGTAAAAAGAAAATATATACCTTATGAACTTAAAGGACTCTACTTCTAGAAGTGTACTATTTTTTCTAAAGTTTTTGGAATAATACCTTGAATCAGTGCTTCCCAAACTTTCGATTCTTGCGACCCAATTTTCAGTCATAATTTCCATTGCCCCCCCCCCTTTCTCTATACAATAACAATGTATTGAATTCAGTAATATTATGATTTGATGTTAAAGCTACAATACGACTTTAACTTCTTAAGTCCCACCGATGTATGTAAACGTCTCGGTCAGCCAATGCATTAATTGGTTCGGACGTATATATACGTTTTTCCGAAGTACGATCTTTTCTGTGAACTTCTATCCATGGAATTATTCTGAAAGCTTTGTAATGCAATAAAACTAACTTGACAGTGATTGCGACGGATGTACGTATTTCAGAGGATTTGCTTCTTTATTCCTTTTTTATCCCCACCCCCTCCTCCAATACATATCATACGCGCGTCTACATGAAAATACAGTGGCATTGGGGAGTGAACCGTATAACTTTTAATCTCGGCAGTTAAGGGATTAATTATAAACCTGTGACAAACCTATACGGAACTTTTATCACTAACCTTCTGAGACGTCTTTTTTAGGGAAATTTAATTCCCCTACCTATTTCCAATCAGCTCCAAAAAGAGGACGAGATTCCTTGTTATGCAGATTAGATAAAGTATTTAAGTCAAACGGAATAGTAAAGTAAAAAAGCAGTAGGAGAGAAGGTATAATGGTGAAGTTAGCGATTTATTATTGAAGATTTCTAGGAGGATAAATCTCAGGAAGAGTTGAGATTCAGTGAGGTAAATATTGATTTATAATTAAAGTCTCATTAAAGCTTTATATTAGGAGTGAGATTAAAGTTAAATGTTCAATAGGAATATTATTGAATATAATTCTGGGATCTCTTTTTTATCGCGGTAATCTCTGCGTGATCGATATTCTAATTGTTAGTTAATTGGATCATTAAATATTTAAGTTAATTTAAAGCAAAGTCTCTTTTAAACCTCATATAACTATTTTGATATATTTGTTAATAAAAGTCTTTGATTCTATTTGGGAAAGATAACCAAATAAAGAAAGTTATTTATAAAAATGGCTACTGGCTCTTATCTGACTCCAAATCATTCTCGTTCTCAAAGTGAGATCCAAGGGGATCTTCACAAACCGTACAAATTATCAAGATAAGTGTTAATTTTTTGTATATATGACAAGCCCATGGAGTCACTGGTAATTATTAAACTTGCTCTTAACTTAACATTGTTCAATTAGTTATAAAATACATTGTGAAGTACTGATACATTTATATACATTTATTATATTAGTATAAATGTGTATTTTATTCTTTATTTTGCCAGAATGTATTTTGTTTGCTTACTTTCAGAAAATTAATAATTTCTTTAAATAATCTTTTGTTTTCGACTTTTTAATATCCTCACGCCCCCTTGTAAAGTTATCACGCTCCCCCCCCAGGGGGCAGCCCCTACAGTTTGAGAAGCGCTGCTTTGAATAAATGATTTCAAACACAAAAACATTGCAAGCGTACGTTTCAGGATTCTGTGTAGAACGGAAGTGCGTTTTATACGGCGAATATATCTAAAAATTAAAAACTGCAGCTTGAAACTGTAGGTGCACGTTATACGCCGGTGCGCGCTATACGCCGGATTTTACGGTACATTAAAATTTTTTATATCCTCTTTGAAATACTTTTCTGGTAGTAACTTTATTACAGTATTACAACTGAAATGCTTAAGTAAAAGTATTTGTGTGTTTGTTTAAATATTTTTTACATTGAATTTAACTACATTTTCATTTACACCCACCATGAATTTAACAATAATTTAAACTTAATATCAGTTAGCCTATCGAAAACAACCATACTTTAAGGGGACTTGGCACCCTTTGAGCAAATTTCTTTAATTACGTATTTAAAAATTATATTTTAGCATTTTATACAATGTTTCTATTCAAGAAAATGTTTCATATATTATTAACACAATTTTAAAAATTTAAATTTTTTGAAGAAAAATGGGAAAATTTTAAAATCCTACTCCTTTTGTAAAAATTAATTTTTTGACCTGACATTTTTTATAATATTCTTATGGATGTTCTCAACAACTTTAGGGATCGATTTTAGAATAACTTTATTCGTTTTTGAGAAAAAAAATAAAATGTTGATATACAGGCTAAAAATCAACGAAAAAGCCAACATGTCTTACATTTTATTTTTTTTAAAAAAAAGTATTCAGTTTATAGCAAAACGAATCCCTAATTTTATTACATACTTTATTTTTAACACGCAGGAAAAAAATGGAAGTGATTGGTAAATAATTATCGAAGGAGTAGCATTTTGAATGCACTAAGGTTTCGAAAAACACAAACTGAGAAAAACCAGTTTAAAGTTTATAATTCTGAAAAAATAATTATTATAAGCTTAATTAAACTTAAAATACCACTTTAAGATATTAGCTATACGTTTTTCTTTAAAATAATTGCATTTTCAGATTTTTTCAACCCACACATTTTTATACATGATCAACTTTTAGAGAGTACTAATTGCACAAGAAAATTCAAGAAAAGAGTTTAAAAAAATTTTTTTCTGTCCCGACAGAAATTTTATCCGTTTTTTTTTTCTTATAATATTAAAGTATTACATTTGTATGAAAAATATATCAGGAATAAGAACTGAAATTATATAAAATTTTTAATATAAAATGCCTTAATTTAAAAATTTTACATGCACACATTTCACAGGAAAGAAATTGTATTGCCTCGGAAATATTCTGCTTTTAATACTACACATTCTTTTTTATAGTTATTATTTCTATTTCTAAAATAGTTTTTTTTTTATCATAAAGCATTTTTAGTTTTTTTTTCTAAAAAGGGGGCGTGGCTGAATCGCCTAATTTGTTTTCAAATGAAGTTTTATTCAACTTCTAACTTTCCGACATGCACACAAGTGATATATCAATCGAAAGATAATAATGCAAAGAATAAGATTAAATGAAAATTTAAAAAACGATAGGTTTGGGATTTTAGGGATACCAAGTCCCCTTAAATAGAAATAATAAAACTAGGTAATGTAGATCGTAAGCGATTTGTTGAAACTTATCCCCCAATGTAAGAAAGACTCCATTACATTACTTGTCAGGAAAAGAGCTAATAAATGAGAAAGGAGTAGAGAACAACTATTGGCCGTCCTTACTCACGGCTTCTATCCTGACGTGAACAATCTGGTACCGAGTAGTCAAGCTTCTCTGAAGTGTGTTTAGTGAAAAGGCTATAATAGATTGCCTTTTTGTCCATCTGTCGATTATTCCAAGTAAAATTCGGATATGAATACACAAAAGTCCCTGTTTGTCATTAGGAGTATTTGTCATTATTTAAGAATAGGGAATGAATATTAAGAGATAATTTTCTTTTCTTCACTGCAAATTAAAAGAATAATTTTAAATAATTGTTTCATTTTAAAAAGATATAAAAGCAGAAACATTTTTGTTGTAAAATGTTTTTTATTGATGTTATTTTTTAAAAAAATAAATAATCTTTTATGCATTGAAAATCTTTTTTTGGAAGTTGCATAAATTGAAAAGTTCCACAAAACAGTATGTTTTTGAGGCAAATGATTTTAAATTATTATTGAAAACATTTCCCTCGAGTACCTTGGTTCATTAATTAGAGAAGAAATGTGTAATTTTAACAAGTAAAAACGATACATGCGCATCGTTTTTTAAAACAAGAATTCTTTTGAAAATCATTTAAGTATTATTCGTTATAAATTATTCATGTAGTGCAACTCATCGTATACCATATTTACTCGAATCTAAGCAGCTATCGATTCGAAGCCGCACCCCAAATTCTCAATTTTTTTTGTGAAAAAATGTCGTCCTCGATTTCAAGTCACACTTCTCAGTTCTCTGCACGTGTTTGAGAAAAAATAATGAAAAAAAAAAATGTAAAAGTTTCATTGTGTCGATATCTGATACTTAAGAATTTTTTAAAAAAAAATAATGAGAGAGAGAGAGAGAGAGAAATAATAAGTTAATTAATTATTAATTAATTTTACCAGTATTAAAAACTTACAAATACATACATGAATATATTATAATTACTTTAACCCAGCGCTTCTCAAACTGTGGGGTGCGCCCCCTAGGGGGGGCGCGATAACCCAAGGACAAGCGCAAGAATATTGAAAAGTCGGCAACAAAATATTATTTTCAAAAATTATTAATTTTGTAAAAGTGAAAAAACAAAATACATTCTGTTATAATGTAAAATGAAAAAAACACTTACACTGAAATAATACACTTATAAATGTATCAGTACTGCATAATGGACTTTATACTTATCTTAACAATGCTAAGTTAAGTACAAGTTTTTTTAATAATTACCAGTGATCACACGGGTTGGTCATATATAGAATTATATGCAAAAATTAATATCTATCTTGATCATTTGTACGGCTTATAATTAATATCTGTGCTGCAGATTAAAATTTACGCAATTTACTTCCCACTTCCACCATTTTGCGCGTATGCACGCGTATGTTGTTCATTTGGGGGGGGGAGATAAGAAAATCCTCTGAAATAAATAAATCTGTCTCAAACAATGTTAGGATCATTTTATTGCATTCGAAAGACTTAGGAATAAGTTTTTGGATAGTAGTGGGCGTTTTTCTCGGAAAGACGTATATATTCGTCCGGGCAATTTACGCACTGGCTGAGCGAGACATTTATATACGCCGGTGGCGAAGTAGTTAGCATCAAAGTATCGTATTATGGAATTCAATACATTGTTTTTGTGTGGAGGGAGGCTCGATGAAAATTGTGATTGAAATATGGGTCGCATGTATTGATAGTTTGAGAAACACTGCTCTAACCGTTGGTATCACGTTTCGAAAATGACTCAAAGCTCCCATTGCCACAGCTGACTTCAGAACTGGTGCCTGCTTCCCCATTTTCCCGCACAATGTCGTCTTTCGTGCCATCCATTGTATTTGTTATGCAATATTTTTAAAGAATATATTGTGGAAGAATGTAAAAGAATTATTAACCCTGCATCACTCACGCGAAAAATATGAACGAAAGTTCTCGCGCAGGGTATTTCATACCCTGGGATGTTTACATTCTATTTTTACCGTAAAATGTGTATGCAAAAGCTTAAAAAGAAGAAAAGTAGGAAATACAATATGTTTATTATGTTTTTCTCATGTAAATTTAGTTTTCCTGTTCTTTTTATAACGGCATTCACACAGTACATCGTTTATAAACTCCTTAAATCTCGTCGTGAATGAGTGCGATGTTTCCCCTGGATCTTAATTTTTTTTAATCGGTATCTTTTTAAAACTAAGCATATAGAAGTAAACTTCTCTATTCTTTAAATTGAAAAATTTTAGAATTTATTTTTTATTTCCTTTTATTATTCCAGAAATAGTCTCTTTTTTTCAAAAGTTCATCTGAAAGTGGATAAGATATGTGCCAGTTGCCTCCTTTAAAATTACGTTCTTCCCAAATATTTTTGTGCATATAGAACATTTATTTTCAACTGTGTCTCCGTCTTCTAAATTCAGAGGAAGAACCACACTTGCTGTTATACTCTTCATCATTTGATTTTTCATCTTCATAACCACGAAGAGAACTTCTTCATCCATAAATACGGTTGTACTATATCTATTAAATACTGTATTTATTTTTTTCCTACAAATTTCCTCCCTTTTCATACTTGTGTCATAGTGAACTCGTCCTGTTGCTATTACGAATATATTTGATGTTTAGGCGATTAAAGGAAAGAGAACACAAGAAACAATTTTTAAATACAAGCAGACAGTGGTATTTAGGATAGACTGATTGTTGGAAATAAACTGCGAAAGGGGATAAGTCCTTGAAGTAAGTGGTCAGAATGGACGGTGGCGTTTTTCCTTTTGAAACGTATGGAAACATACTTTCACTCGATCCAACAAATGTTTTATCGCAACTTATCGCCGTATCATATCTTCAGTAGCAATAACACTGGAAAAATAGGGCTGCTTAGTTTTGAGTAAATACGGTATCTCGATTTTAAAAAAATAAAGTGGCCGCATTATTAATGAGGGTATTGAACTTTATGGTAGGCGAATCGTGAGTTCGAGCCCCACTGCAACTGAAGACCCTCTATGTAGAAGGTTTGTGATGCACACTATTTATGTTGTGATGAAATGTTCTCCCGTTGTGGAAGTTTTGGAAGTGGGTTACCTGTGCTAGCTTCAAAATTAAGTAAGTAATAAATGAAAATAGAGCGAACTCTTTACCATCGCGTAAGGATTTATGGGTAAATAAGCCTATTTAAAGGTGGAACGAGTGCTGACGAAAGAGAACGCATACTCGAAAAGGCTTAGCTGGCGACTCCTCCCAGAGATGTTGTCTTTTGTACCACCCGGTTGCGTGCCAAAGGGCGGCCCTGTTGGATTTTATGTGATTGAAGCGGAATAAAGACGTTCTTATTGAGATGAAGCCCTCCTCATTTTACCAGCAGGCCTGGGGTCTGATATATATATGTATATCTATCTCTCTCTCTCTCTCTCTCTCTCTCTCTCTATATATATATATATATATATATATATTTAAACACTGAAGCTATCGCCATCAAGATTTTAGTTCAGAATAGCTTATCTATTCAATTTCCTCAAGATTAGGTATTGGCCATAGTCGTGAGGTGGTCATGGTCGGGAGTTCGTGGCCTGTATTGTAAATCGCGAGCCCAAAAGTTTGTGCGGATGAAGACCGACTATGTAAAGGCAGATTAAATCTGTCGAGGCTTAGAATTTTTCCATTGGTGTGAAAGTTTGGAGAAGGAGGGAGGCAGCTCAGGTGTCGTCCTTGTCATTTGACCATGATTCAAAACTATAAAGTCCGTCACCAATAGCAATCGTGTTACTTTAAAATCAGAGGTATATACATAAATTAGTATGAAATCAAATCTAGAGCTTGGAATATTTAAGTGTTTAATGTTAGGGAAACTTGTAATTAACTTCATCCGATAAAGTTAAATACTAAAACAGAAAACTAGGTTTTTTGCGTTAGCACCATCCTTTTTTTAGAAGTGAGTAATTATTTACCACCTACAATGATAATTCCACCCCAAATGACCTGAAATGATTTTTCTAATCATTTATTTGTATTCATTTATTCATTAGTGTTACCTGTACGATGGAAGAAACTATTAATTGCCTGCAAAAAAATGGTTCAAACACGCTGACATTAATGATCAGAGTATTAATAGTATTTATTAATGTTGATAAAAATATACCATAATTGAATTATGAGCGAAAGTTGTGGAATAAGTAATTATTGCTATAAAGAACAGTAAAATAATACGGTAATGAACAGAAAATTTTTTATCTATCTAAAAGGGACTGAGACTTTCCAGGAAAGGTTTAATACAAAACAGCCCCCACACTCAGCTCTACCCTGGAGAAAACACATATAATTTTAAGAAAAAAAGTTTAATAAAGTTATAGTTGTATATTACACATTCTGAATGATGCAATGAATAGAAAATAACCATCTCTATTTCGTTCATTTACAATTTCATATTTTATTACTTATATTTGATAACTATTTAACTAATTTGCCTGCATGCTGTGCATGTATCACATCTGGGATTCAGTTTTGTTCGCTACGATTACAGCCTAGATGAGTTAATGAGTTTCGTCAATATTTTGTCCGCAGTTTTCATTCTTATTAGTACAAAATTTCGTTAAAAGTTAGAAGCAATCAGTTGAAGGTTGCTATAAATCAAGGGGGCCTTGAGTCGTTCTTGGTCGACCGGTGGACCAGCAAAACATTTTGTGGTGACCACCGGAAGATTAGCAGTTCCTAATTATATACCGAAATATTTAAGGTATCCGACTACTTGCGACAACTTTTTTTTGAAAAAATGGAAATATGAGGATTTTTTTGTGATTTTTAGATTTATTTAGTATATTTTAAGGAAAAAATCTTAAAATTGAAAGCAGAAAAAAAATTTATTATTATTAAAATGGGAAAAAACTGGTAAAAATGTTCAAAAAATTACATAAACGGGGCGCGCTCTGTACAAAATTTTTTTGAGAAAATTCTCAATTTTTCAATTTTGATGTGTTACTTTATTATTCGTGTTTGAAATGACCTTCAGGATAAGAGATATTTCAATTTTTACAAAACCTAGAGCACTTTATCTTAGTGATTATACGAAATTGCTTAAACAGAAAGTGATTATATCCACATAAAGGACTGTAAATTTTAAAATAAAGTAGCGATTGATAAATCTGAAGATCAAAACACTTCTACTGTTATACATAACATACTCAAAAAATTTCAGCAAATTATTTTCAAAACTTTTTGAGCAATCGCTGTCCCCGTTTGAACTTTTCGCAAAAAACACATTTCGAGTAAAACGCATTTTAAAGTTTGTCATCTTGTGTAAAGTTATGACATCTGCTTTTATTAAAACACTTGTAATTTTTGTTCTAGTGAATGGAAAATAAAAAACTTGGTATTTTTATTGAGCTTATACGATGGCCTATAAAATAAAATCATAAACAAAATTTGTCAATTTTTGAAAAAAATCATGATTTTAGGGTAGTCGGATATCTTAAGATTGGCTGACTGTATGCAGACTAAGTCTTCTATTGACTATAACTATAAGCACTAACTTTAGGTGAATATGTTTTATTTTCTAATGTATTTTGAATTGTTTCATAACAAATGTATCATCTGATATTATTATACTTGTCGATGTTACTATTTTTTTGTATCTTACGTTTTGCTTTAAACGTGGTCTGAAAAATGCAAATTTATTTGTTTATAGGTAAGTTCATATTCTGTATTTATTATTAAGCTATAATAAGTATTGTAGACCGTTTCCTTTGCTAACCACACCTATGCAACGGGCTAGACAGCAACACCTTGAAATAAATTAAAAGTAGCCTGCACGGGGAAAGCTTGCCGCCCCCTGCTTTAGATTGTCCAAAATGTTCAAATTGGTTAGGAAAAAGGATAAAGCGATGAAATGCAAAAACCATCTAAACATCATTTTTTCCTTCTGTTCCTTTAAAACTGCTTTCTGTTACTTTAATGAACGTTTCTGTAAAGTAATTTTTTATCAAATTAACATTATCCTTCATCGAAAAATAAAGACCTCTTCCACTATTTTTTACTACAGTAAAAATCGACAGTTAAATTTTATTTCGCTAATTAAAATGTTTTACAAACAGAATTCACAATATAAATCTATCAGTTTTGTTAGTGCAATTATAATTCGCTACCAAAGTTCATAAATTTTCTGTATTGTATTTTCACATTATCGAGAATTTATAAACATTGGTATGTGTAAGTAATAATATTCTACTTACTAGAGGGAACTTTTATAGACACTATCCATAAAAATAAACAGCATTATATATAATCCATAACATAAACAGTTATATAATATTTGAAAACCTTAGGTGTTTTAGGTATTTTTAAGAAGTTAACTGACAATTGAACAGAGTCTACGGCTACAAGAAATCAAAATCACAATGAAAAGGTGAAAAAGCATACACTGCTCAAAAATATCAGGAGAGCTGATATTCCGATAACTAAAACAAAACATAAAACATCCATAGTCTCAAGTATAGCAGAAAATAGAAGACTTTTTTATGGACAAATCACAGAATCTACGGCTACAAAAAATCGTAATGAGAAGGTGAAAAAGCATACACTGCTCAAAAATATTAGGGGAGCTGATATTCCGATAACTGAAAAAACATAAATCTACCATAGTCTCAAGTAATGCAGGAAATAGAAGACTTTTTTATGTACAAATCAACGTTCATGATTTCAAAAACTAGAAAAAAGTTATAAGTAACCTAAGTATATTTCTTTCAGCAGGATAATGCACGCCCACATGTTGCAAATATTGTTCGAGACTTCTGTTCAGCCCAACGCATGCAACTTCTTCCTTGGGCAGCTTATTCCCAGGATATGTCCTTATTGAGCACGTGTGGCATTTGATTGGTAAGCGTCTAGCTCGTGGTCCACATCCTTCAGCTTTCAAAGACGAACTTTTGCTGCGCATGCAAGCAATATGGAGTTCTCTTCCACAAACAGGCATTCAAAATCTGTTTGACTCCTTGCTCCATCGTATAGCAGTACTTATTGCTGCGCGTGGTGCCTAATCCAAATACTGATTTAGGACACTTAATATTGAGTTTTCCTTTGATTATTTCATTATTTATTTGTACTAATACAAGTTTTTTCTGTATTAAATTGCATTTAATTCTGATTCCTTCATGGTGTTGCATTTTTTTACAAACAGCAGTTTAAATAATAGGTTCTCATGAGTTGAATACAAGAAGTTTTCTTATCCAAAGTCATATTGATGTTTATTTACATACATAATTTTTGATTGATTACTACAAAACTGTTTTACGTCTTCTCTTTCTTTTCTTTAGCATTGTTACATCTGTTTTTGTTTCCAATGCTTCAGTAAGTTTTGTCACTCAGCCAATTCCTACTAGTAACTCACACTCGTTATATATTTACTTATTTTTTTATCTTGGTGGAATATTCAGTCGTTAATAAAATACCTTCTAAAGCGCTCAATTGAGCTGAAATTTTATATACAGAATTATTTTGGTTGACAATACAATAATTTAATTATAATTAGTAAACATTTATTGATTGAAACTAATTATTTAAAGAATTACTAATACAGCCACTTTGGCATCATTTTTGGCAACTTGTGTCAAAACTTCAAAAGGTTTCTTTCTTAGGTTTTAAAGCATTCAGTTGAACTGAAATTTTATATACATGATTATTTTGGATGACAATACGATACTTTAACGATAATTAATAAAAATGAATTACCACTTAATATTGTGATTATGTCACATGTATATACATATTTATATTAATTGTAACTCTTTAATAAAAAGTAACTAAAATAAAAATTTTCTTTGTTGATCTAAGTAGGAATTGACTTAAATATTTTTCTGAAAAAATGACATAAAAAAGTATCTCGCAACATTAATCTGTCGTGGAAATTCATTTCAGATGGGTGCTTTTAACAGAATAGGGAAAATGTTATATACGACAAAGAAAAATCGAAGTATATGTCTAAGTGTTTAAACTCGTTTTTAACTTGATAGTAATCTAAAAATTCATTAGGTGGTTTGATTTCTGGAAGAATCTATATTTTCCTTTGAAATATTTGTTTTACAGGCTTTAGTTTGAATGAATATTCTATTGAACTATACATTAACTTATGGATAAATAACCATATTAAAGGCTGTTACAACAGTAATGATAACAGAGCTAGAGTCATATTCTTCTATAATGCCACGAAATTTCTATTCTACCTCACAAATACAAGTTGAGATTTTGAAGCTCAACTCTCAATTTTGTTCAAGAAACACTGACTCGAACTTTTGGTTAAATTTAGCAGCGTAGCTTGAGAGATTAGATTACGTAATTTCTTCAATAAACGTAATTAAAATACACATATTTTTAAAAATATTTTAATCACAAAAAATTAGTACATGTGTGATATAACCATTCTAAATTTGTTCCCAATATAAAGATAATTTTAAACTGTATATTTATATTTTCTCACAAAATTTTAAGAAGGTCTCAACAAATCAATAAAACAAAAAAAAGTACACAGCGTCCTTTTGGATAAGTTGCAATTTAAAACCAAAAGAGCAGGAAATGGAATTCAACACACAAAAACATATCCATCGAACTGGAAAAAGAAACTTGTATAGGAATTTCAATCCCTAAAAACCAAAGAAACAATTTTCGAAAATAAATACTGAAGAACGATTTCAAATTCACAACAAGGGCCATTCCATTATTGGTGGAGGCCCATTTCAAATAAGAAAAATGAGCAAAACCTTTTTCTCGACACGACATTTTTCCTTACTATATTCCGCCTTTGTACTTATTTTAGTTTTTATTTGGGCAGAGTTAGACAAACACAAAAAAAGAAAGACCGAACTTTACATTCCAAAACACATTTACGATATTTTAAAACAGAACTCTCCAAAAAGCAGTCTAAAAGGGTTTTTGCACTCGCGACTGGATTTCTTGATTGTTCTTGTAAAAATATACGGAGAAATTGCGTTGAAAATGGAGTAAAAAGTTTTGTCGCAAAGTCAAACACTGAAGAGTAAAAATACTGTAATCCTCTAGCATTCTTACTTAGAGAGGATACTACGTTGTAAGAAGCTGATTATTTCTCGGAAATCCTAAAAATGTGTATTTCACTTTCTTGGAAATCCTTTCAATGTGTAACCTTTAGCTACAAAAATGTTTTCAATTCGGAAAAGATGGATTGTAACATAAAAATATGCGTTTAGTAAAAATATTTTATAGCAGCAATGAAATTCTATAAATATGACAGTACACATGAGATTAATTCAATTTCTTTAAGTAGCTCAAGTGTTTTAAAAACGAACATTGTTCAACAATTTTATATTAAGCAAACAATTTTTTTTAGAAGTACCTAAATCCTATGCTCAGATTTAAAAGAATTAAAGATGTAGATAGTTTTTAAGGTAACTATATTTGTAAAAAAATGTATGTGTATTAGGTTTTATAATTTATATTTACCGTACTTACTCAAATCTATAAGCCACCATTTATTCTATACCACACCCTAATTATCTACGCATTTTTAGAACAAATAAGAAATTTTGTAAAAGGTTGAACAATATTCAAACTTATGAAATTTTTAAAAAAAAACATTTAATGAGTAATAATACGAAGTTAATAATTAATTTATTTTACCAGTATTAAAAATTTTCCTAATACATGCATGAACCTATAATTACTCTAACTATCAGTAACATGTTTTAAAAATGATTCGTCACTCCCATTGTCACAGCGGAATTCGGATTTGGTGCTGAAGTTGCCATTTTCCCAAACGGTGCCACTGTCGCCTTTTACGCCATCCAATGCATTTATTGTGCAACATTTTATAAAAGAAGTGTAATATAAGAATATAAAAGAATTATTAAAGATTTTTGAACATTTATATGCAAAAATTATATAAGTTTGCTTACGCCATCGACGTATATGTGTATCATTCGTGTCAAAATTTCACACAGTGTCCACTATTTGTTTCCTATTTTTTCCGATTCTAAAATTTCCTGCTTTTTCATACTTGCGTCCTAGTGAACTCGTCTTGATGATATTACTAATTGATATTTAGGTGATAAAAAAGGTATGCAAAAGCATTTTCTAAATATGACCAGGCAGCGATGTGAAGGATAGATTGAATACTGTAGATAAAGTGTGGAATATGGGGTAAGCCATCGTTGCAAGTGGTCAGAATAGACGGTTACATTTTTTTAAACGGGTCGAAACTCAATTTCGCCCACTCAACAAATGTTTTGCTTTCGAATCTAAGCTGCACCCGATTTTCAGTTGCATTAACGCTGAAAACTAGTGCGGTTCAGATTCGAGTTAATACTTTAAGACGTGCGAGGTCCTGCGGGTTAGACATTCTTATACATTTTTGCTTTTGGAATAGTTCTATGTAAAAAAAAATCCAAAACCAACGATTGAGCGTGTTTACAGAAGGTTAAAGTATCATTTTTATCAACAGGTGGTGGTTGTAGTCCATGTTTTACTTTCGGCTGGCAAATCTAACTCGGTTTTCAAATACAACAAAAACACGTCTTCTTTTATCTGTCATAAAAAGGTAATTATCAATATATTTCCAATTGCTTGGATACAAATGTTTGTATTAATGTTTAAATAATTGTAAAACATAAATAAATATTATATAATTATATATACTCTACTAAGGCTACACGGTTCCCTTTTTCAAAAAAAAAAATTTGGAGACAGTTACAGTAAAAATAATTGATTTTTTATATTTAGATTATATTATTAAGCTGATTCTGTAAGCAAAAAGTCAGTTTGACCAGCCATTATTTTACAATTTTAAAAAATTAGGAATTTTTGAAGATTTTTTCAAACTTTTATAAAATACTCAATTTTTAAATTTTTTTAGTAATTTTAAGTTAATTATGATTCTTAGATTATTACAAACAATATTTAGTATGGATTTGAAAATATATTCCCTTGTTGATTTTTAATAATTATTTTTCTAGAAAAACCTGGAAAAAACACGAAAATTTTTAAAATATCAACTTAAGCATTTTTTAGAAAAATAACTAGAGTTCTCAGACCTAAAACCATACTAACTTTTATAGAACATACATTTGGGAGTATATACAAAAAAACTTTTAATTCAAAATATATTTTTGCATAATATTGATAGCATTTGTTAAGACGTCAGTTTATTCAGCTTTATCTTAACCTAATATTTCACAAAAGTTTTGAAACACGAAGCATTTACGTACAAAATAATAATGTTGCTAACTTAAGCTAAAAATAGTCAGGTCTCATAAAATTTAATTTTTTTCAGTTTTAAATTGGGGCAGTTTAGGAAGTTTTAGCTCTTGTCGTGCGACTTTAAAATACTAAAATATAGTACTACAATATGTTTAGTATAATGTTGTTTGGTACATCAAGGAAATATTCAGTTACATCTGCAGCATTTGAATTCAGAATACTTGTATTCGGAAGTCTAATTGCAGAATCAGCTGAGGACTGATTTTTAGATACGTCATTTTCAGTAGTATTCCATCTCTTCGAAATATTGTTTCTCACAAAAACCCAGAACGCATTTGCCATGGCATTTTCTCTACAGGAAAAAATTAATGATAAATCTTTCAAGTTATATAAACTATTTTTAAGGCAAAAATTGGCCATGAAATTAATCTTTATTAATTAATTATGAGAACTCAAAAAACTCAAAACATAATCAAGCAGAAATGGTTTTAGTAATGAAAATTGGAATTAATAGCCCTTTCAAACTAAAAGCTCAAAATTAGTTTTAATTAATTCAACTTAAGTGTGAAAAAATGCTTTAAAAGGAATCCGAAACCAAAACCATAGCTCATAAAACTTCAAATATCTTAAAAACTAATTTGCTAACAGATCTGAAATTTCTTGGCAAGCATCTCAATGATATGGGCCACAAAAACATGCAAAAAAAATTTTTTCGGTAAAAATTAAATTTTTAGGGTACTTTGTAGGCTTAATGTGGTTTCTAGGGCTCGGGATTTCGTTACCCGCATGATCGTGCGGGTTGGGCGTTACTTGAGTCGCTGCAGCTGTAAAAGTAAGTACTTACCATGCGAATTTTCTTTTCTGTTTCAATAATTTTGATAAAAGCCTACATAAAAAGAAATATATAGTTACATAATTAGTACCAAATTTTCTTGGGGGTAACCATAGATGAGTCCCTTTTTTCTTTTTCTCTCTCTTTTTTGCGATTATTTTTTCTTTTCCACACATTTGTTAAGTAGTATGGAATTTTTATCCTCCACACAGATATCTGCATGCATCTCCCCCCCAAACAAAATCTGGGTTTTCCGGTGGTAGTCAGTATGGTGAGGTTTAATTATATATATATATTCAAATAATAAAATTTCTGATACACATTTTACTATTTTTCATGGAATACTGTGTTAACTTTTAACCAAAAACGTTTTCAGTTGTCTAAAAGGAGAATTCTCACAGAAGAAATTTTTCAATTGATGAATAAATCAGGATGAATTTAGATCAGAACTTAGTGATCTTTCGGATGATGACAACATTGCGCGTGAATTGATGATCGCGTATATTATATGAATCGCGTATACTGGAAGGAGAATCAAGTTCAGATGAGAGCGATAAAGAAACACATGGGAATATTTGAAATGAAAAGACAATTTTTTATCATTCTTTACCATAAAAGTCTCTTGAAAACATTCATTACATTGATTTAGCTGTTGCAAATTCTTGGTTTCTGTTCAAACATGAAGCAATATCAAATAAAATTCCTCTAAAAATCAAAAGGGATTCCTTAAAATTTATATTAGAGGTAGTTGAAGCGTTATCAGCCTCTCCGTCTACTAACAATAGTATTCTAACTGAAGATGAAGTTAACAGTGTTACAATTCCACTCGCAAAACGATCAAAGTTTTATAATCCACCTGCTATATATGTCATTCCAGGATAAAAGGCTTAACATGTATAGCCGTTTTTGATTTGTTGCTGATATTTCTAGGCCTCGCAAGTGCAGATTTGGAAACTACGAAAGCAGTTCGAAAACATGTTGTAAAAAATGCAATGGATATTTATACTTGCCAAAAACAAAACAAAAGATGTTTGTAGTAAATAAATAATCAATTAATAAAAGAGTTAATTTTCATCAATAATTTTGTTATTTATAACAATTTTAGTTGAATTAAGATTGCTTCTTCTATCAACTTAGAGCTAAAAATGTATAACTTGCGCATTTTCATAGGTGACCTATTTCACAGATAACGCCCAACCGGCACGATCATGCTGGTACCGTCTACATTCAAGGGGGGGGAAGGAATTTTTTTATTATTTTTCCCAATGTCATTAGGGTCTATATCAGGGATGGCGAACCACTGGCACGCGTGCCATCGATGGCACGTGACAAAATATTTTGGCAACGCCACCGATCAAAACGTTTTGCATTTTAATTCAAAAACAACATAGTTCAATATGAAGTATTACGAACAAACGCGAGTGGTCAGTTGCAATTTTCAGCGAGATTTTCTCAGTTCAAAGAATTATCGAAAACGCTCAAGTTTTTTTATGTACCCTGATGCGATTTCATTTAATAAGCTGAAATTGTCCCAATTCGATTGGTTGGACATTGAAAGTTTTGAATTGCAACTGATTGATTTCCAGTCTAGTTTAATATGGATTCTAAAATTTATTGAAAAAAAGGAGAAAGTTGGAATTGATTGAAACAGAAAGATTAACAAGCAATATAAGTAAAAATGCTAATAATGAAATTTTGAAAACATGGAATTCGATTGCATATATATTTAACTGTTTGAAGAAGCTGGGTCATGCTATTTTAACCATATTTTCATCAACCTATGCCTGCGAGTCATTATTTTCAAAGATGAAGAGCATTAAAAATATACCATTTTGCTAAAAGTAACATCTTACAATATCATAATATAAGTTATTTTTCATCTAATCATCATCAGCAAAAATCACGCTGTTACTTTAATTTGAATTACACGTATAACTAAAATATTTACTACTATAAAGGGCAAATTGTATTTTTTCTTAATAAGTAAGAGTTTAGAGTTGTTAGTATTTAGTTTTATTATTGCCCCAAAAATCACAAGTCAAAATTATTTGACGGCACGTCTATACCGCATTAAACATTTCTTTAGGAAAAATGGCACGTTGACCGATAAAGGTTCGCCATCCCTGGTCTATATAGTATTAAAAATCAGAAGAATTTAATATTTGAAGATAAAAATAATTCGGGCATTAAAGGGAAATATAAAATAGGATATACCTGATGTAATACAGTTAAAAATTATTTATTAAAAGTAAATGGTTTATAATCGTAAGTAGAAATAAATCATTTTTTTGTTTGCAATCGACACAAACATATTTAAAAAAAATGACAAATAATATACTCTCATTCTGTTTTTTTAATCAAACTTTTTATTTCTTCCTGTAACGTAAATTGCTTGTCATTTTTAACTGAATAGTTTTTATATTTTAGTTAATTATATAGTGTGATAATATGAAAATAATAACATTTAGAGTGAAATATTTAGTTGTATTTCCCCTGAGCGTTTCCGTAAACTTTACAAAATATTAATTAGTGTTTCAAGACAAAACATGCAGCTCATATCAAAGTTTCAATGATAAGGTATTTGAGAAGTTTTTGATGCTTCAAAAATAAATTGATCAGTTGATGTAATTTATTTTATGTTTATTTTTATTACGTATGTAAAATTATTATTTTGTATTTTTTTTAAACTTATAATGCCTATGTTAGAGAAAAAAAGTAATTTACAACAGTCTAATGTTGTTACTATGCTAAATAATTTTTAATTATTCAATGAGTGTAATTCCATGAGTGTTTTATTAAAATTAAATTGGAGATAAAACAAATTGTTTTTAAGCCAGCAAAAGATCCCTCTTTTAAATGATTTTTGTTTTTAAAAAATCAAAAGACAATTTAAATCCTTTTTTTATGCTAAGTAAAACTACATTTTTTTTCCATTTTGTTCACTATAATAAATGTAATTTAACTGTATTTTATGTGATTTTTATTACATAATTTGTTTGACCCAACATTAGAAGTCACGAATATATTAGGAGTAATTTTTTTTCCATTTTCAACTAACTGGAAAATGCTGTGAGTCAAATTGAAAATTCATTTCAAATATCATGAAAGATATTGATTGGTTATTAATCTTGGTTTTTGAAGTTGCATGAGGGCCGTTGGCTACAGATTTTTTAGTCTTGAACCACGTTAAAACTATGAGAACAACCCCTGAAATTACACGCCAGTTTTCACACATCTTAAGAAACTTTATAAACAACAGATTTGACTTACAGCAACGACTTTTGCATGTTCGGATTTTAATACCACAAAGACTCAAATCCATTTTCGGCAACGAGCTGTTGACCTTGGCTGGTATGCTAATTTGAACAACTAACCAACCAGTCCAACACTACGCCGTAAATGCCTTAGACGACTGAGATGAAAGGAATCTCTAGGAAGCGCCGCTGCATACCCCCTTTCCAAAGAAGGTTTTTTCTGTTTGACTTTCTGAACGATACTGAGAGAAGGTTGTTTTTCAAGCTAATTTCTGCATTTTTATACAACTCCAGTAGGTTTTTGAGTGCCGTTGGAACGTTTTTCCGTTGACGTTGGGGACAATCTCTTGTTGAGATGCCGGGTCTAGTTGACGCGTGGTTGCAGTTTTTGAAACACTAGTCGAGATTTATTGAGAATGTATTAGTTCCACTCTCTACGGAATGTATGCATCATCAATCAGTATCGTTAGACTGTGCTGCCATTTATTGTTCAATTCTTGGTTCACCAATTCGGTGACAAGCTGTTGACCTTGGAAGGGGTGTTTATTTGACCCACCGATCCAACGGTTCGCAGCTACGCCGTGCATGCCTTAGACGACTTAGACGAAAGTAGTCCCTATTCAGGCCATTCGTTAAGGGCTTTTATTCCTGTCTAATGTCAACGACTTTCAGAATTACATGTCTGCACACTAACGATGAAAAAAAGCTAACCGTAATATAAGTTCCAATAGTATGAACACTTAGCTATCGTGGCCACAACGGCAACAAGGACTAACACACAAGAAATTATTAAATATATAATAATATGGTTTTGAGAAAAATAAAAGGTAATAATTACGCGAAGGAAAAATATTATTTGCGGGGAAATCATAATATTCGATTGACATCGTAGGAAAGCATATTTATTTAGAAATGTCTTCATAAATAAAACATATGGATAAAAGAATGAGATTTAAATCAGATTCTTATGGAATTTAAAAGTTTTATACAATGCGTTGTTGTACGATCCATAAAACTATATTTCATTTATGATTTAGGTTGTTATATTTCAAATTAATAAAACAAGAACTTCAGAATTCCCCTTTTTCATGTCTAAATTGCATGATTTTATGTTGATATTTTACGAATAAATTCAAAGTCACAAAAATTAATTATTCTTTTTTGTTTTAGGCCATTAACTTCTTTCAAAAACTAAAACTTCAAAAATTTTAATTTCTTTTTTTATGTTATCTTCTTTTTCCAGTATATTTTCTTTTTTCACTATATTTTAATTAGTTTACTACATTTCATACTAATAGCACACTGCAATTAAATTAAATTACAAAATAGAATTTCAAAAAATGTATAACAAATTTAAGAATCAGCAACACCCTTCGGGGGCGGCTAAAAGCGTTCGTCTTTTTCAATTAATTTTGACAACACCGTTTTTTTTATCTCTATCTGATACAACTAAATTGAATCCACTGGAATAAATTTATTTCACTTAGGAAAATTAAAGATTATGGATTTAATAATCCACCACAAAATTAAAAAGAATTGAAATGGGAAAGTTATTGTGACAGAGTTGTGATGGAGAAAGAGAAGTTTCCCGTAATTCAAATGGGTATGTCGAAAAAACTTAGAAAATGTTTCAAATAGGTTTTATTTAATATTGAAAGATTTCAATTCAGAATACATGGTAAAAAAGCTAGTGTTTTTTACTCGAAAAAAATATAATATTTCGTTAACATATCATATTATATTTCCTACGCTTATTTATTTATTGCATTATTTAATAATATAATAAGAAACAACAAATACATCAATTATTTTTTAAATTGCAATTACGTAAATACAGAGTGTTTTTTTCCAGGTATAGAAGTTTAAGATGGCATTACTTTCCAAGATGGCGACCGATTTAACAGCTGTCAAGTGATTTATTCTCAGTTTGGTTTGGCAATTTATCAAAACGATCATCAGGCAAGGCGTAGATTCGTCGAATGGGCCCAAAACGAGATTGCCGTTGTTCCCGATTTTCATAAGCGAATTTTGTTTAGCGATGAAGCACACTTCTGGTTGAATGGCTACGTCAACAAACAAAACTGCCGCATTTGGAGTGAAGCTAATCCACAAGTGTATGTCGAAACACCGTTACATCCAGAAAACTGCATCTACCAGGGAATGTTGAAGACCTGGCACGACGAGTGGAGCAAATATAGCAAGAAATATCGCAGGGGACCATCAGGATATTTTATCACTCTATGTTACGTCATGTGGCAACTAGTATCCAGACTAAAGGTGGGTTAACTCCTTATTGAGCTCGTTACTTTGTAACAATGTAACTCTAAAAAATCATTCAATTTTTCTGAAAATTTAATAATTTTTCTATTCTATATCTTTCTACCCACCAATTTTTGTCTCTATCAGGCAACTCGTTCTTGGTGCGTCGTTTTTTGTTATAGAGAGTATAAAAAGGGTTTCTTACTTACGTAGTAAAAGTTTATTTGAGCTTAAACGTTTTTAACTAATTATACTGAATGTAAAATATCCCTAGAGTGTCTGTTTGGCTTGTGGGTGCTCTAAGCAAAATTAAATCCTAATACAGTTTCGTATCGTCAGAGCTCAGGTGCCTCAATCTAGGGAGGAAATTGGGCGGAAAAATTACATGCGGCGAATAGTATTCGCCAATGTGGTGCCGCCCTAAAAAAGAGTAACCAGCTTTCGTGTAATGTACAAAGTTTGCAATGGAAAAACTCCAATCGGTAGCCCATAAGAAACAAAAAATCTATACAAAAGTAAATCCGGGGGCAAAAACAATTACAATTATTATATTAAAATATCTTTGAGCGGATGAAAAATAACCTTTTAATGATTTAATAATATTAAAATAATTTATTAATCAGAATCTTTCTAAGGATTTTTTTTATTATTATTTTTTAACACTTAACATTTAGTACATAGAAATATTCATACATTAAACCTTTAAAAGCTGTAGATGCTTTGAATTATTTATTACAAATTAAAAATATTTTCAGTGAAATTTAAGGGGGGAAAAGTTTAAATTGTTAGCATACATTATATTTTGACTTATTACACCTTAATATGAATAACCGAATAGTTCTTAAGCTATGATTGATAACACTTTATTACAGTGTTTCTCAAACTGTGAAGCGCAACTCCCGGGGGGCGTGGTAACCCTGCGAGGGGGGCGCGAGCATATTGAATATAAAAGATTTAAAAAAATAATTTTCTGGAATGAAGTAAAACAAAATGCTTTCTGACATACTAAAAAAATGCACATTTATAACTAATATAATTTATTTTTATCATCTGGTTATCATCAAAAATAAAAGATCCCACATCAAATGCTCATTACCCATCTTTGATCCTATAACCGAATTAAAAAAATATTTTATTTGCTTTGCTGTAATTCCACGATGAGAGATTTTTTATTACGTTTCTTTTAACCTAAAATATTACTTTAGCTGACCTTCGAACGTACTGGTATGGTTATCTCCGTCCTTTTTTTTAGGGAAGTTGTAAATATATATATATATATATATAATACATTTCTGTTTCATCTTTTTCCATGTGAAAGAGTTTTATGATATATTGATAGGCATATTGAGCACTTCGAAGAATTATTTGGCAAAGATTTATTTTTATGAGTATTCTGAAACATATAATGCATAATTAAAAACGTTTTACACAGTTATTTTTAGAACATGCTACACTTTGCCCATAAACAATTTTGTGGTTTTGATTGCTGTGTTGTACGAATTATTAGGGGGTTTATAAATGTAAATGAGCAGAATATTTAAAAAATGAGCATCTGTGATCCCTATTGAGGGAAGCTGAAACTGATCAAGCAATTGAAGAACCTACTGACATAATGCATATTAATCAAGATAGCGAAAGTAAATATCAGATAAGCGTTAGACATGAAACGTTTGAGTTGATTTGAAATTTTCAAATGCTGCTTAAAGATCTCTATGAAGAAAACTATGAAGCCATAATGTAGCACTTCACCTTGTCAAAAAGACACAAGGAAGAAAAGTTTAAAATGCTATTGTAGATCATCAAACAACAGCCAAACTACAAAAACGTGAACAAAATATGTCAGTTTTGCAATAAAGAAAACGTTCCTGTGTTGTTAGTGAAAAATGTCTGTGATTTATGTCTTTTATTAAGGACACGCACATTTGGAACATTTACTTTTAGTTTTATTTGATTTTTTCTCAAATATTCAAATAAAAATTGAAAAGTCCTTGAAAGTAGGTAAGCATATTTTCTCTTAAATTAAATTATTCACTGGAATTGTGATTTTTATCGTGTATAGTAAAAATAGTTATAAAATAATTTATAGTTTTAAAACAAACCAAAAAACACGATTTTATAGTGAATGGAACTAAAAAGTAAAAAAAATTATTATATATATATATATTACTTAAAAGTAACATATACAAAATTTAATACTTATCTTGTTAATTTGTATGGTTTATAATTATGATTGTATTGCAGCTTTAGCGCCAAGGTGCATTATTATTGCATTCAATGCATTATTATTTTAGGAAGGCGCGATAAAAATTATGATTGAAAATTGGGTCACCAGTAGTGAAAATTTGAGAACCACTGCTTTATTACTTATAACTGAACATATAAAATTCATTTTACAATAGAAACTTCAGCAGTGTTGTTAATTTGTATAATAAAGAATATCATGCATATTATTTTTATTTTAAAGTAATTAATTACCTATTTAATCAAACAGAAAAAATTTAATAATTGAAGAACTGACTTTTAGCTAAGAAGCCGTTTAATTTAAATTCTTTAAAAATATTCCTGATTACTTTGTGTGAAAAGGCTCCTTAATATTAAATTATAATTTTTTTTTCAAATATCAATAAATAAATAAACATTTTCTTTCCAAAAAGTAAATTCTTAGTGCGTAAGTAAGTCCTCGTCATGAAGGTAAATCCTCGTGAGTAAATTTCTGTGCAAAGAAAATTTATTCACGAAGACGAAATAAAATATAAACATATTTGTTAGAATAAATTCCATCAAATAATGTGTTTATAAGGCAACTTAGTTTATCAAGACTGTCTACAAAAACCTTTGAAAGAAATAAGGCCAATTCTTTAATACAGCTGGTCATTAAAACCCCCTAAAAAGTTTTATTCCTAACTATAGACTCGTAGATGAGTTTATACTATAAAAATGTTTATCACAATGACTTGAGGTTCTAACTTTACTACCCTTCTTGTCTGCATCGTAAACGAGAAAAACTGTCAAAAGGCTTTTACGCCGACGAATTTTGCAACATTGACAAACACTATTGCAACATTGTAATATTTTTCATACGAAAATTTTATGCTTTTTGGTACCTGGTATAAACAGTAACGACGGCGGTTCACTTAGAAAGACATTTGTAGTTACTTCGCTTCCAAATTTGACTTTTAAACGATTATCGCACGGTAGTTATTTCGAGAATCTACAGAGAAATATACGTTTAACGCGAAAGCGCTTAAGACGAAATAAGGGTTAACACGAAATAATATAATGATCCAACAGACTAATATGTATTTTCATGCATTTTTTCTCTCAACACAAAACGAAAAGAGAAGATTTCTCATCTGGGATTGAACAAACTTCGAAAAACACCAGCTGGACGGAACTGTCCTATTTTATTATTGGAAGCATTGCAGTAGATGATCATAATGTGTGGGCAGACAACGACCTTTTGGAGTTCGTTAAAAGTTCAAAAAATATCATTGATGCAGATTCCGATGACGAAAATGAAATTAATAATGCAGCTTCGGCTCGAACATCATCTGAATTGAGAAATGTCATGAAAAGTAGGTGCAGTTATTTAGACGCACATTCCAATGATGAAATAAATAACAAAATGGACGTCACATCAAAAATTTCTTTGATAATTTGCTGTTAAAAAACCAATGCAAAGAAAAACATCCGTTAATTCCCTAAAACCACAATAAATATTTTGTTTATCAAACCATTTAAAAATTTTACATTGAATTTCTTGAAGTTATTGTGATAGTTTTTGTTTCATTGATTTGTATTAAATATATGCGTGCATACATACGTATATACGTAGATAAAATAAACTCTAATAAACTTAATTTTGTTTTGATATATAAACACGAAAAAATATTTCAGGCTATATAGTTTCGTGTTAAACGATTTTCAATGTATATTATTAGCAAGTACTCCGAAAGATTCATATGTAAAATTTTGAAAGTTGCTTAATTTGAATGAGTTTAAAAGAGTCTGTTAGAAGGTTTAAGAAAAACATATATTGTTACATAATTATTTATTATGTAACGTATATCTCAAATTAACCATAAGAGAGCCTTTCGCTTATTAATATTGATTAGTTAATGTAATTTTTTTACTTGCCTTTAAAGGTTTTATGTTTCCCTTATAATAGTGATCATTCAGTTAATAATCATAACGACAAAAAAAAACATAAATAATGTGTAACTTGAAGATGAAACAATTTGAAAAAATATATACCTAAGAAATTATTTAATTTAATTTCAATTTAGTTGAGCTGCTGATCTCACATTTTAAACCTCAGTCGAATGAAGAGGACGACACCTAAGTTGCCTCTTTCTCCAAATGTCCACACTACGCCAATAGGAGTACTTACAGTTTGACAGATTAAATATGCATCAGCACTTCCACATGGCGGATATTGAGTGGTCCTGAGTGATTCTAACTCGTATCTCGACAACATCGACCACGGGAACTCGACCATTTAAGAAAAATAGTGCAAATATTATAGACTGAAAATAATAGAATAAATATAGAAAAGCGCTCGTAAAATTTATAATAGACCTAAATTTCCTTTAAAATCAAAATATTGATTAGATAATATATTTGCTGCAATGCCTCCTTCTACAAGTCACAAACAACCAAGAACATGAAAAAAAAGCTCTTAATGACTAGCCCGAAAATGGATTAATTTCATTCCAGTCGTCTAAGGCATGAACGGCGTAGCTGTGAACTAGTAGGTTAGTGGATCAAATGAACACCCCCTGCCAAGGTCAACAGTATTCCACCAAATATTCTATTTAAAAACTGCATGAATTATTCTATGAGTATTTTTGTTGTGCATGCAAGAAATAAGAGAGTAGTAATGTATTGGTAATTACATTTTAATAATTCTCATTAAAGTATCGTATTCTCATACAAAACAATCGTCTCTATAAAATTTCATTTCCACTGAGTGCTTTAAAACGTGAGAAAAAAATGTATTTTAAAGTTTTAACCAAAGTCGCTAACAATGATACCAACATGGCTTTATCTGTAATTCTTTAAATAATTAGTTTAGTCAATTAATTTTTATTAATTATGATTAAATTATCGTATTGTTACCCCAAACAATAGAGTATAGAAAACTGCAGATCGAATGAATCCTTTAAAATGTGAGAAAATAACCTTTTCATGTTTTGATACAAGTCTCCAAAATAGTCGATAAGTTGCTAAAAATGATGCCATTGTGGCTGTATTTGTAATTCTTTGAATAATTAGTTTTAACCAATTAATTTTTATTAGTTATAATTAAAAATTACTATATTGTAATCCAAAATAATCATGTTCATAAAATTTCAGCTCAATTGAGTGCTTTAAAATGTATTTTATTAACGATTGAAAATTCCAAGAAGATAAATAAATAGAGAGTCTGAGCTAATAGTATGAATTGAAAAAGGCATGGAATTCGCAATATATATATATATATATATATAGGGGCAACAATAACTGTCTATTTGTTAGATCCAAACTTCAGTGAATAAATTTCAGTAGAATCGATTCGAACAACACCAACATACCCCTGTAGATAATTCTGAGAAATTCGCTTTTGAAATTAGGTAGAATTTCAATTTAAGCCAGACATCGTCTGTTACAACATATGTTATATGAAATCCGTGAAGTGCGTCCTCCAGACGGAATAACAGCATCAATAATTAATTTTCCTACACTATGATAATAAAGAATTAAATAATATTTTAAATTCCCTCAAGTTTTCAACATAGTATATAGAATAAATAAAATATTACAAATTAAATTATATTTTAATACATGCCTTAAATTTGCGTGTGATGGTTATTCATCCATCATTAATTTTAATAATGTTATACATATAGTATTCATGGTTTATGTAGAAAATTATTCATAAAAAATAGTTCATAGAATTTTCGACATAAATTATAAGAGCAGTGAAAATATTTAGAATTTTATCATGCTTTATTAAGACCCTTATTTTACATTTCTAAATATACAGTATATTTAACGAAAAAAAATTTAACATTTTCAGACGAAAATGGATGAATTAAATTTATCTTTAAAATGAAAACAATTTATTATTACTTACAAAGGTTTTGTTTTAAAACACTAATAAATATTTCACTAATTAATGAATTAAAGAAAAAGTTTTTCAGTTTTGATTCAATTTTAAAAGATTCATATAATCACAAGTTTTCATTGCTTAATTTATAATTTGAAAAATAAACAACTATAAATATATGAACACATGGGTTTACTTTTCATGAAAAATGTATTTGTATATTATAAATTAAATAAATTAATTGTCAATGAAATTACGACAAAATATTTTACTCATTTCAAAATTTGAAATGAGTAAAATTACATGCAATACATAAAGATTTGAAAATTTAAAATCTTTATGTATTATATGTAATTTTATTTAAATACAATATAATTTATATTTTATATTTATTTATAATATTTCCTTAAGTGCAAGTGTGAGCATAAAATATCTTAATCAGTTAAACTGCTGATTGCACTAAAAGAAATTGCTGAAAGTCATCCTACTGGTAAACAATTTGTAAGGCTTTTTATAAATGCAAAAAGAGATCAATATATCCAATTATTGCAATATTTACTTCTTAGGTTTACATCTAGCTAATAATTTTGAAAACTAATTTACACATTCTAGGGTTTTTTTAAAAAAAAAAGAATACACTTAATACACTCCACACATATTCATTACGTCAAAAAATTTGTAAATATCCATATTTTATGCAAAATGAGTCATTTTATTAGTGAGGAATATTTCGTTCTAAAATGTACCTTGAAATGAGATTCAGCAAATCTCGGAATCAAAATATTTCTAGCACCTAAAAAATTAATTGAAATGTTATGACTCCTGACTTTGAAAAATATAGAAATATTTGCTATCATTAATATATTCCTTAATTAATATTCGCGACAAACCTAATTCAAAGCATTTGGCTTACGAATAAGACATACCAACTAAACATATTTCCCATGTAATGGACTGCAAAATTAGAATAATTTATTTCTAAAAAATATAATGTGTTTTCTGGTTGTCACTAATACCACCTGATCAGCAATGGCGAGATTGAGGTCCACGAAATTAATCATGGCAAAGGTATAAGTGACTCCTGTTATTATCTGTAGCTTTGAGCACCATACAGAAGACGATACAATTTAGTGTGTGTTTTATTTCACCCCAATTTTGAAAGAGGAATTCCTAAGAGTGCTCAAGAGCCTCTGGCGTATCTTTCCATTCCTCCAAACTCATAAGAGAACTTGAGACTCGACAGACTCATGCCGTGAAAGTACTATACATTTACAAAAATCCATGCCTAGTCTGGGATTCAAACCTAAGTCCTACGGCACAGCAGTTAGCGTCACTAATCCCTATACCGGATGGTTGAATAATATATTTATAAATAAGATAATGAATTACTAACGAATATTTAAATATAAAAATCTACTCTATATATTTTTGGTTGTTGTTGTTTATATTATTTTAATAAAATAATTTTGAGTACAATGCGAAATTCCTCATTTTATAAATGTTTGTGCAATTTAACAAATTATATGCAAATGTTAAATGTAGTAAATAAAATAAAAAAACAATGCTCTTTAATGAAAAAGCATTAAGCCGATTACTTCAGAAGGAATACAATGTTAATTTATTGAATGTAAAGATTTAAAACAATTTTATCATACATACTGCTTGAATTAAATGTAAAATATAGCAAACCAATCAAATTTCCTCAATTCCTATGAGAAAACAGGCATTTCTTAAAGCATATACTTTTTTCTCTAAAATGTTGAGACTGTGAACGCTCCACTTATAGTTAATAAATAGCATTTGTTTAAAAACTTGCTGCAAAATTTCCTTTATTTCCGAAGATGTACAAACTTCAAATGCTTTTAGCCAGTTCTATTTGTTTCTCAATTAATGATGTTAGAAGCCTTTCCAAAACACTATGGCAAATTACTCATTTCCTTTCTTGCATGAAAGCTATTCTTCACTTCAAGGATTGAACTCAGAGATGCGCCTTTAAAGTAGATTACATCCGAACTATATTTCTGCTTCACTTGTGTTCTCGCTAGACTCAATTTAAAAGCTTTTATTCTGAGTGCTTTATTCGAAACATGAAATTCCTTCATTTATATTAGCTGCAGAGACACGCTTTATCTGTTTTTTTTAGAGTGACAAAGCAAACTCTCTCTGAATTAACATGTTGTTAGACAATACTTAATAATTTTAATGAAGTAATTATTTTAAATTATTTGATTTGTGACACATATTTGGTATTTCTTTTTATTTTATTGAACAGAACTACCTTTTGGCTGTACAAATTATACCGTGAAAATTGCTTAGCATGAAACTGGGAGGACTGAAATATTTTTTCACGTTAAAAGATATTGTAAAAAAAATAATAATAAAATAATAAGTATATAAAAAACATATAATCAAAAAAATTAAGTTTTGTTACAGAACATTTAATTTACTTAGATATGTATATATGCATGCATTTAAAAGGAATGAATGAAACAAAAACATTCACAAGAACTTAATGACAATTAATGCAAAGTGTTAATTTTTTTTGAAAAATATAACATTTATTGAATGTTTTGAAAATAGTCTGATATTTTGCTTTGCCTTGTCTTCCGTAATTTCAAATTGTCAAACAATTGTTCCCTAAAATTCATTTTGACATTCATCTCACCATCGGAATGTCTGTCTAAATAACTGCGCATACTTAACATGATGTTCCTCACTTCGGATGATGTGGAACAAGAGCTGCATTATTCATTTCATTTTCCTCATCGGAATGTGCATCAATCATATTTTTTTAGCTTTGAACTGACTTCAAAATGTCTTTGTCTGTCAAAATTGGTGCTGTACACACATTATCATTATCTATTGCAAAGAATTATTTCAATAATACAATTGGACGGTCCAATCTCGCTGGTGTTTTCCACATTTTGCTCATTCGCAGATAGAATATTTGTTGGTGTTAAATGATTCTCGTTTTGAGTTAAGAGGGGGATGCATGAAAGTGCTTAGTAGTTTGTCGGGACCGTTGTATTATGTCGTGTTAACCGATATTTCGTCTGAAGCGTTTTCGCGATTATTCTATTTCACTGTATTTGATTCTAATTTAAAAAGATGTAAAGTATTTACCATTTACAGAATTCCACGCTTTATTAAAAACGTAAACATAATATAAGAAAAATTTATCACCAAAACAGCATTGGCAACCATGAAGTTGCGTAACAACTTCCTTTCCTTTTGAAAAGAAAAATAGAATCTACTTTGTTTCCCCTTATCTCAAAAAGCCAATCTTTCCTCTCCCAGAAATCCTGATCCGAATCTTTAAACAGCCGCTAATGAGAGAAAAAGGATTTCCTTGGCGTGGTCTTTGGACGCCAGTTTCGATTCAGTCCAGTTGGTGTTAATTTCTACTCTAATCCTCATTTGTCACAGGCAATTCGAGTCTCATTGGGTGGATTAACTTAGAGGGAGTAAGACTCTCTTCTAAGAAAGAGGATGGACAAGATTTGAATTTAGATGAAAAGAACTATCTATAATTAAATTAAATGAGATAAATTGTACACAATATCAAGACTATCAGAGTTTTTAAATTTTAGTCTAGTTTAATCAGAGCAGTTATTAATAACCCAAAAATGTTTGCTTGCAGCTAAATTTAAGTTATGATACTTTGTAGTTTTGATTTTTCTCTGTGAAAAAAAGACACATTTAAATTTGTTACCGCTTTCTTTATTATAATGAAAAGCTATATCGTAACAGTATAATCTCTGTGAAATTTATTGAAATGTATACTCTACAACTTAACTTTGGAGATTCTTAACTTTGTGCTTTACGTGTCCTTATAAAACAGATTTTTTTAGATAATTTGTAAATTTTACTTTGAAGAAAGAGAGGAATTTCTCTTTACTTTCCCATAATACATTGTGACGGGCTCGTCGCGCTTTCCATTAGGTGTCTTCTAGGGTTTCGTTGGGACCAGAATGGCAATTCTTTCCAACGAACCCGAGAAAATGAACGTGAACGAAAATTCAAATTAGCAACCTTTTAAATAGCAGAAGTTTAGTGTAAGCAAGGTGGCTACGGGAAGTGATTATACGAAGTTCATGTGTTCAAGTGATTAAGCTAAAGTAAGAGGCAAACCTGCGTTCAAGATTTAACATATCCGGGCCAGTACGTTCAAGTTAAAAGTGGATACCATTCCACACGAGATAAAGAAACGTCATTTAGGATTCCAGTGAGTTACTTCTTACCCAGGATATAGAGGTAGGATTGTTCAAATTACTACTAGGAACGGTATATTTACTAAGATTAGGATTAGGCTGTAAAGTTAGATCTAGTGATCAGGGTCGCGCTTATTTGGTAATACGTATTGTGTGTCTCCTCACCACAGATTCACTTGGTTTAAATATAAATAATATAATTGTATATTGTTTAAGATAAAATCTTAATAAAAAGATATTAAGATTATGGCAACGTCTGGTTCTTCATTCACTCCCACACCTCTAGGTCGTGAAGATAATGTAGAAGTAGGGCAACCCTTAAGGGGGGGCTAAGACTTTACAACATACATTTTATTTTATTTTGTGATTTTAAAAGGGACATTTTGCTATTTTTTTTTTCAAAATGCTGAACTGTTGCTAGGCTATTTTCACTTCTGTTACTTAACACTTTTCAAATAAATGCATCACAGTATTTGGAAGATAAACTTAATCCGTATCTGTGTTTAGTGCAATCAAAAACTCGTTTGTCCCTGTGACTCACAGAGGCTAAATAAAAAAAATAAAAAAAAATAGAAACTTGTTACATTGGAAGTTATTTATGACTCGGGATACATTTACACATTGCAAAATATTTTAAAATAATTTCCGAGTCTCATGTTCCAATTATAAGGACATGAACCATCTTTCTTTTTCCTCGTTCTAAAGCAATGATTCCCAAAGGGGTCTACATCGTTCCCCAAGGGTCTATGACAACCTGAAATGGGTCCACGTCAGCGAAAAAATAATTTGGGTCCTCATTACAGGTAATTGGGGGTCTACGATAGTAGCTGCCCTTAAACCAGATCGTGACTTTGATTTTAAACGAAACTTCAGCCAAGTGGAAGCCATATTTACCTATTTAACAGATTTATTTTACTAAGCTTCATAAAGTTAACTTTCACACAGTCACAAGGCTACAACAAAAAATATCTTAAAGCAAGGACCATTATTTCAGCGGTATTTGCCAGAATTAAGATAAAGGTAGAGATAAGAAGTATAATTTTGGACGTCGCTATATAATTTTACCAGTTTCCTAATTTGTCACAGATAATATGACAGGAAAATGATGTTTTTAAATTACGTTTAAAATTTAAATGTCCTTTATTCAGATTTTAAAACTAAGTTTAAGAATGCTTTTAGTATGGTAATACCACAGAAGGGAATGAATTCATATGGTCACATTGAAAAAAAAACTCAGATTACTAGAGGAACGGATTGGAATAGGCACTAAAAAAGATCTTAAAGTAGTTTAGAAACGGAAGCAAGCAATTTTGGTTTTAAAAAGGAGTATCTGACATTCATCCCTAATTATGGACTATCTTGCGAAAGCTTTTAATTACTTTTCCATGTGGAAAGACGTTTTATAGCGTTAGTTAACATTTGAAAAAAAAATTAGACACAACTAACCAAAAAGATTTAGCTTTAAATCTGACAAGATCGATGCCAAATGTAGAAAATGTGTTATTGAAGCACCAGATTTATCCTTTTTCATGCATGTATTAATTCATTTTTAATTTAATTAATAAATATGTTTCTTAAGTTCTATAAACATCATATTTCTCTACATTTTGATGTTAACATTTTATAAAGTAAATAATTCTATACCAGCTGTCAAAAACACTTAAGCAAAGTTCAATGTTAGGTATGTCGGTGTCTACCGAAAACCGGAAGACATGGCAAGGGGTTTATGATACAAAAAAAAGTTGGAAGAACTCTGTTCTAAAGTAATACTAAGGTTAGGTAAAACTTTCAATTTTTTTTCTTTCTAAAATATATAATTCAGAAGTTCTCAAAACTCCGAATGATTTTCTTTGAAAAATAAAGAAAGTTCAGAGTGTCTTCCAAAACTACTATAAAAAGAATTCTAAGAAATTTGAGCCGAAACCTTATATCGGCGTCACAGATAACAAAAGAGTCAGATAAGAGACAGTGCAAAATTGGTATTGAATACCAAAAAAGAGAAGAAACCTACACACCTATACTTCACACGTCTTTTTTTAACCTATCATAATCATTTTTTTGTAGAATTTTCTCTTTTTAGGGTGAAAAAGGAAAAAAATTAACTACTTTTCTCCCATAAGAATCATACGTATAAACTTTTTTACTAGTTTCTACACTATCTAGTTTAAGTGAAAAAAGGTAGTTTTAACCAAAATTTGATAAGAGTGTCTCAAGAGATATTTTATTACAGAAAAAGTGTAAATTCGTGGATGGGATCTTTATATTTTTAGAACTAGAAATTACGACAAGAGAAAAGTATTATGGCCGTTCAAATTATTTCGTTTCAAATTACTTTTATGTTACTTAAACCAAGAAAAACTAATTGTTTTTAGTTTGTGATTTTTTCTATATAAGTATTATGTTAATATTTATTCAAACAAAGAATATCAAATTGCCTTTTTTATACCTAGCTAAGCGCATAGCTAAATGGCCTAGAACTTTTAGGCATTGTAATAATTAAAATCAAAAGATCTTTCATGATAATATTTTCTTAAAATAAAAAGTAATAACGTTGTAATATGTAAAAAAAGTAATTGTGTAAGACTCAAGTAATAGAGTTCAAGACATTAGTAGAAATTTATAAAATATAATGAAAAGTTGTGAAATATATCAGTAAAAAAATGAATAGTTACTTATCGTTTCTTTTTCTCAATTCTATATACTCATTTTGCTTGTTTTTCATTAAAATATAATGTTTGCTTATCTCTTTTTTAATTCGTTCTTATAATGGTTGATCAGAAGTATATTCCTCATTTAATATATTTCAAATTATTTTCACTCATATTTTAGCGTAGTGGGTTAAAAGATTTTATATTTTTATCTGTAATGATATAAAAGGGTAGAAAATTAGCTGTTCTTATATTAATATGTGTATCGTTTCTTTATCTTCATTCAATTATACCATGGATGTCATTCTCACTTAATTTAAGCACCTAGCGGCAATCCTAAAGAATTTAATTACCTAAATAAGCAAAAATTGATAATAATCTTTTATTCAATTCGTTTTATTCCATAGAATAAAGATACAGAGCAGACTAACACAGAGCACGATGGTCCATGCATCCTCCTTCTCTTTGCTTTTACATTCTGCCCGGGTAAACATAATATGCGCCAAAAAAAAGGAAATGCCCTCTAGTGATATACATGAACCTTAAAAAAGAGGAATGCTATCATGGTACGTACTGCGTACTCTTTAGCAACAGTTACGTTTCTTGTTTATTCGCCTGCATCCCCACTTTTACGTATAAAAATGTTCATATTATATGTACACAAAAACTTACTACGAGTGCATTCGAAAAACAACTAACTTTAAAGTTTATTTTTTTATTTATTTATAACAATTTGCAGTAAAGTTGATTTTTAAGCCGAAACTTTCAGTTGTGCTTTAAGTGTTTTATAATATGATGTTTGTAAAAAATGCAACACCATGATGGAATCATCAGAATTAAATGAAATTTAATGCACAAACGATTTGTATTAGTACAAATAAATGAGGGAATTTTCAAAGCAAATTCTGTATTAAGTGTCAGAAATCAGTATTTAGTGTAGCCACCACTCGCTTAAATAAGTGTTGCTATACGACATAGCATGGAGTCAAACACATTTTGAATGTCTGCTTGTGGAAGGGAATTCCATATTGCTTGTATGCGCAGTAAAACTTCGTCTTTTGAAGCTGCAGAACGCGGATAACGAGAGAGACGCCGACCAATCCAATCCCACACGTGCTCAATAGGTAAGCTATCTAGCGAATAAGCAGGTCAAGGAAGAAGTTGCATGTGTTGGGCGGAACAGAAGTCTCGAACAGTCTTTACAACATGTGGGCGTGCATTAATCTGCTGAAAAATATTTCCAGGGATAACTTGAAGGAAGAAAACGACTGCGGGCTGTAACACTTCGAGGACGCACTTGTTGCTATTCAGATTACCTTCAATTCGTAGCAAATTAGATCGTCCTTGATACGAAATCACACTCCAAACCATAACTCTGTTGTTAGGTCACTATGTCGTTCGATAACGCACTCTGGAAGGCAGCGTTCACCGGCGTAGCGTCTAACACAAATGCGACCATCATGATCCCACAAATTGAAGGTGATTCATATGAAAAGACAACTTGGTGCCAATCCTTCCCATTCAAACTCCGTAAGTTGTAAAAATATTTCCTCATTTTGTCGTGGATGGATACTTAGGTCTTACTAAACATTCGCCACTAGCAAACAATCATTAACTATTTTCAATGTCCCGCTACAGCCCTCTATTGATACGCTTTCAGCATCAGTTTATAGGGCGCTGCGCAAGCTATAAATGCGCGGTGGCTCTGAAATTTTACAGTTTTACGTAACATTCTTTCTTTGATACTTGCTGCAAAGTTCATTTAGTTACAACATGTTGATGATTCCTTCATGGTGCTACAATTTTACAAACAATAGTGTGAGATTGGTTGTTAACAAATAATAAGCTCAAAAATGTAAATAATTGTGAATGAAGCAATGTTTGTTTTATTTTCTTCAGAGCACATCTCTATTTACATGCACTATAGGTTTGGGATAGACCTTATATTACGCAAAAATTTTAATACCCAAATAAATAAGAAAATATCTATCTCTCTGTATAAAAAACATTCGCTACACTAACGCACTATCGCAAAAATGCCAACGTTCAAGATAATTTGCCAAGTTAACAACTTGGCCAGTTTGGCACTCCCAACATGGTATTCGAATTCCTTTGAGAGGTATCCAACACACTTTGTCTCATGCATGGAGCAAAATATATCGTATATCGTGGCCAGTTGGAATGCATGGTATGCCCTCACCTAGCCTATTACCTGATAATCATCCATATTGACACCAATAATGAGGCAAATTATCAAATATTAGGCAATCCGGTGGATCACTCTGTGGGTACATTTCGCGTTACAATTTTTTTGCTGTTCTTGCATTTCTTTCTATCAATCCGCCGTAAATGATGTGCATATCTGCCAGCTCGGTGTTTGTAAAACATTAAATAATCCTTTGTAGACGATGACACTTCAAATGCCTGATGTAATTAATGTCTGTTTCCAAATGCTTTTGTAAACCACGCCACCTAGAACCGAACGGTGCTTACAACCATGGATTACTGTGCAAGTCTGAACCCCTGTGATGTCCTCTACCTCCCTTAGTTTTTTCCAATAATTCTGGAACACCCTGTATATAACTACAAATAAGAAAAATGGGTAAAGGGTAATAGTTCTTGAAAATTATTTCCCTTTTCCTATTTGAAACACCCGAAAAAGGAAGAGAATTCCTTAAATCATCCAAAGCACATATTTAAGGGTAACGATACTCAGCTCATTTCCTTTAGGCCTTATCATATTGGTAGTCTCTGAACAAATCGAGTCTCTTTCGAATAACCGTTTCGAGCAGCCGTGAGAGTAAATGGTTGCCGTAAGCAAAGCAATAAGTTCTGATGTCTAAACACACCCATTCTTCACATTGAAAAATTTCTGCTTCAGAAATATTGATCAATATTTTGAATTCAGTATTTTTTCTTTTTTCCAATCGTGCTTTTGTAGACAGTCGTAAACAGAAATTGAGTTCCATACCACTTAAAATATTATATACCATTTCTTATGCGTCTGATGAAGCCGAAGCTGTCATCTTTATTGTCATCTTGTTGATGACGTAAGAAGACGAAGGACCACATCGGCTGGAATTTCAAGCAATCTTAATTTCAAGAAAATCTTTTAGCTCCTTATCAAAAAAATTGTTCGAAACCATTGCTAATGCAACTGGGAAGAAATTGTTCGAAAGCGTTGCTTTAAAGAAAAATTTCTGCGAAAACGTAAACGTGTGATAAGGCCTTAAGATCAACTTAGCTAACTTGGTAATTAAGAAATACTCATACAGGTTACGAAATTTCAAACATTTTCTTTCAAAGGTGGATAGGTCAAAGAAAAAACCACAAAACTGAATAAGTATAGGTATAAACATTCCAAAATACAAAGTCTGAAATACGCACAATTTTATTAGGTATCTATTAGCAATATATTTATAGAAAATTCTTGTATTATCTTAATTTGTTTTCCGAATAATTCAGTACCTAGCTGATTAAAATTATTTTTGTAATATGCATTATAATCCCGAAAGTTAAATATTTTTTCACAGATTTTAAGGTGTATACTTAACGAGACAAATAGAGTAAAATAATTCATGGTTTTACGATCGCGATACTTTGGATTTTGTACAGGATAAACTATGTCGTTAACGATAATTTATGATTTCCACTTCCGGGCATATTCACTTTTTTACTTTTTAGACAAAAGTCCAGTCGCTTCATTAAAGGGTAAAATTTCTCGTTAAATATACTCTATTTTTGATTTTAAAAACTTTTAACTGGCCTTTATTGGTATTTAATTTAGTTTTATTAACTTCTCGTTAAAATAATTCAGTGTCGATTTCCCAAAATGTTCCCAAGGAAATATTTTTATAAAAGTTATTCTATCTCAGAAAAGTCATCAAAGAGCTTACGAAAAGTTTATGAAAATTTACCCTTTTCACATGTGTCGGAGCTTTTTTTTAGCTTACTTAATTAGAAATTATCGTTGAATAGCAACAGTGCTACATTAGATATAGTAGAAAAATAATAAGAATCGTGTTAATTTTTAAATTCCTTAAGACAAATTTGCTCTTAAATTGCCACATACCAGTTCGCTTTATTGATGACTTCGAAAACCAATCAGCAGAACAAGCTTTAGTTTTCTCATTTGTATGGCTTTAGTACAGCGTTTCTCAAACTGTGGGGCTCTCCCCCTAGGGGGGGGGCATGATAATACTACAAGAGGATGCGAGCATATCGAAAATAAAAGATTTTTAAAAAAATATATCAATGTACTAAAATTAAATCAAAACAAAATACATTATGAGATAATAAAAAATGCACATTTACACGGATATAATACACTTATAAATATATCTGTACTTCACCATGTATTTTATAATTAATCATAACAATACTAATATGGAACAAATATAAAAATTACCAGTGACCCCATGGGCTTGTCATACAAAAATATCCCAAAATTAATATTTATCTTGATAATTTGTAAGGTTTATAGTTAATCATTTAGTTGCTGGTTTAAAGTTACCCAAACCACTCCCCATTGTCACCGTTTTTCCACGTAGACTCGCGTATGTGATATATTGGGGATGAAAGGGGGGGGACGAAAAGGAATAAATAAGCAAATACTATGAAATAAGTAAATCCTTTGCAAACTCTGTTAAGGTCCTCCTACTGCATTCCAAAGCCTTTGGAATTATTTTATGAATAGAAGTTCGTACAAAAGATCGTAATTCCGAAAGACGTATATATACGTCCGGGTAAATTATCGTAGTGGGTTGAGCGAGATGTTTATATACGTCGGTGGAGCTTAAAAGGTTGAAGTCGTGTTGTTGCTTTAAAGTCAAAGTTTTGTGTTATTGAATTCAATACATTGTTATTGTTTGGAAGGGGGCGCGATGAAAATTATGATTCAACATTGGGTCGCAAATAGTGAAAGTTCGAGAAGCACTGCTTTAGTAATGTATGTCCGTAGCTCATAGCCTTAAATTTTTTTTATACTAATCCGTCCTTCTTTATCTTATTGAATAATATCAAAAGAGTTGGCAATTACAATCGTATGTAACACACACAAAATCCCTAAGGTCTGGGCGGTCACAAAACCAAGGTTTTCACACGTAAAACTCACCGTCTGAACCTTACGTAGAAATAGGAGTTCAAGTCATAATAAATCACAAAAACAAATATACTTGAAAGATAAATACATTATGCAGCTTAAGTTTATCACAGGAAGATCAGTTCTATTGATCCAATTACACACAGTTAAGCACTACTGATCTGATATTTCTAAAATGGACACAGGACCCATGAAATTACTCTCAGAAGCAACCACACTAATTCAACAAGACTTTAAGATCTTACTTCAAAAGGAGAAATTAGAAGGTAGTTTCGTATTATCGCAAGGACGCCAACGTTCAAGATAACTCGTCAAGTTGGTAACCCCGATTTCGCATGGTCATACGCATTGAATTGGCAACCATGTGCTTCGTTTTTATAATGTCGCCAAAGCGGCTGCGGTTGTTGTTGTTGCTGTTGTGGCTAATGCCACCTGTCTGACGTAGTCAGAACGAGGCCCACGAAATTCATCGTGGCATGGGCAAGAGGTACGGTAATACGTAAGTACCGAAATGTTAAGTACCTATGATTCAATTAGCAGCACAATTCCATATTATTCAATTCCTATATATACTCTTAGCTCATACCCTCTATATATTTATTTATTTATTTATCTTGGGGGAATTTTCAATCGTTAATATAATACATCTTACAGCGCTCAATTGAGCTGATATTTTATATACATGATTATTTTGGATGATAATACAATAATTTAATTATAGTTAATAAAAATTAATTGATTAAAACTAATTATTTAAAGAACTACAATTATAGCTGCGTTGGCATCATTTTTGGCGAATTAGCGACCCTTTTGGCAACTTGTGTCACAACTTGAAAAGGTTTTTTCTCACATTTTAAAGCATTCAGTTGAACGGAAATTTTATATATACGATTGCTTTGGATGACAATATGATACTTTAGTTATAATTAATAAAAATTAATTACCACTTAATGTTGTGATTCTGCCATATGTATATACATATTCATATTAATTGCAACTATTTAATAAAAAGTAGCTAAAATAAAATTTTTCTTTGTTGATCTAAGTAGGAATTGAGCTAAAAAAAATTTTATATACTTGTTTTATTACCTAACTTACTTCAATTCTTTTCATATAGTAATTTAAATTTACATTGTGGTGAACCTTACTTCACATTTTTCAGAGGGGCACCTAAAGGAAGAGATATACTGTAAAATCAGAAACTTTTATTTACTCTACTTCAAAATCTGATGATTGAAGTGAACAAATGGGAACGAGTTAGCTCTAAATAATTATATAATAACTACTCTAATTAATTAGCTTTAGTTAATATCTACATAAATATAATAAGATAAGTTAATATCTTATGGTCAACAAGATGGTCAGACAGACGCATTGGATCGCAATTCTTGTATATATAGAGAGAGAGACATATTAATAATTACAGTAAGACTACAAATCTAGCATAGAGACATATAGATTTTCCACAAAGTAACTTTCACAAAAAATAATTTAAACCATCATTATATTCTAAGATTTTACTATCAACATTCTCCTCGAACTTCTTTATTTTATGTAGCAATATTTATTAGTATACATCACTGACCCTTCACAAACAGAGATTCTGAATGGTCAATCAATTTCTGAAAAGTTTTCCCCCTGGAGTTTAGTTAATTAAAACCGGTGAAGAGAAAAAGTTGGAATGTATCACGTATCCTTTGCAAGATGGTGGCGGTTGAAGCTTGCAATAACCATGAGAAAACCCTATTTTAGTTTTAAGAGGGAAATTTCTGGAGAAAGCCCTTTATACAGTGATTGAGAATGTTTAGAATCAATTTAAGGGACATTCATGTTGAAGTATGGGTAAATAAATGAGCTTTTTTCACAATTTAAGATTACTTCTGAAAGTAAGATCCCATATGAAACTAGAGAAAAGTTGAATGACATCTTTCTTGCAGTTGCGGAAGGTAACTGATTTTAAAAATAAACTCACTTATTTTATATCAGATAATCGAATTTTTTATAAAGGGAAATTTATTATATACATAGATAGATAGATAGATTCCTGTATGGAATAGTAACTTGCATTTATCAATTTATAGAAATATTATTTTGAATTCTTTATTTAGAAATGATAACTTAACTACCCACAAAATAGTTAAATTCAATAATATCAAAAAAATTGTTTCAATGTGATTTAGATCATGAATACCCTTTTAACTTAAGAACTTTTATTCATCACAAATACATTAATCGTCTTTCTGCTTCTAATTCCAAATCCACCACACAATATTAGGATTTCAAAGTCAGCATGTTAGTGGTCTTGCTGTGAAGATTATATCATAACACTCATCTCACAGCTTCCATCTTTTCCAAACACATCTTGAACATCTTACACACTTTTGACAACCAACCAAATTAGAGCCTAGCAAATTTAGATTTTTTACTATCAACCAATTCATAGCCTACCAAATTTGATTGTCATCACTCTTGGTATCTATCTTTGCTGGCTAGTTTAAAAGATTGTTCAAAAGATGCGTTTATGTATATTCAGGTTTTTTTTAACTCGGTGAATAATTGCTTTTCATTATATTCAAGACTCTTGATTCTCTTGGAAAAAGCTCTGTGAGAAAAGAAATTTTATTAAATTCTTTTTTGAAAAATACTGTTCTTACGCAATTGTTTTAGGATTTTTCTGCTTTAAGGTTTTGTGAGAATTTGTTGCAGAATAGTAGTCAGCGGTTTTATCATACTCTCTGTGAGTTTTTACTTACTTTGAATTTTTGTTTAATTTATTTGGTTTTTTCCTACCGAGCTGCAAAGAGAGAAGTTTGGCGCCTTTAAACTAGTTTAACCCCACTTGAAGTCCGGACACAGTCCGAAATTGATTTCTGACCTGCTAGATTCTTTTTTGCAGTTCTTTTTTTTGTATTTTTCTAGGAATTTGATCTTCATGTTTAGATTTTAGATTTTTATTACGTTATTTCTTGTTATGTTCATTATCTATTTTTCTTGTTTTTGATATATTATATAATTTTTTTTCATATATATAGAATATAAAGCCATGGCTATAGGTCAGAAATGTAATGTAAAGTTTTGTTTGATTTAGATTATTTAAATCGTATTTAAGTTTCAAAATAACTGCTAGAAACTATTCCAGCATAATTGACAAACATAATAATGCTTGTATTTTTAGTTTGATGTCCATCAAAACTTTTGGCCCGCAAAGGCTATCAACAATGGATCTCATTGTTTAAAACCCCACTCAAGTGACAAAGAGAATATGAGTTTTGCCCTCTTGATCTCCACATTCAAACCATGTCTACATGAGGACTTAATATTATAGCACATAGAAGGTACATCATCTCCATTACATGAAGAATTTTCAAAGCTAAAGACTACTACGTTCTACACGCTAAAGGTGAAACTTAACCTTATTAAAACAATTTCTGCATATTTATTTATTGCATCTTAATAAATATATTTATTTGGTCTAAAGAAGAAGAGTCAAAACAAAGTTTCAAATGAAACACGAAAAGTTAAAATATTCTATTAGATTTATACTTAACTTCCAGCTTAATGTCTCAGATAAAGAGTAATTTTTCACACAGCTACTCGTAAATATAAAATTATGCTCAACTAACAAGATGAGTGTTTCAGTAAAGGTTTGTTTGGTAAATTTAAGGAACGTCACGCTACATTCTGCACAGCAGCCTATTAGCAAGAACTTCTTAAATTTGAAGCATAGTTCAAGCGGTAAAAATTAAACCTGGACTTGTACATCACTCATTTAACATCTCCGCCACATCATCGTAAGCACTTAAGAGTCCTAATCTGTTTAATTTACTACAAGCCCCATTATCTTCAAAACATATATTAACTTGAGCGCTTGCGTAAAATATCGCTGACCACACATGTATAATATTGCTACGTTTCCAGTTATTAGTGTTTCAAATATGAATAAAAAGATTTCCTATGCACCTCATGTATATTAAGGGTCTGAAACTTGAGAATAAGTGCCTGCTCCTGTCACAAATAAAACTGCCACTGAAAAATCGATAATATAAAGGTTGCCCGGGTGAAAAGTATTTAAGTTGAACAAAAACAATACTTTTATTGAAAATCAATAGAAATTGCCATGGGTGTTGTAACAAAGGCTTCATCCTTTGGGTAGCTGGTCTGTTTCTTCGCTGCAGAAATGTCGTAGTCGATTCTTGAAGAAATCCTGCACAGTTTCCTTCACTTCATCACCCGAATGGAAACGTTAACTTCTCATGGGTGATTTAAAATGTGGAAGTCACAGAAGAACAAACGCGGACTGCATGGCGTGTGTTCTAAGCCTTTCCAACGTCTGCTGGGTTTCACGGGAGACGTGTGAGTGGGCATTGTCATAGAGACCCGATATCGTTTGCCACCCTTTACGAAAACTTTTGCACCAATTTTTTGCAGCCATTCGACCTAAGTAGTATTCAGTATAAATTACCCCCATTTGCCAATAGATGGCTGCATAAAACTCCCCTCATTAAGCTTAAGTCCACAATTAGGAACTGTCCCAGCACTGGTTTTTCGGATGTGCATGGATTCATATACAGCACAACTTTACTTTAGATCAATTTCTTCAATAGCGAACCGGTTTGAAGGTTGAAAGTTGTACGCAGTGTAAAACTCATATCCTCCTTTTGTACCCATGATTGGTGACGCTGCTATAGCTGAAAATCATTCTGACACAATCATACGTTTCCACTTTTCATTTAGGCATCCGTGGTGTTACTCATTAATTAGTCCAATGAGTATTGAGTTTTATAGTTGCATTTTTATTGTGAGATTTTTTTAATAGTTTTACCGAATGTTTGAATCCTAACCTTATAAGATTTATTAAGTAGGTTTTCCCTATAATCTACAAGAATTGGACGCTAAAATACTTCTAGACATTTTCTTTTTAAGATAAATTCAGATAAATGCTCCAGACAATGTTAAAAATAAATATATTCTTAGTCTGCAGTCGCAATAAAGTCACAAAACACTAAAAATTATAACAGCTATAGATCATGGAAACATATGTTGTGAAAAGAATTTACAAAGTAACGCTTTTGTTATTACTTGCCTACATTTATTTCTATATGTTTATAATATCCTAAATTGAATTTAAAGCGTTTACAAGTAAGTTTTATATAATATTTATGAAGGCTTATTTTCTCCTCTAAGTGATAATCATAATATACATTTTAAGAAACATTTTTGTTTTAAAATATATTTAGCTCTCCTTTTAAAAATATGAGTCCAATTTATTTAAATGTATTTTTTCTGTTAACGTTTTACATGCCTAACTATCCATTTCTATCTGACTATATACAGTTAAATAAATCTGCCATTTTGAAAAATATTCGCGCAGTATTTATATTATATATTCAGGGTGTCCCAAAGATTTCCGTATGGGCAATTTGCAAATGTTTTAAAAAAAATCAACGAACTTTAAAATAATTATTTTTGTGCTAATGGTAAAAAACGTTCCTTACATGTAGCATAAAAAGTTGAAATGATATTTGTAATTAAAATTCAAAATATATTTGGAATTATATCTGTAGTAAATATTCATTTTCAGAAACACGTTTTCAAGTTGCAAAGAGCGATTTATTATACCTTTCAAATAATGATAGTTTTCACATATCAAGCATTGTACGAGGATTATTACCATGATTTTTTTAACCTTTTCGCGACGACGCGTCGTCTGATCAACGGAAAACATTAAAGAGATGAGTGTGACACATATGCATCCTCCTCAAATATCACCCACAGCTGAGTGGTACAATAAATGAATTGTGTTTCGTACTGGTTCTACAGGTTTGCCCATCCCCACGAAGATGTGCATTAAATGGCCTGCCGTCCAATAAGGGGGTTTGAGACAGGTACCTACATGACACACTCGTCGCGAAAGGGTTAAATAGTTCTGCAGAGTAAAAGATGAAATATTTTTGAAAAATAAAATGCTCCGACCGGATAAATGAGGTGAGCAAAGATTTTTTGTGATGAACGTTCTTAATTTCCAGAAGAACCATTAATATTCTGTGTCAAATGCAAAATTCTATATTCCTTGTCAATTTACTTTAGTGACTATTTTACTCTTTTGAATGGTTAACTGAAATGGTTGAATTAGTTTGCTTAAATACAATCTTTTCGCTTAGCGAAAATGCATGCATTGGAGAGCGAGAATTTTTTAAACTAACAGCAAGTGGTTGAAAACATTTATCGTGATATACAGTAATACTCCTAACTTACAAAGATGGGTGGGACTGAGTGATAACAGCGTAAGCCAAATTCGCGTAAGTCGTGGTATGATTCTCTGCAAATAAATGCATATAGACTATTTTTAATTGGGACTGGGGACCAAAATTTTTTTAATAAACTATTAGAGTAAGACTCCTCTAATCATCATGTGTCAAATCGGCCATGAAATAATCCTTTGGGATTATCCAAAAGGGAAATACTTCAACCGCGCAAAACGAGCTGCGCGGAGTGGCAGAACTCAGACGTGTGATCCGCCCACCCAACTTATATAAAGTGTGCCTCGTTTTTGTGTTGTAATGTGTATATGTTTTGAATAATTGTTAAAACTAATAAATTTGTTTCGATAAAATCAATGTGTGTTTACTCAAATGATGCAAACTTTAGTATTAGATAACACAATTATAAAAAACATAAAACAAGGCTATTTTGATGTCTAAGGTTTTATAAAATCTAACAAAGTAACCTGCCGACTCAAACATTTCTTCTTACTCGCAAAATTTCCTCGTAGCATGTTAATAATTCTGTTATTTTATTTTTATTATTATTATTTACTTTATTAATTTTTTTTGTAGAAGAAATACGATACTGTCAAATTCCCAACCGTCATTCAATCCTCTAATTGAAGTGTGGAAATGTAATGCGAAAGGGCACATGCTCTTGTAAAACAAATATATCCATACAAACAAATGTATGCAAAAATGTTCAAAATTAATTCGTTTTATCATACAAATCTCTTCCCTCTTATTTTAAAATTTAAATTAATATTTATATCATTATGCGTCTCGATTTCGGCAATTATGTTATTAGTATTCTCTTCATGTTGTATTCTGGTTACACATCAACCAATAGGCAGTTATATGAAAATAGGTTTTTTTTAATACTATTCAAAAATTATTTAAAAATTTGGCAAAAATATTTTATAGTTTTTTAATGTATTTACTTATTTTTAAATGATCAATGAACCTATCGACCATTAGATTAAACATGTGATCATTTCTCTAAAAGAGTATTTAAATGTTTGACAGTATATTAAATTCTTATTTTTGATTTTATTACATTAACTTAAGAGAGTTAATCTACAAATGCACTATTTTTATTGTTTGCACATTAAACTAAAGGGTGTTTTTTTAGAGGTATAGAACTTTGCAATAAAACAACGATGTATTATTCGATTGACATGAATTTGTTTTTATTCGAAAAATAATCTTTGGCATTACATTTTAAATATGATTTCTGGCATATCACTGCCACGGCTGGCTCGGATGTAGTCCAATCTGGACGTCCAATTTTCGATGACTTTTTCCAACATTTGTGGCCGTATATCGGCAATAACACGGCGAATGTTGTCTTCCAAATGGTCATGCGTTTATGGCTTATCCGCATAGACCAATGACTTTACATAGCCCCACAGAAAATAGTCTAGCGGTGTTAAATCACAAGATCTTGGAGGCCAATTCACAGGTCCAAAACGTGAACTTAGGTGGTCACCAAACGTGTCTTTCAATAAATCGATTGTGGCACGAGCTGTGTGACATGTTGCGCCGTCTTGTTGGAACCACAGCCCCTGGACATTATGATTGCTCAATTCAGGAATGAAAAAGTTAGTAATCATGGCTCTATACCGATCACCTTTGACTGTAACGTTGTGGCCTTCATCTTTTTTGAAGATGTACGGACCAATGATTCCACCAGCCCATAAAGCGCACCAAACAGTCAGTTTTTCTGGATGTAACGGTGTTTCGACATACACTTGTGGATTAGCTTCACTCCAAATGCGGCAGTTTTGTTTCTGGACGTAGCCATTCAACCAGAAGTGCGCTTCATCGCTAAACAAAATTCGCTTATGAAAATCGGGAACAACGGCAATCTCGTTTTGGGCCCATTCGACGAATCTACGCCTTGCTTGATCATCGTTTTGATGAATTGCCAAACCAAACTGAGAATAAATTACTTGACAGCTGTTAAATCGGTCGCCCTCTTGGAAAGTAATGCCAACTTAAACTTCTATACCTGGAAAAAAACACTCTATACATAGAGAAAATCTTGATGAACTATAATCAAAATTATAATTTACGTAATTATATGCAATTATGACAAATAAAATCGCTATATTAATGCTACTTAAATATCTAAACATTTAAAGCAAACCTTTTTAAATAGCGCTGGAGAAGTTTCTAGAAATTCCAATTTATACCAATTCTTACAAACTTGTTATTAATTTTTTAAAAAAATAACCTTATACAGTTTTGCTTTTCATAAATGTGAAGTAGAAGGCGCTATTGCAAGCATCCCCGTAGCATCCCCCCAGCAGATAGTTTCGAGAAGAAACGAGAGAGCAATGTCCCCGACGGGAAAAGGAGCAGCGAGAGAATGAACATGAGAACCAGGCAGAATACGTTTAGACCGCAAGGGAAACAGACGCATATCGACAGAGCCGTTATATTTCTTTAAAAATAATGAAAGCCAATTAGGAAACGACGTTTAAATGTTCATTTAATTAATTAATTGTTATTCTACATTTTTATTTATTCTTATTTTAAAAATAAACAGATTATTCTGTCAAAGGAGTTTACGAATTAATCCCAGTAACAACATAACATAAATATAATATACATTGGCATACATTCTGAATTACAAATAAAATATGAAGCAGAGAAAACAGCAGTGGTGAAAATAATTTTTCTTACACTTGATTCAATTTCCACTAAACTGTTCCAAGAAAGAGATCGATTTCAACACTACACCAATATACCCATGGAAACAATTCTTGGAGATACACTATAAGTTTATCAGGTTCAGTAGGATTTCAATTTAAACCAGACACTGTCTATATCCACACATGTCAAAGTAAATCCTTAATAGGATTATAGATGGAGACTGCAGTAGTATCGATAAACAATTTTCTTAAGTTGTGTTCAAATAATTTATGATTCTATTCCACTGAACACAGTGGTTCTCAAACTTTAACTACTGGTGACCCAATTTTCAATCGTAATTTTTATCGCGTCCCCCAAAAAATACTAATGAATTGAATGCAATAATAATGCACTTTGAGGGGGGGGCACAATACGATCATAATTATAAACGGTACAAATTAACAAGATAAGTATTAAATTTTGTATATGTTACTTTTAAGGTATCCGACTACGTTCGGAACCGTGATTTTCAAAAGCGCATAAATGGACAATTTTCATGATATTTAGTGTCACTTAGAATAGAATATATGCCTAACATTGTTTTAAGGACATTTTGACAAAAAAAATTTATTTCAATACAATGTTTTGGCAAAAAATTAACTTAGAATAAATAATCTTTATTCCGAATGTTCTCCTTCTGTGAAAAATGCTTCTAATAGAATAATATTTTGCCTGTGTATATAGCTCAGACCTCTGTTCAGAGGCTCAACTAGAATTTTTGAAATACATAACTTAGAAGTTGGTTTATTCATATTTTACGACAACAGAGGGGAGCAATTTTAAGAAAAAAAACGCCGATAATTATTTTAACTGGAGGTAACTCTGAAAATAAAGGGAATTTTTCAAAAATTCTAGTTGAGCCTCTGAACAGAGGTCTGAGGTATATACAGGCAAAATATTATTCTAATAGAAGCAATTTTCACAAAAGGAGAAAATTTGGAATAAAGATTATTCTAAGTTAATTTTTTGCCAAAATATTATATTTAAATAATTTTTTTTGTCAAAATGTCCTTAAAACAATTTTATGCAAGCATTCTAATCTGAGTGACACCAAATATCATGACAATTATCCATTTATGCGCTTTTTTAAAATCACGGTTCCGAACGTAGTCGGATACCTTAAGTAATATATATTTCTATTTTTTTTACTTTTTAGTTCGATTCACTATAAAAGCATGTTTTTTTAGTTTGTTTTTAAACTATAATTTATTTTATAATTATTTTTACTATACACGATAAAAATCACAATTCCAGCGAATAATTTAATTAAGAGAAAATATACTTTCAAGGACTTTTTAATTTTTCTTTGATTTTTTGAGAAAAAATCCAATATAACTAATGAAAATGCTTCAAATCTGCGTGCCGCTAAAGTGGTCTAAAGTAGTCGCGCAGGGAACTCGATCAAAACTAGTAACTTGATTGTAAAAAAAAAACGTTTGCAACTCCCCCAAAAAAGAGGGCGAAATGTGATAAAAAAATTCATTTTAGTTCCCATTAAGACTGTCTTATTGGAGAATACTCTGTCAAGGTGTCATTGGTAACAAATAAACAGTTTTCCCAGAATTAACGATTTCGTGAACGTGAGATGACTCCGCGCATCGCGCGACCGATCCCGTGTTAAAAGTGTATTCAATAAAACATATGGATATTAGTTCTAAAAAAGAATTGCGTAAAAAGTTTTCCGTTATGCATTATATATGTTGGCCAAATAATCCTTCAAAGTACTCAATATGCTTATCCATGTATCATATAACTCATTCACATGGAAAAAAGCAAAAGAAAAATATTATTTACAACTTTCCTAAAAGAAAAACAGATGGAGTGAAACATACCAGTAAGTTTGAAGGTCAAATATATGATAGTCAAAAGTAGTATTTTAGGGGGTGAAAAGAAACGTAATAAAAATATCTCTCATCGTGTGATTACAGTAAAGCAAACAAAATGTCTTTTTTATTTGGTTATAGGATCAAAGATAGCTAATGAACATTTGAAGTGGAATGTTTTACTTTTGATGATCACCAGATGATAGATATAAATTATATCAGTGTAAATGTTCATTTTTTATTAAGTCAGAAAGCATTTGCTTTTCTTCATTGCAAAAAATTATTTTTAAACCTTTTATTTTCAATATGCTCGCGCCCCCTCGCAAGAATACCGCGCCCCACAGGGGGGCGGGCCCCACATTTTGAGAAGCACTGACTTAACAGTATAGAATAAAATAAGTGCATTTTTAAGGCGTTATATAAGAAATTAATATTGCTTACACTCACTCGTCTTAGAGTTCGCAATTATTTATGCATTAATTTTAATAAATTAATATGTTTTTTGATTAATATACGAAACAATAAAAGAGCAATAATTTGTGGAATTGTAGGTGTTATTTGTTAAATTTATGAGGGAAAAATGCATTTTTTTTCACATTATTCGATTACTGAATATTTACGCTTCTCGATTCTTTAGCGTAAATAGACTAACTTCTTTAATAGGAAAAGATAATTATTTTAATAATTAATGTACAAAAAATTAATTAATGACATTCTTATTTATTTAATTAACCCAGGAGAAGTCATGCTATCGATACTAACGTCAGTTGTCGCACGGGGAGACGGAGTGACCCCAATCTTTTTTTTTACTCTACAGTATTAAAATCGTAATTCCAATGAATAATTTAACTAAGAAAATGTATACTTAACTACTTTTAAGGTCTTTTCAATTTTTCTTTCATAATTTGAGAAACAAATCCAATCAAACTGAACTAAAATGTTTAAAATGTGGAAATAATTTTGAATAAAATTTATACTGTGTATACAATATAAGTAGCATAAGTCAAGTTATAAAATGCTTGGTTAAAAATAGTATTTATTCAGTTACGAAAATCTTTATATCTTTATATTCTAAATATCATTCGTAGTATCAATTTTCACACAGAGTTTAAATAGATTGGAAAGAATATTAAAAAAAGAAAAAATCTTGCTCACACACACACACATATAGTAATACAGAGCTAAGTCCAGTTATTCTGAAATACACTTGAAGGTTTCATGACTAAAATAATGATCACATAATAGTAGTTCAGTTCAAAAAAGTTAGAATTTATTTCAATATTTTTTGAAATACTGATGAGTAATTCATCTCATTTATATATATATATATATATAAATTCTAGCTAGCTTCCCTTTAATTCAATATAATTTATATTAAAATGTTTTGTAAGTTCATAAAACAATTAAAATCTAAATGAATATTAGGGAATATATACAGGTATAAATGGCGGCAAAAACAAATTTCTGTATTATTTATATTATAAATTTATAACTAGATTTTGTGGATCAAATTTTAAAAGGCTTTCAATACAATTAGTAGTTTCTTTTTGTTATTTCTTATAAATCCAAAAATACGTATATCATACGAAATATATTTCATTACAATTAAACAATTAAAGCGTATAATATTACATTTTTTTCCATTTTGCGCGAACTACACAGTTCGCTTTTTTAAAAAAATTTTAAAAGCAGTAACAGTAAAAATAATTTATGTTTTATAATTAAAGCACTTTATTAAGCTGATTTTGTAAGTAAAAAGTCAGTTTGACTAGCCATTATTTTACAATTTTAAAAAATTAGAAATTTGTATAGTTTTTCAAATTTTCATAAAATACTCAATGTGTTTAAATTTTTTTAGTCATTTTAAGTTTTTTTATGTTTCTTAGGTTATTGCAAACAAAAATTAGCATGGATTTTAAAATATATTCCCTTGTTGATTTTTAATAATTATTTTTCTAGCTAAACCTTGAAAAAACATGAAACATTTTTAAAATTAATGTTAACATTTTTTAAAAAAACTAGGGATCTCAGACGTAAATCCATACAAACTTTTACAGCACATACGTTTAGGAGTATATACAAAAAGTTTAAAAAAAGCCTTAGGGATTAGAAAACACTTATCCCTTCAAAATCAAAAGTCTGAGAAAAACACATTTAAAGTCAGTAAGGGCATAAAACAAAAACTTATAATACCCGTAAAACTCTAATTTTTTAATGTTATTCCCCAATTTATTTTCAACATTGAAGCTTTATTTTCATTAAATGTGACTGAAAACCTTTTGTTTTTTTAATTTAGAATATATTTTTTCATAATAATATTAGCATTTGCTACAACAACAGGTTTCTCAGCTTAACTGAACCTAATATTTTCACAAAAGTTTTGAAACTGTAAGCATTTATGTACACAATAATAACGCTACTAGCTTAAGCTAAAAATTGCCATATTTGTAAATGAAATTTAATTTTTTCAGCTTTAAATTGGGACAGTTTAGCAAGTTTGAGTACTTGTTGCACGACTTTAAAAATCTATAATATAGTAATATAATATGTTTACTACAATATAGTCTGGCACATGTTGGAAATATTGAGTTTTATCTGCAGTACTTGCATTTAGAAATCTAATTGCAGTATCAACTGAGGGCATATTTAGATTTATCATTTCCAGTAGTATTTCCTCCCTTCGAAACAGTATTTATCAGAGCATCCTGAGAACGTTTTGGTCATGGCATTATTTCATCTGGAAAAAATTGATGATAAAGCTTCTAAGTTATATAAACTATTTTTTAAAACAAAAAAATGGCCTTGAAGTCAATCTGAATTAACTATATACATATATATATATATATATATATATATATATATATATATATATATATATATATATATATATATATATATATATATATATATATATATAATTATGAGAATTCAAAAAAACTCAAAATACAATCAAACAGAAATGAGTTTGGGAATGAAAATTGAAATTAATAACTATTCCACACTGAAAGAAATTATTGTACTCAAAAATATTTTTTACTTCATTTTTAGAGAGGAAAAATGCTTTAAAATGAATTCGAAACCAAAACCTAAGCTCAGAAAACTTCAAATTTTTTTCAGTATAATTGAGATTTGTAGGGAACCGTGTACCCTTAACGACGTAAAATCAATTAATTTTAAAATTTTAAATTTAAGAACTATTTGCTTAAATTTGATTATTTCTTTGCATTCGTATTTCTAAATTATATACATCTAAATAATGACCTAATAAATACTCAAAAAAAATATACCTAAAAAAAATTCGATCTTTAGTGTTTTTTGTGTGTTTACTTTAGCAAGTATTTTTCATAAATTGCTAAAATCAAATGTTTCAAAATTTGTAATACAAAATCAATACGCATTGCTCTTGTATCAGTATTTTGAAGATAAAGCTCTTACTGGCCAAAAAAATATGCAACTATTCATAATAATCCTTCAAAATATTTATTAATTTTTATAAATCTTACAGACTGCGATAAATTATAAAATGACCAATTGTTAGAATTATTTTATATTTTTACACGCAGCTCTATCAAAAATCACATTTATGCAATTCGGTAGATATATGTTGTAATATGCAATGGTTAATCTTAATGAGACATAGGAAAGTATGCTACGCGTATAAGCAATGCGTAATATGACCTTTAAAAAGCACGAAATTTCGCTTTTATTAGGCAATTCGAGGTCAACTTTGGGCTTGGTTGCAGAATACATAAAGAAATATCTCAGAGACTAGACTTATTTCAAAGATATTCCTGGTAGTAGCAAGAATTTAGAGAGGGAAACGACAGTTCTTCTAACAAACGCGAATTGGCCATCAAATTAATGTTGTGTATGGTAGCAGTGACAATGTATGAGGGAAGATGTCAAAGGTGTGAGAGGGTTCAAGGAAGAGAAGCAGTCATGATATTAGAATAACTAATTTTATTCTACCTTTAACACTTTACGAAATGCACTTTAATAACTAAACCTAGAAAGCAATAAGAAATATTAACCCAAATTCAGCTAACCAAAATACGGAAGGCACTTGGCTGGCATAAATTTATTTGTATGATCCGGCTTACAACCTGTTACCTCGTTCAACTGCAATGTTGATACCTTCCATTACTCCGGTGGATTACCTTTCTGTTTTTAATCTTAAGGGGTGTCAGAGGTGTTAAATTTCTCTAGAGGTCAGAAAATATAAACTATTTTCAAACAGGTATCATTCTTTTAAATTTAAATTAAATTATTCGAATCTCTTACAAATTATTTATAAAAGAATGTGGCTTCAGAAAAGTTATAAAATGTTTAAAATATAACAAAAATTTTAAAATTCATATGCATATGCATATGAAAGTTCTATAATAAACATTAAGTATTTTTTGCATTGCGCACGCTATTTTCAAAAATAGTAGCCTCTGATGTATGAAACTTTATAGAATTATAAAAAGCATCATACTCTTTAAACCCTACCTGAGTTTAGTATTATATATCTTTTGTATTTTAAAATATTTGTAAAATATTGCAATTTTTTAAAAATGTATTTTTTTATTTATTAAAATATGTAAGTTATTATTCTATTGATATAAAAATAGCTACAGTGTAATAAGAATACATTTCACTTTATAAATCAACTTATAGCTAGTAATTAAAGCTACTATTTTAGAAAATAGCATGCGCAACGTAAAACTTAAAAACATATTTCTTATAGAAAAGTTTTTTATTTTCATGTGCTTATAATTTTTAAAATTATGATTATAGTTTAAACATTCTGTACTTTTCTCAAGCCCTATACCTTTATAAATAACGTGTAAAAGATTCGAATTATTTAATTTAATTTTAAAAGAATTATACCTGTTTGAAAATTGTTTATATTTTCAGACCTCTAGAGAAATTTAACACCTCTGAGACTTCTTAAGATAACCGCGGGACCACCAGCCTCTGTCTAATATCTCTTAGAAATCAGCTTACGATCAACTCTTAACAATTATCCCGCTGTAACGTTTGAAAGAATAACGGTAGCGTGTATTCTTGGTTAATTTAAATATGGAATTTATTTACGTCACAACTATTGAATATTATTTACAGAATAATACATAACAGTTATTGAAGTTAATTATAGATTGTTACAGTCCACTATTTTGTGAGAGGAGGATTCGTTGGCCACCGCTCGCGTGCAAGTTCAAAGCATCTCTCCCCTCATCTTCCGGTCGACGAGCTAGATTCCTCGGGGGTCAAAAAGGGGTTGAGTTGCAGCTGCAGATGCACGTGTGGGTGTCGGGTCCACAAAGAAGCCGACTAGATGTTGATGTGTTTGGAGAAGTGACGTTACACCGCCTACTCAATGACTGGTACTTAAATAGACGTTGTATTTGCATAAATGAAGTCATCTCTACAGAAAACGGTTTTTAAAGTAATATCACATTTAAAGAATAATTTTCCCTTGAAGATTAGTAGTAGCCCGAATAAAACCCGTTACAAAGGAAAAATTAACCACCGTGGAGGGTCAGGGCATCGAACGAACACAATTGAGTGTAACATATGCTCAATCACAAAAATGACCATGTCTGTAACAGAAGCATCACTGACACTGATTCAGTGTCATTTATTGCCCTCTAGGTATTCGGTGGCATAAAAAAATACAAACGGGAGCTAAATTTGGCTGACACCGGAAATCTATGTTCATTATGACGCTTACTACTGACCACTGAACATTGACAGTACTGATTGGGTTTTTGGCGATCGCAAAAAAGATGGAGTATTTCTGACTGGAGACGTGAAGGTTCTAGAATGAAAACTGTTTCAGTCTTAATGCTGATAACCACCGCAGGCAGTAGTCTGATCCGTCATTTGCTGTAGATCTGCATAAGGTCGTTTAATAAGGTGTAAGTATGGAAAATGATTGGTTGATGCAGTAGGTCTCTCTCAACTATAATTGTCTTTCAAGAAATATTTTGCAACTCACTATTACGCTGACGACATTTATTGAGGGTTATATTTTCTGTGAAGTCAAATAGCTTAAATTTAATTTATCAACAGGACAGCATTTGGCTATACACTGCAAGGTACTCTCAACAATCCAGATTGTAAAATATCTTTACGGCCTACCAGATCAACAGATCTGTCACTAAAAGAGAAAATCAGGAACGTGACTGAAAGGCAAAGGGCTGCCGTACTGGAAAACACGGATATAATTGCCCATTCGTAAAGTTTACTGCACAATATATCGCAGTGGGTCACATGTGACACAACTTGTTTGATTCTATGGCTGTCAGAATTGCCTTTGCCACTTTCTTATGTCTAGACTTATAAAGATATTTGGTCAGAATTTGCATTAATGTTAATTCCATGTTATTCGTACACTACATGCTTGTACGTTTTCATAATAGCGACTTAATTTTATCTTACTTTTTTTTCTTTTTGGAGAAGTACTGCATACTCCATGAGATGTATAAAGTTAATGGTTTTGCTGTAAAATCACAGCAGAAATGTAGACAATTAACAAATTGCTTTATATCGTTTATTTAACTAATTGAATCCAGTTGTCAATTCCTTGAATTTGTTTTTCTAAATGCCCTTAATGAATCTTACACATGTTTATTATACCAATTTTTTTGTAATTGCTCATAATACATATAAATTTAATCATATAGTTGGAAATTCTTAATATTTCACCTAAAACTTTACCTCGAAATGAAATATATAGTAAAAAACCTAATCACTTAATATCATCATCAAAAAAATGCTTAATGTTTCAAATGGGGAAAATACGTTAGGAAGTATTTAATTAGCGAATCCAGACAGAAAACATAACATTTAGTGCATTGAGCTAAGATATTTACTTAATAACTACGCTGGGAATTGCATACCTATTAGTAAAAGAAATTTCGTAAATATAACAAATGGTATCCCATCAAGACAATCCCCATGTAATAGAATTGTTGTACTTCCAAAGAAAAAAAAAGTATCTCTGTTAAGAAGAAAATGAATTATTCTTAAACACGCTTAGCCAACATGTCTACAGCATGATTCTCTACCAGTGCAATAAGCATGCAGAGTATGTAAGCGGTATGAAGACAACTCTGAATTTTTGAGAAATGCATGGTCGCTAATGCTGTAGTCGCCAGTCTTGGCGTTAAGAGGCAAAAAAGAAAAGAACAGAACAGAAAAAGCAACACATTAATGGGACAGAAAAGATTTTATTGAAAAATTGTCCTGCAACATCTGTTCAAAATTAGGACCAAAAGTCATCTGGAAGACAAGTCAACGTCACTGCACAGAATTCCTTGCATTCTGAAGGATTCTTAAGGTATCCGACTACGTTTGGAACCATGATTTGCAATAGCATATTAATGGATAATTTTCATGATATTTAGTGTCACTTAGATTAAAATACATGCATAAAATTGTTTTAAGGGGACATTTTGACAAAAAAATTTATTTAAATGTAATATTTCGGCAAAAAATTAACTTAGAATAATCTTTTTTCCAAATGTTCTCCTTCTGTGAAAAATGCTTCTATTATAATAATATTTTGCCTCTATATAGCTCACACCTCTCTACAGAGGCTCAACTAATACTTTTGATCTATAATATAGAAGTGGGTTTATTCATATTTTACAACAAAGGGGAGAAATTTTAAGAAAAAAACACCAATAATTATTTCAATTGGTGATAACTCTGAAAATAATGTGAATTTTTAAAATGTCTTAGTTCAGCCTCTGTACAAACGTCTGAGCTATATGCAGGCAAAATATTATTATAATAGAATCATTTTTCACAAAAGGAGAACATTTGAAAAAAAGATTATTTTGAGTTAACTTTTCTCCAAAATATTATATTTAAATAATTTTTTTTGTCAAAATGTCCTTAAAACAATTTTATGCATGTATTCTAATCTGAGTGACCTTAAATATCCTCACAATTGTCCATTTATGCGCTTTTTTTTAAATCACGGGTCCAAACGTAGTCGGAAACCTTAACATATCACGTATCCTCCCGGCAATTACAGATATCGTGTGATATCTTCAACTGAAAGAACGGACTTCACGTACACTAAACTCTTCATGTGACCAGAAATAGACTCACATCATCTTCTGTTCACATTTCCCAGGTCGTATGATGTGAACACGCCTGTTCGAGCAACGTCCTTGGTAAAGTCACCGAGTGGTATGTCCACGACAATCCGCAGTTCCATGCACGATAAGCACGTCGATTAGTTCTTGGTCTTAATACGAGTTTATCCTACTACCTTGGGAAACATCGTAAAAGACATTTTCCAGCAGGATCAGTGTTCACGAAAATTTTAGTTCACCGTCACCTATCGCAAGATTGAGCGAAGAGTTCTTCCAGAACGTAAAGCAGAAGGTAAGGGATTCCATGTAGCAACACTGTCAGGCCTACCAAATCACTTCTGGTTGTATTTTCTAACGCCTGTTATAGTACAACATTTCAATAAAATATTTTATGTCCCTTTAATGTGTTGTTTTTGTTCTTTTTTCTATTTCTTTGTTAATTACGCCATTTGCAACCCTGCATCCATATGTGATTCCGAGCCATCTCCCTACACACACTGCAAGTTTGTTGGTCTGGTAATGAACCACCCAGTATATCTAGTACTTCCATTTGAAAAAAACATTATTAAATATAGTATATTATAAAGTACTTTTAATAGAATCTAAAAAAATAACATATCCACACCAAGTACAAGTAATACTCCAGTATTAAACTAATCAAATTAAAGGGGAAAATACAATATTAAACAGACAAAACGTTACACTGATTAGCATACATAGAAATTTCCTGATAATTAAGCTATAATGCTATTTTTTTATATTTTTATTACCTCAAGTAAATATAAACAAGGTAAATTTTCATAATTTCCCAAAAGAAAGCGTTTTCTAAGTTACATAAAAATAACTTCTCTCAAAATGGTGAAAAATCTGAAATTTTCATCAGTGGTTTACAGTCTTCGTTTTAAAATACAATTAAATACGTTTAACGAGAAAACACTTAGGCGAAGTATTGGTTAATATGAAATAATGCAACGATCCTGACAAACTACTATGTATTTCCATGCATTTTTTCTCTTAACACGAAATGAAAATTTACTTAACATGAAAAGATTGCCCTTTCTGGGAAAGAACAAAATACGCGGAAACCACCAACCATGTAGGATAGAGTTAAGTGGTGAGGGAAATGAAAGAGATGTAGTTTCACATGTTTCGTAGAAAGAAAGCTAATTTCGCTTTGAAATACCCGGAACAGTCTGAGACACAGCCAATTTTGTTTATGTAAGCATTTTTGTCACTCTCCATTCCTACAAATGCCGCACAAAAACAATTAATATCTTATCATTTGGCTTTGAAATTTGGTGACGAGTACATCACATAGTGAGTAAAAATCAGGGAGATTAGTTCGTATTATTTATTCTACGATAGAAGAATTTTTTTGCAAGCACAATGGCAAAGAGCTCATACTTCACTCAAGGTATCCGACTACGTTCGGAACCATGCTTTTAAAAAAGCGAATAAACGGATAATTTTCATGATATTGAGTGTCCTTTAGATTAGAATACATGCATAAAAAATTGTTTTAAGGACATTTTGACAAAAAAAAATTATAATATAATATTTTGGCAAAAAATTAACTTAGAATAATCTTTTTTTCCAAATGTTCTCCTTTTGTGAAAATTGGTTCTATCATAATATTTTGCCTGTATATAAGTCAGACCTCTCTACAGAGACTAAACTAGATTTTTTGAAAAATTCACGTTATTTTCAGAGTTACCACCAATTGCAATACTTATTCGAGTTTTTTTCTTAAAATTGCTTCCCTCTGTTGTCGTAAAATATGAATAAACCCACTTCTGAGTTATATTTTTCAAAAATTCTAGTTGAGCCTCTGAACAGTGCTCTGACCTATATATAGGCTAAATATTATTTAATAGAAGCATTTTTCACAAAAGGAGAACATTTGGAAAAAAAATTATTTTAAGTTAATTTTTTGCCAAAATATTGTATTTAAATCAATTGTTTTTGTCAAAATGTCCTTAAAACAATTTTATGCATATATTATAATCCAAGTGACACTTAATATCATGAAAATTATCCATTTATGCGCTTTTGAAAATCACGGTTTCGAACGTAGTCGGATACCTTAAAATGAAGAAGAGCTCCGTAAGGCTGTTAATCAAAAATGTATGACGACAACGGAAATCTTTTAAGGTTTTGGTATTGCTAACTCTAGTTTATCAACAATTGAAAAAAAAGAGTGCTAATAACGTAAATGTGTTAACGGTTTTTATTAAATACATGCACATAAAGAGTGTTTTTTTTTCAGGTATACAAGTTTAAGTTGGCATTACTTTCCAGGATGGCGACCGATTTAACAGCTGTCAAGTGATTTATTCTCAGTTTGGTTTGGCAATTCATCAAAACGATCATCAAGCAAGGCGTAGATTCGTCGAATGGGCCCAAAACGAGATTGCCGTTGTTCCCGATTTTCATAAGCGAATTTTGTTTAGCGATGAAGCGCACTTCTGGTTGAATGGCTACGTCCAGAAACAAAACTGCCGCATTTGGAGTGAAGCTAATCCACAAGTGTATGTCGAAACACCGTTACATCCAGAAAAACTGACTGTTTGGTGCGCTTTATGGGCTGGTGGAATCCTTCTTCAAAAACGATGAAGGCCACAACGTTACAGTCAATGGTGATCGGTATAAAGCCATGATTACTAACTTTTTCATTCCTGAATTGAACAATCATGATGTCCAGGAGCTGTGGTTCCAACAAGACGGCGCAACATGTCACACAGCTCATGCAACAATCGATTTTTTGAAAGACACGTTTGGTGACCGCCTAATTTCACGTTTTGGACCTGTGAATTTGCCTCCAAGATCTTGTGATTTAACACCGCTAGACTATTTTCTGTGGGGCTATGTAAAGTCATTCGTATATGCAGATGAGCCACAAACGCTTGACCATTTGGAAGACAACATTCGCCGTGTTATTGCCGATATACGACCACAAATGTTGGAAAAAGTCATCGAAAATTGGACGTCCAGATTGGACAACATCCGAGCCAGCCGTGGCAGTGATATGCCAGAAATCATATTTAAAATGTAATGCCACAAAATGATCTTTTGAATAAAAACAAATTCATGTCAATCGAATAATACATCGTTGTTTTATTGCAATTTAAAGTTCTATACCTCTAAAAAAACATCCTTTACATATATCTGCGTGCAAAAATGTAGTCTAATAAACTAATATACTGTTATCTAATAAACTATTAAATACATGGGGGGTAGTAATATATTTTATTACGAAATTCTTTTTAAAATGAAAAAATATTTCCGTCCAATTCAGTTTCGTGTTAAACGATTTTCACTGTATGTTATGAAGTCATTGCTTTATTTCTAAGCATGTCCACTACTTAAATACTTTCAGAAATTTTATTTGTTTCTCATTTATCATTCCTAAAAGTCTTTTCCGAGCCCAATTGCAAATTACTCGTTTCGATTCTTAAATGTAAACCATTCTTCATTTCAAAGATTAAAGTTAGAGGTGTGATTTTAAAGTAGATTATATCCGAACCCTTTTTATGCTTCAGTTGTGTTATTGTTAGACTCAATTATAATTTAAAAGCTTTTATTCGGAGTACTTTGCTTGGAACACGAAATTCATTCACTTAACATTGACTTCCAGATAAGATGTACGTTTTTTCCCCTCCAAGAAACAATACTCTAAATTAACATGGTAGGCGGAATTTTAAACAAATTTATAATAAAATTTGAGTTCCTTTAAGAGATTAGATTTTTACAAAATGGTAATTTTTTCATAAACGGAAAAATAGGAAAATTTTTAAGGGGTCACAGGGGTGTTAAAAATGTTTCGAGAGCACAAAATACAAACAATTTTCGACTAGAAATAATTCTTTGAGATTAAAATGAAATAATTTGATTCTTTTACACATTTCTTATAAAGGAATAAAGTTTCAAAAAAGTATAAAATATCTAAAATATAATCATAATTTTAAAAATAATAAGCACATAAAAATAAGAAAAATTTTTGTAAGAAACAAATAGTAAGTTTTACGACGCGCATATTTTCTGCAATAATAATTCTAATTACTAGCAATAAGTTGATTTATAAAGTCAAATATATCCTTATTACATGCTAGCCTATCTTATATAAATAAAAAAAAGAAGAATATTTTTTAAAATAAAAAAATACATTTTTTAAATTTTTTTTAAAAAATTCAATTTTTGTTGAAATATTTCAAAAAATTAAAAATTTATAATACTATAAATAGCTAGGATTTGAAGATTATGATAGAATTTATAATTCTGTGTAAAGTTTTATACATCAAAGTATGATAGTTTTTGAAACGCAATGCGCGTAATTGAAAAAAACACAAACTGAGAAAAAGGGCTTTAAAGTTTTAAAATTGAATTTGAGAAAATAAATCTTAACACTTACACGCTAAAATGTTCCAGGATCATAAGATATACCTTCCTGTTCCTGAAACAGCTCAATTTCTTTACTCTTTTTAATTTTCTTAGCTCTGCGAGCTTCAAAAAATGATTCTAAGTGCCTCTGTCTTGACGTAAATATTCGACGATTGTCACGTTCAGCCAAGGACACACAAACATTTCTGTTAATTTTCAAGCCAAATTTCTCTAAAATAGTAATAAGTATTTGATTTCCATCATTAAAAACACTGGTTGCTAGATTTGCAGCAATCTCTGCAATCTGAAGACTAGAACCAATCGTCTTAGGACAAAACTTCCAAATTAATGAATTTAAACTTTCATTAGGATTCTGTGTCTTACCTCCTAAACATTTCTTCAGGAGTGCCGGATGAGATAAGTCTGCAAATACAGGCTTAATTACATCTCGAACAGCTTTAGCAACTGAGGGTTTGTGTTTATAATTTTGTAAATTATTATTAATTGCGGCATTATATATACTTACACCATGTATTTGGATTTGTAGGACAAAACCAGTGCATCGGTTCATCGTCAGTGCTGCAAGAATGACCCCAAACAGCCCAAATGGCTTTCCGCATTTCCTTTACACTAGTAGAATTGCATCGAATAGCATTACCAAAGTAATGCGCAAGTTTATCAATTAAACTATCAGTTAACCTACCGTTACCGCCAATAGTTTTACCATCAGATAATTTCTTTTTACTATATACTAATTTAAGCTTCCTAAGTCTTGTACCCATTCTCTTTTGCACATGGCCTACACATTCTATTTTCTGAATAAGATGGTCATCGCCATATGGCTTGTTTTCAGAAAGGGCATTGAATGTTTTTGTGTCGCCATCTCCTATGTAGTTTGAATATTTCATGTTGTGAAGCTTTTCTGATCGATTAAAAATCCTCAACATCCCGTCAACCTCCATCTTACCAGCAGAGCCAGAATAATTTTTTCTACATGAAATCTTATGCGCTCTTTGCCATTTATTGTACTTGATACCAAACTTTACCCCTTTATAACTGTCGCATCCTTTGCAAAATGAGGACAACACTTCCCTATCCAAAACCTTACCTGTTTCGGCCCCTATTACAGTACATACTCCAATCAATGATGAATGTCCTCTCGTCTTCCAGGTACCATCACCACTTACCGTTAAAAGGTTATCAGGTGACGAAGAACTTTCTTCGACAGCTACCCTTTTCATGCTTTCTTCAGCGACTTCCTTCATAACACGTGAAAGTTTATTATTAATAACATCATATGATTTTTTTTCAACAGGATTAGGAAGACTCATTACAGCACAAAAGGTTTTTAATGCCTCTAAACCTTGGCCTATGCATCTCATTGCTAAAATAGATCTTCTGTTAATTTCTGGTGCATTATTTTTATTCCCAGTGTTTTCACAGCTTGAAAAAGTACAAACACTCCCACAGTTTTTACAATGTATTTCAAAATTCGAACATAAACCACGAGTGGACTTTTCATTAATTGTTAATGGTTTATGACATTTTAAACAACATGATACTGATAAAATAGAGCTAAAAGTTGAAACAAAATCAAAAATACGATATCCTTTGAAGTTTTCACTTACCTTAACAAGATTTGACTTTAATGAAGTCTGAATTCCTGAGTTTTATTACTGGAAACACACTTACTTGTATCTCTCCTTTCTGCAACATATGTATGAGAACATACCTTCATGAATTGGTTCGCTCTAAATCTTCTTTTCTTAGGACGTTTACCTGAAGGTCTACGATGAGTATTTTCCATTTCAATCGAGAATTTTCAATTGTTTTCAATTTTGATAAACGGTTTTAAACAACGCTGTTTTGAATTTCGATAAGTTATTTCAAACAACGTGCTAGCATTACCAAAACAGAATCAAAACAGATTAAAAAAGTGTATGTTGAGTTGCAAGCTTCCTTCTCAATTAAGCAAGTGTTTAAAATATTTCATGAGGCTTTTTAAAAACAGAAAAATAAAACGTTTGCGGAAATCAAGAATAAGTGGGTGTGGCATGTAGCCTTTTAAACATTGTTATTACTAAATTGCTGTTTGGAATTTTTCGAATAACTTTCGAAGTTTTTGTAGTACTATCACGTGGTTGGTATCAAAATGTTCAAAAGAAAATGAGGAACAACATATATTTTTTTCGAAAATTCGAAAAAATCCAAGATTAACACCCCTGTGACCCCTTAAATAATGATGGTCATAATAATGCTGATATTTATAATAACACCAAACTACTTGAATGAAATCCTTGTTTCATTCCATTCACTTTTAATAAAACACTTTTTTCTAGAAAATAATTTTTCAAATTTTTTCCCAGGAAAATTGTTTTATTTCTTGGGAGATCTTAAAGAAAATGTTCTCTTCGAAAAACCAATATGAATTTCAGATGTGAATTTTTTACAGAAATTGGAATCATGTTGTAATGTTCATTTAGTTTTTTCTCAGAGTATAGTCTTTATAAAAATTTACTTTTTTTATTTCAAAAAAATTCCTATTTTTATTCACGTTATTACTGTTTAATTGAGGTTAAAACAATTTATGAAACATAAATTATGCTCATTTAAAGTGACGGTGGACAATTAAAACTAATTTCTTAAATTGTTAGCTTAATTAACTGAAAATTGAATCAGTAAATGATTATTATTTTTTCACAATGAAACATATTTTTTTTAAAAAAAACTATTGTATAAACTTTTTTTAAAAAGAATTACATTTTTTAAATTGTTTTTAAAAATGTTCCCTCCGCATTAGTTTTTAAGATCTGTACATGATTATTGTTTTATTCACAGACGAACAACAGCAAAATATATCTGTGAATAGATTTTAAATTCAGAATAAAATTTGATGAAAAAAGTTAAATTTTATATATTATATGAAATATTTCACCAATTATCACACATTCAAGGTATTCAAAACAACACAAGATATGATGCGTTAATTCTTTTAGAAAACCAATTCAAAAATTTGAGAATAATATCATCTTTCATAAAATGTGTGAAAATTTCAAAGATAATGAAATAATGAAATGCAAGGAGCCTTTTACGTAACAATAAAAAGGGAAAGTCTACAAACGAAGAAAAGTGCTTTTTAAACATTCATTTGAATAAAATAAAATATAATTCAGTAATTATTAATGAAAATGACAAATTTCTTTGTCAGAAATATTTTATGAATTATAAGGAATATTATAAGTACAAAAAATCAAAATCGCAACTTCGACCAAAATTTGACATTGTAAAGGTCCACCATCCTCTTAATTAAACATTTCTGAAAACACCATGCATATACTTTTGAATGTACTAAAGAACATGTCTAATTACATTATATATTTATAAGCTGATTTATTCTAAATCTACGTTCCACTCTATTAAATATTAACAGTAACACCGCGAACTTACTCGATTATCACTCAGTTCCACTTATTGCGTAAGTCGGTTGTATGATTTCGCATATAAATTATTTTTATTTGGGGCCGAAGACGAAGGAATATAATAACTTAGAAAAAAATGTTCAATAAAAAATCTAATAGATAACACAAATACAATAACGCTAACCGAAGTTATTTTGATGTAGCAGGTTTCATACAATCTGACAAAGTAATCTACCTGCTCAACATTTTTTTTCTGCAGTAAAATTTCCTCGTAGAACGCAAATAAATTTTTTATCCCTTGTTTTGTTGAAAAAATATGTTTATTGCCGGATTCTATATTTTCTAAAATTTGTGCGTGTGTATCCTTTTTTTCATTTACCTGAGACCTTCTGTCTGTCACATTTCCAAACATAGTTCAATCTTCTGATTGAACTGGGCCTAAAGACTCAGGTTTGGGCTGGCTCTAGTAGTTTTGCAGCCCCGCACAAGAATGGAAAATACAGTCCCTCTCCAAAGCAAAAATTATACTTTAAAAAGATGAATTGTTCGCATAGATATACATCTATAGAATAAGTTATACGAACGAAAAGAGAGCATAATAATTATGTATATTACTTTAAGTCTTAAAAACTACAAAATAATTCGAAATTAAAAACATTATTACCTGTTATTATTTGAAACGAGTAAAATGTAAGGGAAGAAATCACCCATTTCAGAAGGCCAATTTTTTGGAAAAAGAGTCTACTGATGGTGTGTGGGGATCACAAGCATTTATTTTAACTTATAGTAACTACACTCGAGACAAAAATAAAACCTCTCATGTGGCTATCTATATACCAAAAACTCTAATTACCCCTGCCCCCTTTTAGATAATTGAAACCGGACATCGTATGGGTAAAAGGAACGTCCGTTGTGACCCTACTCCGGGCTGGGGAGAAAGTTGCTAACGAAAAATGTGTAAACATATCCAATTTCTTGATTTAGCATCTACTCGCGCCTCGAACCCTTCAAGTTTCAACAGAAAAGAAAACTGGCATTAAACATACAGAGTACATAATAAAGAAATAAGATACATTATATTAGATACCGAATTCCCACCCAATAATATTTCAGAAAATATATCAAAAATTTTGTACCAAAAATAAATATTTCTCATGTTGGATTCAAATGCTGCCATTAAAATTTGTCCGGTTTGTCCGGCCCTAGAGCCGGTTCATCAATATCTAACTCTAGCTTATGCATTTCTATAAGCTCGGGAATTGACATCTCTGAATGTGAGAATCCAGCAGCTTTTCAACGTTATCATTATTATTTCTAAATTTATTTGCCTGACAAGATCACAAACTTCTTCAACCACATTACCAATTTTATCATTTTTAACCCCTCAAACACAAGATGAATCAACTAGATTTGAAAATTGCGTTACTCCGCGTTCGTGAAAGTCGGGGTAGAGTAAAAGTCGAGGTATTACTGTACTCTAAAACACAATACACTACTTTTTAAATATAAAAAAAGGATGTCATGATCTGTAAATATTTAAAAGACTCCATAATTATCTGCACATTTTAAAGTTAATAATAAATGGAGTATCAGATATAGTTATCCAAAACCAAATTATTAAATATTTCAACTTATTTTATTTTTAGCCATTTTTCGACTGTTGTTAACAGTCGAAAAATGCTGCTTTCACAATATTATTAGTACTGCGTAAAATTTGGTATTCGAATATCTTTCTTTATAGATCAGTTAAATCCAATGCAATCGAATCCTTAGGGTAAAAAGGTTTCATTAACTCACAAAGAGGAAACATAATTGTGTGAAGCTAATTTAAATTTTCTATCGTTTCGAAATAATGTGTGTGTGTAATTAGATTTAAAAGTCGACACATTTTCCTGATTATATTCTAATTTCACACATAAATGGTGGTGCGTTTTTTTTCTGCAAATAGAAAAAAATTAACAATTCGCTGAGATTTTGTACTGAGAATTATTTTTTAAGCAATTTAGAATTTTCTTTTATGTTATATTTTTTGTTTATCAATTTCAAGCCATAAAAATAACAAGTCTATTAATAATAAATAACTGATGCAATGAAGACGAATTCAAGTTTCTTAATCTTATTGTCTGATGCTACGAATCTCCTAAAATTTTTCCTTACATCCTTCGTCGCTCTTTTAAGAATGTAAGCGCATTATAAAAAAAACTTTATCACCAAAATACTGTCAACTATCATCATAATGCATATTTACTTATTTTCTTTTTCAAAAGAAAAATAGAACCTACTTTGTATCCTCTTATCTCAAAAAGCCAATCTTTTCGCACCCAGAAACCCTGATGCGAATCTCTAAACAGTCGCTAATGAGGGAGGAAAAAAAATTTTTTTTCTTGGCGTGGCCTTTGGATGTCAGCTTTGATTCAGCCCACTTGGTGCTAATTACTACTATAATCCACATTTGTCTCGGGGAGTTCAAGACTCATTGAGTGGATTAGCTTAGATGGATTAAGATTATTTCCAAAAGTGGGATGGATAGGCATTTCATTAAGACCAAAAAACTATATGTAGTCAAATCTAATTTAAAAAAAAAGGAAAAAACATGTTTTCCTCTTAGGAATTTTAAAATTATAGTTTAGGTTTAATAAGCAGTTGAAAATTGTGTAGAAGTTGATTATGTTAATGAAGTAGTAAATTTATGGTACTTACGGATTATCGCAACCATATTGGCGACATTATATGTAACGAACCACATCGTTGCCAATTCAGAGCGTACGGCACATGCAAAATCTGGGTTGCCAACTTGGCGAGTTAACTTGAACGTTGGCACTTCTGCGATAGTGCGCAAGTACCATTCATTAAATCAAGCTTCTTAATTTTGAAAAAAAACTCTTTTTCTTCAATATGAATATAATTTCGATGGTAAGTGTAAAATGAATTAATTTTTGTCTACAATTCAAATCGTTGTGAAGCATTTACATAGATTCACAATGGCTTATTTAAACGTATAATTGTGGCCAAAATCGTGTAAACAGCGTAAAGCTTCCAATGATTTTTAATTTTTACCTTTAGTGTTTTATATCGATATTCATCCTTGTAGTATAAATTTCAAAATCTATATTATGAGAGAAATATGTATAGTAGGTGTTAGTATTTTATAAGGTTTTTATACGAAATTTGTATGTTACATTCGAATAAAAAAATTCTAAGTTTTCAACTATGGCAACAAAGACAAGGACTACTCTTTTTTTCTTTTAAGAAACAGTGATTTTTCATTACTGTTTCATACTTAAAAAGTATACAGTGTTATGACATGGCTCAAAATCTCATAAAATTAAGAGAGTACACAATACGATTCAATTGACAAAAATCGGTAAAAAAATCAAATCTAATTTTTTTAGCAAACAATTATTTTTTTATATACTTTTCTACAAACTCATAAAATTTAAGAGCTCTAAGTTTAAAAAACGCAGAGTTGAGATAACTTTTACTTTTGTTTTTATTCATATCCCAATGGCAAATCAAAACTTTAAGCTGACTTATCTCGGAAAGATAAAATAACTAGTTTGTCTTCATTTAAAATGCTAAGGCTTTTTTTTCTATTGTGCGTAATACCTGGAATTTTTTTCTCATGTTGCTAATAGTACATGGAATAAAAGTTGGTATGCATTTTTTGATCAAAGCAATACTTAAATTTTAAAAAAATAATTGAATTTAGACTTTATTCATTTTTTAAGGAATTTTCAATAAGCATTCCTATAAAAAACGTATTGTACGAATACTAATCCTGTTATCGCAAACGCCATACCAACTTTTGTTATGCATAGTTCGACGTACTAGTAAATCAAATTTCATATATTTACGTTGATTTTTGTTCAGTTTTCCCTTAAAAAATTAAATGGCTAGATATTTATGAAATAGTATTTTTACTTCTTACATACATATAGGAGGCAAATAAAAAAAAATACGAAATTCATTAAATTGAAAAATTTGTGTAAATCGTACCATGTCCCCTTAAAAACGTTACATATAAATGTCTATCTGTAAAAATTATTTTTTAAATACAATTACTACTGAAATCAATTGACGTGTAATTACACTTTTATTTCACTTATAGATTTTGAAAATTTTCGTCCAATATTTTCTTAAATAATATTTTTATACTATATCATTTAAATGGAAAGCCATTCCAAATTTTCAAATATTTCATACAATAGGAAGTGACACATATTTAGAAATTTTTATGTTAGAAAATAATTTATGCTAAAATATACAATCAAATGAAAGAAAAATTATCTGAGATATGTAATGCTAGAAAATTATTTAATTAACAATAATTATGGAGATATAGAAATAGTGCGATGTATATATCAAGAAAATAAGAGGTAAAATTAATATATTATTTTGTAATGATAAAAAAAGGGAAAGGTTAAAAAAACTACATTTGATAAACTTGCGTCGCAAATACATTTTTCTTGCAATAAAAAAGAGAAATAAAAAAAAATTCCTCCAACCACTAGAATTCTTTTAAATCAATTATGCAGCGAAAATATTTTCCAAGAAGTAATTACTTTATGCTGCAAATTAGGTTCATGTATAATTAGCTGAATATTTTAAGATAGCTCAGTTTATTAATATAATTTTTGTCCTTTTCAGATATGAGTAATTTTTTCCAATAACCTACAATTTGATGTATACAAATTTTATAAGAATAATTATTGCGTAATTTATATGGTATAAAATTTCGTAGCATCTCATTTTGGTTCATTACTTCGTGAACTTGGCGTATTATTGTCGTCATATTGGATAAAAGCCCAATACAGAGAAAAATGAGTTATTGGAGCAATTTGGCGTCATTTTTTTTCTCCGTTGTCAAAGAGACTAAATATTCTTTGGGATTTTACCAAAACTTTCATAAGATAATATATTATCAAATGATATAATTTCTATTCATAGCTAAAGAACTTGTTACATCAATTTGGTTATTTGGATGTGCATTAGTAATTTTGGTTTGGTTATTAGCAAAACCAAATCACAATTACAAATGAATAGACATTTTAATAATCTAGTACATAGAAAAACATTTTGAGCCAATTTCGTAATTAATGTCTTTTTCCCATATTTAATCTTGTTCGGATTTTGTACCTATTTATTTCATAGTTTATTAATTTTACAGTAAAGTATAATCTTTAAAATTGTTTAATTTTAACTAAGGTCTTTGTGCAGATTGTAAGCTAAAAGCAGAGATTGGGGATAAGGATTTTTAGTCAGTTTCAGTTGATGATTAATACCTGAGATGGTCAGGGATTTCTTAAGGCATTGGCCATCTGGGACCAGGATCAGAACTTCGGACAGGGCTTCGCCTAGTTCTCGATTCAACCTGGATGACAATATGATCTAAAGAATTTTAATCTTCAAATGTTATTCCCGTACATACTCCTCGAAATACTGGTAATTTGGAACAATAAGCCAACTGGAAATAGTAGCAAGACTGCATTATTATGTGATAAACATAGTTCATGCCAATTCCCAGGAATACCACCAATCACCAATATTCATTTAGTAGAAAGGCGGCTTTCGATTGTGTTGGTTTGTGCTCCATCTTGTGTGTTTGGAGGACATACCCACATTTATTTGTGTTGCGGGTTATCGTTTGTAGGAGCATTTGATAATGTATGATGCATACTTTCTACTTTTAAGGCTCACGGGTGAAGCTTACTTTTGTATAAGGGCCCATGGTCTCAAGAAGACTTAAGACGTCCATGGAGAGGTATTTCCCACTAATTTAAGATTCCCTCTAATATAAGATTTCTTGATGGTATATTTCATTTTATGTGCATTAGTTCTTATTATTTTGCATGCATAATTGGTATTTAGTAAAATCAGCTTTTGACTTAATCCGGAAGTGGGCACGCAGGACACAGAGACACCCTAGACCAGGGATGGCGAACCATTTGCACGCGTGCCATTCATGGCACGCGGCACAATATTTTGGGCACGCCAGCGATCAAAATGTTTTGCATTTTATTTCAAAATAACAAAGTTCACCACAAAGTATTACGAACAAACGCGAGTAATCAGACGAGGGGCGGTGGGGGGAGCACACTCGTTTGTTATTGGCTTGCCTTAGTTACGTCGTGGATTACAATTGTTTATAATGTTAAGTTTGTCTACAAATATCATAGTCCATTTCATTGATACAATTGTATTTTAAAGTTTATTTGTGCTATATTTACGATTTTTAAGTATTATTCAACATGGCTAGTTCAACAAAAGAATAAAAAGAGTAAGATAGTAAGTGTAACAGAGAATTTCAAATTTGGTCCATATCGAAATAGGGCATTATTAGTAAAGGCGACAAAAAGCGGTGTGTGTGTGTGTGTGTTATAAGTTCTGAAACAGTGTTGTATGCAGAACATCGTCTGTAAATAACATTTTGAAACAAATCGCCAGTCCTCTTGTCAAAAAAGTGAACCACAGCAAAAATCATTATTTGCTTTAAGAGAACAGGGACATCGTATACTTCGAAAAAATCGATTTTTCAATTTTAGTTCTAAAAAATAGTGCTTATTTTTCTGAATCTAAAAATGTATAATACTTATATGTTTGTTGATAAAATAGCCCTAAAATATGAAAAATAAAAATGTAAACAAATGACCACGCCCTTTTTGACGCACCTTTTTGAACTTTAAATATGTAGTTTCCCCTGTGTTTGATCTATATAAACGTTCTGTATAGTGAACAAAATATCTTTTAGTATGTAATGTCTAAATTTTAAAAAATAAATTTATACGTGCAAAAAAAAATTAAGATTTTCATAATTTTAAGGTTTTATGATTATTTTAAAGAAATAACGCAATTAATTCGTTAAAAAACTGGTCCATTATGTTTGATATGTTGCTCTAAAGATATGTGTAAATTTTTTTGTATATTCAAAGAATATTTTTGTAAGAAATACATGTGAAAATATGTATTACAAGTTCTCGAAGATTATGCTCATGTTAACTAAATCAAAGGGAAAAAAGGCATATGAATTTAAAACTACTTTTGTAACTCTAGAAAATGATTAAGGATTATTATTAGTCATATAAAAATAGGGAAGAAAATACTAATCAAGTATATAATATGTGAAAATATTGTTTTTTTTTTTTTTTTAGTTTTTTCCCTTTTTCTCAAAAGCATATCTTCTTGCATTTAGGTACATTTTAAAAAAAAAAAACTATTGCACTATATGATTCCAGATTTTTTATACTTCTATACAAGATGCCTATGCATATAGTCAACCTATTTTTTTTCTATTAAGATAGTGCCTAATTTTTTTCAAAATAGTTTTATGCATAAAAAAAGCAGAAAAATGAAAAAAATTCAAATTTCAAAGTTTCATAATTTTTTTAAAGAAACTATACTAAAATTTTACTAAAAAAATGGGTTCACTGTATTCTATGTATTGTTTTATATATGTGCAAAATATATTTTGCATAAAAAAAGGATACTTTTTTAAAAAATGGTACCTAAACACAAGTATATATTACGAGTTCTCAAAAATTATGTATTACTTTAATTTAGTAGTAAAAAAACCTTTTGGAGTAAAAGTTATTTTTTGTAGTTCTACAGAATAAATAAATTATCTTTATTAAGAACGTAAAAAATCTAAGCTCTATTGGAAATTGCAAATGATATATGTCTCATAAAAAAAGGGTCTTAATTTTGGCATTTTACTCTTTCGAGCATGTCCTGGTTCCCTTAAAACCGATTGGCAGATGACTCCAATTGAACATGCATTCTACTAAAAGTAATATCTTACAATCCTAAGTTATTTGTTATCCACACAATCTACAACAACAGCACTCACACTAATGTTACTTTAATTTGAATTACACGTATAACTAAAATATTTACAATTATACAGGGCAAAAGGTATTTTTTCGTAGTAAATAGAGTTTTGTTTCCTTAATATTTAGTTATATTATTTTCTCAATAATTACAAGTCAAAATTATTTTACGGCACGTCTTTACCTCATTCAACACTTCTATAGAAAAAAATGGCACGTTGTACCAAAAAGGTTCGCCATCCCTGCCCTAGACTCACGAAACTGGTAATACTTCGAAAACTGTTTATTTGTTACCAATGACCTTAATAGGGTATCCTCCTACATGATAGTCTTCATGAGTACTAAAATGCGTTTGTCACATATCTCCCTCTTAGTTGGGAGTGGCAAACGTTTTCTTACACTCTTAAGGTGCTTGTTTTGACTGAGTTCCCCGTGCGACCATTTTTGTTCCAAAATATTTTCTACATGCTACATTTCCCCCTGTGAACAACTTAGGGGTTTTGAATGATGTGTTATAGGACTTATTATGGTTTATAAAAGTGAATGAGTAGAATATAAGAGAAGTGGGCATCTGTGATATTTATTAAAGGAAGTTGCAACTGATCCAGCAAGGGAAGGACCTGCTGATAGTGATAGTATACTATTTCAGTAGTGATAGTTTAGTATTTCATGATAGACTGAAGGTATATTTGTGAAAGGCGATGAATACATGAAACATTTGAGCTGAAAGGAAAATTTTCAATTCTTACCTAAAGAATTCCATCAAAAAAATATGAAGCCATCACTGTACCACAAGACACACTTCGCCCTCTCACAGACACAAGCAAGAAAAAGTTCAACATGCTATTTGTCGATCATCAAAGGACAAGGAAACTACAGTAAAGGGAACAAAATATGACAGTTTTGCCTGCAAACAACATTCTTTTATGTGTGTCCTTTATTAAAGTCACGCACGTTTGAAACTGATTGATATTTTTTCTCAAATTATCAAATAAAGATTGAAAAGTCCTGAAAAGTACGTAAATATACTTTCTGTTAGTTAAATTATTCACTTGAATTACGATTTGTATCGTGTACAACAAAATTAATTATAATTAAAAAGGATTGGGATGACTCGGTCATTCCGCATGACCATTAACGTTAGTATCGAAGGCATGTCTGATCCTGGGTTAAACATTGTTACTCCATATGGGTTGAATAATTAAAGGTCAATGGTACCAAAAATAAATTTATATTGGAACAGTATCGTGTTCCTGTCCTTTACTTAAACATTTCTTCGAAAAACTTATTCATTTCAATGTATCACAAAAATAAAGTTAAATAATCTAAATACAACTGGAAAACAACCTGAAAATAATATTAGAGGGGAATACTCTTTCCACTTTACTTTTCCCCCTCAATACTATAAATAAGTGGGCCAGTTCTTTGACATCAATTCTAAATCTTATCTTTTTTTCAGAATACTGGGCATCACTTTTCAATTTTCTTAAAATGTCATCAAGTTCTAGATAAGTTTCAAATCCTTTTAAAAATAGCTTGTTAAAGAAATTCTCAAACTTCGAAAGATTCGTGTCAAATAAAAGGAAAGGAAAGAGAAAAATCCTGCTGAATCTGCTTTGCCTGAATCCACTGCAAAATAATCTGAAGAAATTTGAACAGTACCTTAACATCGGTGTTTTGCAGTTTGTAGAAGAGCACTATTAAAAGTGACCGTGCAAAATTGGTATCAAAAATCTGAAAAAAAAGAATTGAAGAACTCTAACGACGCACTTCTTCACAGTTCTTTTGTATGCTTATCAAAATCTTATATACCTAAAATTCTTCCTTGTTTTCGGGTAAAGAATGGGGATCCATAACCGATTTTTTTCCTAACCAAATCGTTCATGCGATATTTTTTTTTACATGCTGCTACAATCTATGTAAATGAAGGGAAAAAAATGTAAGCGTCGAAATTTGAAAACATAGTAAGTGTTTCGAGAGTTTGCCGTTTTTATTCCCCAGAATTTTATATTTTGATGAAAACTAGAAGGATATTTAAAATGTTATTCGTATAATTTTTATTTTATTTCGAGTGAAAGCATCGATTACTTAAGTGTTACGTATAGAGCATTCCCTGCGGTGTAGTTATTTTAATATTTGTGTATGTGTGATTCACTTTTAAGTAATATCGTTTCATTTTTAAGTATGAAGAATTTTAAAATATCTTTTGTTCAAATTTTTCCTTTCTCGTAAGGTTATTTTAATTGTTTAACTTATTTTAGTATTGCAATACCTGTCATAAAAGATGAAGATAATTTATAAAAGACAGATAACAGTAAAAAAACCGATAAAAATTTATGCTATAAATCTCATTTTCATATGCGGAGAGATTATTTTTGTAGATTAACATAATAAAATAAAAACAAATAAAATATGCAACTAAGAAATAACTGTTATACAAAGTACCTATTGAAAATTGTTTTGCTTACAAAAAGAGCGCATATAACTTGAAAGAGAATGAAATCTTTGTAAGGTGAATGACTACATTAGAAACCATGATGTTTCAAAAGTGCGTAAATGAATATTGTATAGATATCTAGTGTCACTTGAATCAAAAAATAAGTATAAAATTGTTTTAAGAATATGATAACAATAAAAAAATTATTTTAATGCAATTTTTTTAAGAAAAATGTGAAAAAATAACAATTTTAAAACATTCTCTTTTTTATGAAAAATGCTTCTATATTAAAAATATTTTGCCCACATATAGCTAAGACACCTGTATAGAGCGTGAATTAAGATTTTTAAAATATATAGATCAGCAGTGGATTTATTCATATTTTAATGTATCGGAGTACAGAAATTTTAACACAAAACATCCGCTATTTCTCTCACGTGAAAATCCTCTTCAGTATATATCCTCCTCAATTCTGTATAGAAATATAAGCTATACATAGGCAAATTATATAGAATTTTCATAAAAGTAGACTGTCTACAAAATATTCCATTCTGTGTCTTCCCTTTTTTATCCAACAAAATATATTTAAGTAGTTTTTCTTCTAATAATATACTTAAAATAATTTTGGATGTATATTCTAACTCAACTGACACTAAATATCAAAAAAAAATTATTCATTGATATGCTTCAGCAAAATTATGGTTCTTAGCGTAGTCTCTTACCATAAAAAATATATGCGCACACGACATATGCGCACACGACACAAAGTTGTATTGCTATTCTTGAAGCAATATTTACTTGTAGTACATTCCAGAATTGCTACTATTTGTATCCTTTTTTAAAAGTAAAAAACAATTTCAAAATATGTAGTCAGTAATAAAAAAAATATCAAACCCAAATGTAACGATTCGAAATAATTCCAAATATATATTCATATTTAATTGTCACCGAATGTAATTAATAACGGCTTGCAAATCACAAACAAAATCTTTCTCTTGCTCATCCTAAATCTCTCATGTTTGTAAAGTCCTCATAAAGGAAAATATAAATAAAATATTATGTCTTCATAAACCATAACTTTTTCTCTTATAAGAACTTAAAAAACCTAAAAAATGTAGCGTCGATTCTCTGAAATTATTTTTAAAAATATTTCTAAATATTTGAACTTTTTTACCTTCCTTATATTTCAACTATTTTTAGCATAGAAGTCTCTTGAGTTAATATCATATTTTCGTTAACTTACACACCATTTTGCTTCAAATAGAAAGAGGTCAATAAAGTCATTAAAACTAAAACCAAAATTTACAGCTTATGGAACACAAAAACCCAGAATTACGTCGTCAATTAGCCACAAATTTTAAGCGAAAATTACTACATTATTAACTAGAAAATAAACTAAAATAAACGTCTACATGGCAAAATTATTCTTCTAGAATTAATTATAATACTGAAAGTTTAGTTATATTTTCACAAATTTTAAAATTGATACATTATGACACAAAGAGAGTTCAAAATTTGAATTTTGTACTTGTAAAATACGTCGATAACGATCATTTGGTTTCGACTTCTTGCATATTCAATTTTTAGATTTCCAACATTGATCTAATTTCACTTCGGTAAAGGATACAATTCTTATTCAATTTTCACTATTTTTGTTTTAAACTTGAATTAATTAGTTTATTATTTTAGTTTCATAGTATTAATAAAGTCACACTAATTTCCAATAATTTTCCAGGGAAAACTGCGTGTAAAAAGTCATTCAGCCTCATTAAAATTATCAGATCAAGTTAATATTTTAATAAATTCTTAAATATTTTTCATCATACATCAAGTTTTTTAACTAAAATTAAATAAGTATTTAACCTCAAATGTGTTAGGAATAATTGTAAAATCATGAAAACTCTATAATTTTAACTAATTGAATTGCAAAATCATTTTTAAGCTGATTTTCATTCTCAAGATTCTTAAGTTAAGACAAGAAATTTGTTAATTATAACATTATACGCAAATAACACAAATGTAGTTTGGCCGTTTCGATTAACATTGCATTGAATTTTGAACATCAAGCCAGTAGCGATTAATTTAATAAATATGAACCAAAGATAAGGGACGAAGTTTCCACCTGGGAAGATGCCTATTCAACATACTCCTAGACACCATGTCTTCTGAATTGAGTCTTTAGAATTTAGTTCCATTTAACTGACTACAAGCTATATAATTCCCTAAAACATATTTTGATTTGGGATTATAAATTAGAATATCGCTTAATTCATCAGAATTCGTTGTTCTAAGACTGATGAATTTTTTACGTTATTTCTTCTATGCTTTACTTGAGTCCTAATCCTAACTTTTGATAAAATTATATCTTAAAATCGTATCCATATATAATATAAAGCCGTTTTGAATAAGCCAAGTTACAGGAATTATACCGATTAATCAAAAGGAGGAAAAACGTCTGAAAAAAAAGAAAAAAACGTCACTTTGCATCTGTAAGGGATATTACTGTCCCTGGAGAAGTGAATAACAACGTCCCCTCTTAACTACCACTGAAAATGAATAATACATGTTAAATTTACATAAAATAAATATTAATGCAACGTACAATTCGTCCCAAAGTTTAAAAATGAGAATGTTTCGTATCGGAAAAAGACAAAATTGAAATACTTTGTAAGAAATTGTAAGGATTCATTACGCTATAAATATAAGCTATATCAAACATACACACAAATAGAAATGCAACAAAGTTAAATGAAGAAAATGCAAGGCAAGACACATACAGAGTGTATTATTACAATGGTTTCAAACTTTTAGGACAGATAGAGTACACCTAGAAGGAGGAAAATCTCATAGGAATGCATGGTCGGAAGCGTTTTTCTGACTTGGTAAGATAGAACACGTAAAAGAGCATAAAACATGTTTATAATCCTTGGTACAGCGAAAAACTATGACTAAAAAGATAATGATCGTCATCAAAGTAGGTGTTCGAATTTTCGACCCCGGGCTGAATGCAGACTTTACATCACCGGCGGCGCATTGCAGATCGAACGTTAGCGAAAATTCCGGGTGTGCTACGGACTTCCCTAGCAGCCACTACAAAGCGTGCAAAATGGTCCCCCAGCACTAGTAACGGGAATTTCATGCCCCGATGACTTGATGCCCCCCATAAAAAGTAATCAAGGTAAGTGAGGTCTGGAGATCGAGTGAACCAATGCACTAGACTTCAATACCTTGGTTTACGTAGCGCCATCGATCAGTACACCAGCCAAAGACTTCCCAGCATTTTTACTGTAGTAAAAAAAATAATCATGTTTCTTCCTCTTATTCGTGTCATATCTTTGTGTTTTGTGTCATTACTACGGTACTTGGAAAGCGTTTCCAATCATGCATTGCTATGTGATTTCCCATCGTCAAGGTGTACACTTATCTATGCTGAAAGTTTGTAATCGCTGTACTGATACACCCTGTAGAAAAGAGAGTGTCCAGAAAGTTTAGAAAAGTTTATTATAGCTATTAACAATCGAGTCCCAACAAGTGAATGACCACATGTTTTTTACTAATGGCTCTCTTCTAGACAGTTATCATGGTGCAGGAGCTGGTATCTTCCGTGAATTGCTTACTTTTTACCTAACACTAGGAATTTTTACTACTGCTTTGGAAGGCGAGATAAAAGCTATTACAGTAGAGGCCAAGCAATTATCCCTAAAAAGTTCCGAGATCTACAGGATCGTAATCTTTTCCGACTCCTTTTCTGTAATTCATAAAGAATTTTAAAATGCAAAATAAAAGAATATCTTCATAAAATTTCTTTTCTGGGGATACTGGCTCATTGTGATATTACTGTGAATGAATATGTAGAATTTTTTGCTAAGAAAGGAGCCCTTGTCATCCAAAGACCAATGAGGAGTTCAACCTTTAATTCCTTAAGTTATTTTCTAATATGGCCTTAAAGTAGAATTATAAAATGGAAGTTTCCGGAGATGTCTGAGCAATTTTGAATGAGAACCCATCCTGAGTTCTTGCGGCTCCTAGAACGCTGATGTAACTCATTTTAGACTTTTGACAGGGCGTGACTGTCTGAGATACCATCTCTACAGAATTGGTATCGCCGACTCAGTGGACTATACTCTGTAGGTCTCTGGTCAGCCTATGACCGCAGTTCATTTGGTCAGGTACCCTGCACTAATTAGTCTTATGGGAGAGGTACTATTGTAGTATGTAGCATTTCTAAAATAAAATTTTTAAAAATTGTAGCGAAAATATGTATACAGAAACATCTTATTTTGTATCTAATGGACTTTCCCAATTAATCTGATCACATTAAGTACAGATTTTTTCATTGAGAAAGTACATTGTAATAAATGCGTGCTATTTCGTAATACTTTCTTTATAAAAGCCATCTTCAGATCATTAAGAAATTATTTTTTCTCCTGTCATAAACTTCCGTTGTGGAATTCCCTATATTTCTTCGATTGGGTTTCGAAACTGAAAAAAGGCCAACCGAAAACTGCAACATTATTTTGATTAAAAAAAATAGCTAAATTTGTATATGATTAGAATAATTGTCTTCTTGTAATGTTCAGTACAAGATATCTAAAAATAACTAAACTACAATGACTTTCTAAATCTGGATAAAATCTTCGGATTTGCGTCCGCTAAATAAAATTAAATAAATTAGTTTATTGTAAGCAAAACTTGTCCGTACCTCCTAGTTGTCTAGTATAAATTTCCATTGCATATATACACTAGCAATGTCTGTAGCGTATCCACTCCTCAAATCTTGAAATACATTTTTTCCAAAACTTTCAAAGCAAATTTTTTCTTAACTTCTAGATGGATTCTACTTGTGTCTTTTTCACATCAAGATTACATTTTTTTTTCGAACGAAGTAATCGAAACAGGATTTGACGAGGAGAGAATTCAGTATACTTAAATATATTACTTATTTAAATCAAAATAAATATGCATTAAATACGCATCCAAAATCAACATTATATCATATACAATATAACTGCGAAGCTTTTCTACTTCGAATTTTTGTTGAATCATCCCCATTTTTTAGTTTTTTTTATATTAACGATTTTTGGGGGAATTCTTTCTCAGTTTTTCTAGAAAAGCTCTACAAAATTCTTCCAGACGGTTTCCTAGAAAAATAGTTCCTAAAAAGTGTTTCAGGCAACGATAAAAATATAAATAAGCTTAGTCTTCTGACGTAACAGAAATAAATATCCTACGGTAGTAGATCGTGAAAAATTTGATTCTGTTAATAAAAATATTATGTAATAACTTTTTTTTTAATTTTATCTTTCCGCTTCTAGCCATGCACATGTTATTAAGACTACACAGTGCCCTAAAAATTTCATTTTTACCTTAAATTTTTTATGCATGTTTTGGTGGCCAATATCATGGAGATGCTTGTCACGAAATTTCACATCTGTTAGCAAATTAGTTTTTAAAATATTTGAAGTTTATGAGGTACGGTTTTGATTTTGGTTTCGGTTTCCTTTTAAAGCATTTTTCTCACTTAAGTTGAATTAATTAAAAATATTTTTGACCTTTTAGTTTGAAATGGTTATTAATTCCAATTTTCATTACTAAAACCATTTCTGCTTGATTATGTTTTGAGTTTTTTGAGTTCTCGTAATTAATTAATAAAGATTAATTTCATGGCCAATTTTTGCTTTAAAAATAGTTTATATAATTTAAAAGCTTTATCATTAATTTTTCTTGTAGAGAAAATGCCATGGCAAATGCGTTCTGGGTTTCTGTGAGAAACAATATTTCGAAGAGATGGAATACTACTGAAATTAATGTATCTAAAAATCAGTCCTCAGCATATTTTGCAATTAGACTTCCGAATACAAGTATTCTGAATTCAAATGCTGCAAATATAACTGAATATTTCCTTGATGTACCAAACTACATTATACTAAACATATTGTAGTACTATATTTTAGTATTTTAAAGTCGTATGACAAGAGCTAAACCTTCTTAAACTGCCTCAATTTAAAACTGAAAAAAATTAAATTTTATGAGCAAACCTGACTATTTTTAGCTTAAGTTGGTATCATTATTATTTTGTACATAAATGCTTCGTGTTTAAAAACTTTTGTGAAATATTAGGTTCAGATAAAGCTGAATAAACTGACGTCTTAACAAATGCTATCAATATTATGCAAAAATATTTTTTGAATTAAAAGTCTAATTTTCAGTCATATTTAATAAAAGTAGTGTTTTAATGTAGAACATACATTGGAAAATAACATGTTAAAAATTAGAGTTTTACGGGCATTATAAGTTTTTGTTTTATGACTTTACAAACTTTAAATGCGTTTTTCTCAAACTTTTAATTTTGAAGGGATAAATGTTTTCTAATCCCTAAGGCTTTTTTCCTGTTCAAGATAGAGCCTTGAATTTTTTTTGTATATACTCCCAAATGTATGTTCTATAAAAGTTAGTATGGATTTAGGGCTGTGTGAGAACTCAAGTTATTTTTCTAAAAAATGCCAAAGTTGATAGTTTAAAAATTTTCGTGTTTTTTCCAGGTTTTTCTAGAAAAATAATTAAAAATCAACAAGGGAATAGATTTTCAAATCCATACTAAATATTGTTTGTAATAATCTAAGAATCATAAATAACTTAAAAGTACTAAAAATTTTTAAAAAAAATTGAGTATTTTATAAAAATTTGAAAACACTTTAAAAATTCCTAATTTTTTAAAATTGTAAAATAATGGCTGGTCAAACTGTCTTTTTGCTTACAGAATCAGCTTAATAATATAATCTAAATATAAAACATCAATTATTTTTACCGCAACTGTCTCCAAAAAATGTTTTTGAAAAAGGTACCGTGTAGCTTTAAGCTTAGTATAAGTCACAAAAAATAAATTACATTATATTTATTTAATGTTATTTTATCTACTAAGCTGTAACCACAAGATACTTTTGAGATATTTTTAGCTTTAAAGGGTAAAACAGAATTTAAAAAAAAAATCTCCTCACAATGCATTCATTACTCAAAGAAATATTCATTGGGCGTAACGTACAGCCCCACTTTGTGTGTACATAGAGGGGAGGGGGTAAAGGTTATGGTTTTGCAATCCTTCGTAAGATCCAGCTTGAGGGCCCAAAACCAGACTTTAATGTTCTCCGCTACGCTACTGGTTATATTTCTACGCTAATAAATTCTTTGGTTGATGCATAAACATATGTAAGATTAATCAAATTATAATTTAACCAAAATTCTCTACTTCCAATTTAATATTTCTAGTTCCACCGTACATGTATTAGCGTAAAAAAGTTTAACAGCTCTAGCACTGTTTTACAAAATATCATCTAACCTTCAAGTTCAATTCCATTTCATTTCCTTTAACAGTAAAGGGCCGTACTTTCCCCCGCAATGCTCTCAATTCAAAATCTAAATTAACTAGTATGATTTAACAGTTATTGAAATGAATATACAATCCAACTCAAAATCAGGAATATGTGACGTTTTGTATCGTTGCAGGCTGTCTCCATGAAGGAATGAAAACTATTTCCCGAAAATCTCCATGCTTTCTTCGAAACATTGCACACAAACACGTGTGTGTAGTAATTTGTAATTAAATATTTTTTCTATCGTTTTGGGGCCTACAATTTTATACATATTGCTTAATGTATCACTAGTTAAGGAGTATGGCGTGCCTATTGTACACAAATAGACTTACAATTTTCCATTCATTTTTCATTATGGCCATTATAGCAGATTTTATAACTAATTCTTATCATTTTTCTAATATATTTGAATTATATCCTGCTGGTTATTAAAATAATTGAAAATGGTTTTAAAATGTAATACCATAAAATCTGGCGAATAACGCGTACCAATATTTTACAGCTGCAATTTTTATGTTTTAGGCATACTCGCCGTATAACGCACACCCCTAAATTTCGATCTTATTTTTTATGTTAAAAGTGCGTGTTATACGCCGGTTTATACGATATTTAATAAGAATTATTTTTATAGATATTAACATAAATTTTGTATAAACTACTTTAAATAAAAAAACAATAATTTTTAATGATGCATATAAAGTTTTGAGCCAAAAATAGATTAGACATTAGCTGCTTATAAAGTAATTTCTTTATTAAATTAGCAGAGAAACCTGGGAGTTAAAATTCAGTAGTACTAATATAAAGTAATATGCGATTAATCTTTTAACCCAGGGAACTGTTGGATTATTCGGTTGTTACCTAGCAACCGTAATCCCAAATTTCAAATGAAAAATCTTCTTTCTAATATTAAAAATAACATTTACACACAGTGGGTAATTTTTAATAGGCAAGCAGTTTATATCTGAGTGAAAGAAAGCTCCTTTGAAGTTATCCAAAACGGCAATAAGATAAAAGGATTCAGAGTCTAATTTTAAGCTCTGGATCTCTAAATCTTTCTATTTGTATCCAATGCATCGTATGATTAAAATGGTTTCGTTTGAGGCGAAACACCACTTCATCCAATTTCCTAAATTAGCTGTTGCTTAATGCCAATTGAGAGCACTGGCTGTGTTTGAATTCGTGACCTCACCTCACATTGATTGCATCTGCATAATTAACAAATTGGGCTGATGAGGGGACTTGTGGCAAAAATGCTGCTAATGTTCCTCTCTAAATATTACAGAAAACACTTTTTTCTTCATGTTTCTCAATTATTTGCTGTTTTTTTTAGTTAAGAGAAAAAATAAAGTTAATTAAGGTGCTTCTGATTTTCTGGACGTTGCTCATTTTTTTATATCTAAAAAGAAAGAGAATAAAAACTTAATTTTATAGTTGGAAAGTTAATGTTGAAAATTATTCAATATTTTTGTGCCCAGTTTTTACATTGTTATCCATTATGTTTGTAATGTGTATTCTATAAAAAAAACAGGATTTTATTTATAACTAAGCCACCAGTTAGATAACTCTTACATTTCAAAAAAAATATTTCTTTAATTTTAAGAGGGCTGAAGTGAAAAATATGAGCAAAAAATTATATTGAATTCAATAAGAGTAAATTATTTATGACACATTTTTTTCATAGAAAAAAACCATTTAATAAGTATAAAGTTTATCTTCATGGTAATAAAGACTGATATTTCTCCAATCGGGATACTCTCGGTGTATTAATACTATAGGAAAACTGCAAAGGGTTACAGCAGTGCTTCTCAAACTTTCACTATTAGCGACCTAATATTCAACCATAATTTTCATCGTGGCCCCCTCCACACAAGAACAATGTATTGAATTAAATAATACTACATTTTGACATGAAAGCTACAGCACGTCATTAACCTTTTAAGTGCCATCGATGTAGATAAACGTCTTGCTCAACCAAAGTCATAATTGCCCCGGACGTATATATACGTCCTTCCGAAGTACGATCCTTTCTGTGCATTGCTTTCCATAAAGTTATTCAGAAGGTTTTGGAATGAAATAAAAAACCCTTTACAGTATTTGTGAAGGATGTGCTTATTTCAGAGGTTTTCTTATTTATTCCCCTCCCCCTCCCCATAACATCACATGCGCGCATACGTGAAAAACGATGGGATTGAGGAACGAATTGTGTTTCTTTTAATCGGATTATTTATAAAGCGTACAAATTACCAAGATAAGTGTTAATTTTTGTGTATAATTTTATATATGACAAACCAAGAGGTCATTGGTAAATTAATTATAAAATTCATTGTGTAGTTCTGATACATTTATAAGTGTATTATATAAGTGTAAATGTGTATTTATTTTTTATTATATCATAATGTATTTTGTTTGTTTATACTTTCAGTAAATTTATAATTTCTTTGAATAAACTTTTGTTTTTGACTTTTCCATATGCTCGCGCCCCCTCGTAGAGTAATCCAAAAACTCATCAGACTAAAGACTATATTTTATACCCAAAAACTTATGGTATATTTGGTGTGCCCCATTATTATACAACGCCTTTTATTGTAATCTTAGTAAACGATTCCAGACGTAAAGAATAAGTAATATACGTAAGATAAGCAGCATTATTCTTTGAATACGATATTAATCCAGCTTTTTTAATCGAATACATAAAATAATTCTCGTGCAATGCCAAGTATCACACAGGGCTTACGGAAGTAAGTAAAACAAATAAAATAAAAAATAAATAACGAAACAAAAGTTACAAAATAATGGAATAACAAAACAAAAGCTACGAAATAATAAAATAAAACAAAAGTTATGAAATAACGAAATAACAAAACAAAAGTTACGAAATAATGAAATAACAAAACAAAAGTTACGAAATAATAAAATAACAAAACAAAAGCTACTATATAATGAAATAGCAAAAAAAAACCGCTTAAAAACATTAATATAAGAATGTATTATTCTAGTAATTTTTTTCTTTTCTTCATTAACAATTAAGCGTGTTAACCGAAAGATTAAAATTTCACGATTGGTTTGTTTTGGTCTGTTTTGGTTTTTGTGCAAGAAAATATACAACATATTTTGCACATACGGCAAATTCTTATTAATCCGAATCTATTAATTCGGATTTTGGTTGATCATGATAGTTAAAAAAAGTCATTGTTATACACATATAATATACGTAAATAAAAAAAACTGACTCTATTAAAAATTATAGATCTTTTTGGGTCTAATAGATATTATGTAAGAAATGTATTTGAATTTCTTTTGTGAAATTATTTACCATTTTTCTTACTTTATTTTTAATATTAGTAATCGTCATTCTAAAATGTACTTAATTATATAATATCTTGAATCAATGTATTGGAGGTTTTTGCTGAAGCTAATCTCCAAAATATTTCGGACTAATGACATATATTCGCTTTGCATTATTTATACGAAAGATTTATGTTAGCTTATAACAATGCTTCTCAAACTTTCAATATTTGCGACCCTATTTTCAGTCTTAATTTTCATCGTGCCTCCCTCATTGAACAACTATGTATTGAATGCAATAATAATGTACTTCAACAGTAAAGCTACAACGTGTATTCAATTATAAACTGCACAAATTATAATATGTATAAATAAGTATTATGTTTTGCATGTAATTTTGCATATGACAAGCTTATGGAAGTCAATAGTAATGATTAAACTTGTTTTTAATTTAGTATTGATAAATAAATTACCAAATACTTTTTTTCCATATTGATACTTTTATAAGTATTTTATACCAGTGAAAATACACTCAGGAACATTGAAAATAGCGACCCAAGAAAGAATCTAAGTACAATCGCGAAACTTTGCAAATAAGTACTGCGTAATGTGATATGCAAATGATCTAAGTTTTGTGCCAATACGCATGTTCATACACGTGGAGGTGGCACTACAATCAGGAAGAGGGTGCTATATAAGCCAGCGCAAATTCGAAGATTCATAAACGTGACGATTACCCGCCGATTGTAGGAAGACTTTGATAAGCGAAGCATGCCAGGTAAACGTGCTAGAAGTCATTTCTCACAATTAAGCGACTTTGAGAGAGGTCTAATCATCGGGATGAAAACTGCAGGCTGGTCGATGATCAATGTTGCTGGCCAGGTGGATCGTTCGGAGTGTGCCGTTAGAAATTGTTGGGAGCAGTGGACACGAGAAGGTACTTACGCGTGGAAAACCGGGTATGGAGCGACCAGGAAGACCACGAGGAGAGAGGATCGAAGGATCGTGCGGCAAGCACTTGTGGACCCCACAGTGACTCGTTCAACGATGCGAGCAGACGTAGGTGTAGCAATTGTTCCACAAACAATTTCCAGACACCTTGCAGAAGCAAATCTTAAATCTAAGCGCCCTTTCTGAGCACTCCCTTTAACACCGGAACATCGGCAACTGCGTCTACAGTGGTGCCACGCCAGATCAATGTGGAATGTCACAGATTGGCAAAAGGTTGTGTTTAGTGATGAATCCCAGTTTGTTTTGGGAACAGATGATAACCGTGCACGGGTGTGGAGGCACCCTGGTGAGTGGTACAATTCCCCCCACACTGTTCTACGTCACACTGCCCGCACAGCTGGTGTAATGGTCTGGGGGGCCATAGCCTATGATAGCCGGCCCACTTTAATTGTGATGCGTGGAACCTTAACGGGCCAACGTTACGTTGATGATATTCTTCGACCCCATGTAGGACCTTTCCTAAATGGTCTCCCAGGGGCAATTTTGCAGCAAGATAATGCTCGTCCGCATACAGCAAGAGTTGCTCAAGACTTCCTACATCATTTTCAGACTCTTCCACGGTCGACCCGCTCCCCCGATTTGTCCCCTGTAGAACACGTGTGGGATCAGCTAAAACGGCAGATACCATCGTGTCACTCTGTACATGATTTAGAGTTGGCTGTTCAAGATTTGTGGGCCCATCTGCTCAGGACAACATAAGGTGTCTAATCAACTCAATGCCGGACCGTGTGGCGGCATGTATTGCAGCTGGAGGTGGTCCAACGCACTATTGAAATTGTCCAGTATTTGTGTCGTTGAACACCCTGTATTCGTTTAATTGTCTTGTTTTTGAGATCAAGTGAATCTCTCATCTGTGTCATTATGTGTATTAAATTTCATTTCAATCCGATGCTTTCTTCTTGGGTCGCTATTTTCAATGTTCCTGAGTGTATGTATTCTATGTTTCATTATGTCAAAACGTATTTTGTTTTGCTTTCTTTCAGTAAATTTTGACAATTATTTTAAATATTTTATTTTTGACTTTTTTATGTTCGTGCCTCCCACGTAGGGTTATCACCCCCAGGGAAAGGGTGCCGCACAGATTGAGAAACACTGCTGGCTTATAGCCTTCAAAAGGCGATGCAATCTAAATATGGTTTGCCTTTCGAAACAAAATTAAATACTAAAATAAATATTTCGAATGCATGGTTATTCATTGAAAAATAGTTTGAAATTATTTTTAGTCGTCAATACTTTGTGAAAATCTGAAATAACTATCAATATAAAGTGTTATATTAAAGTAAAAGCTGTTCCATTTATTATTCCAAATATATTTTCCACGTTATATATAATAGAAACACAGTTTTTAACAATGAAATGCTATGGGAGTCAGAAGGCTGGGACATTTCTCTCACATTATAATTTCTCTTTAAATAACGTACGATAAGAAAAAGGTCTTGTTCATAACTTCATATAATTTACTTATAAATATGTGTGTGTGTGTGTGTGATAATACCTTTTAATTAACTCTTTTTAATAATATTTAAACAAGCTTTAATTCTTTGGGTCAAAACTAACGTGCTAATCTTAATCGTAAACGACTAATATTATTACATCAGAAATCCCTTTCTCGTTCATTTTAACCAATCAGAGCTCTTCTTACAAAATAGACACGCGATTGTCACTGCCGATATATAAAGCGAAAATCTTTTGGGATCGCACTCTTTGTCTGTTTGCTTTCACCATGTAATCGTCTCCGTTTGAACTTTTGTTGCAGCTCGTCATCTTGAATATGTGTAAATAGCTGCAGCTTGTTTATCCTTTATGTCTTTGTGTGTTCGTAAGCTTACCGTGTTGTCGTAATGTTTTTGACGTCTCATGGGAAAATAAAGAAGAGTGAAATGCAATCATAAGTTCTCCACTTATTCAGAAACAACCAACACCGGTCAACGACATTATATATATATATATATATATATATATATATATATATATATATATATATATTTAAATAAATTTATTTGCAAAACTCCTCATGCTCCACATTACATAACATGATGCTTACAGACGTAATTGGTAACATCATTATAAAATTTGAAACAAAATTAAAAATGCATGTTAAAGACAAATATAAAATAAAAGGAAGGGAAGAAAAAACAAATATAAAGAAAGGGAGGTACCTCTATAAAATCTTAAAAATCTATTCCGTAAACAAATTGTCTTAAGACATTAAGGCTTTCAGTACAATTGACCAACAAAAACAAAAAAATGGTGGGCAGGGAATACCTAAACGTTTCAACTCCTTTTTAAAATTTTCTTTTACAAAAATATAGGTTAAAGCAGTGTTTCTCAAACTTTCAATACTGGCGACCCAATTTTCAATCATAATTTTTGTCGCGCCCTCCTATACAACAATAATGTATTTACTGCAATAAAAATACACTTTCAGAGAGACGCTAAAGTTACAATACGATCTTAATTACAAACCGTACAAATTAATATGATAATTATATTAAATTTTGTGTATATGGAACTTTTAAGTAATATATATTTTAAGAAAAAAATTACTTAAAATATATATTACTTACTTATTATTACGATATTTTTCTTTCTCTAATTTTTAAATTGGAACAGATCGCAAAATGATACATTTAATTAAAGATTTATTTCCTTCAGCATTCATTTCTCAAAGTACAAATGTCATTAGAAAAATTGTCTAGTCAATGTTGCTCTCTATCATATCCATCACATATGGCATTATAGGGTACGTTTGCGTGAGTCTGGGCAACCTATCGGACGTCTGCGCAAAACATGTAAAAATGCTTTTCCTCGTACAATTCCAGTCAGTTTGGTCGACTCGATACTCCTATAGCTACCGAATCTAGCTTGAATGTACATTTTTTTAATTTACACGTTAATTGTAATTCACGGTAATTAAGTATTTACGGCAGTAGATTAAAACAATATCATACATACATTTTTAAGTCGTAAGCAAACATTCGATTATAATAAAGAATCAACAAGTACACATACGAACGAGCATGGTTCCGAAAATTAAATCAAGGCGATATTCTCAAAAAAAACTTAGATTTTGGATTTACCACTACTGAAGTAAATGATGGGAAAAAAGCCCCAGCTCGATATGTGTTAAAACTTACAAATCTGTAGAACAACATGTGAAAGTTGTTTTTAAAACATGTAAAATCATTTAGCTATGTTGGCAAAGAATTTTAAAAAGTATTTTCTGGATGAGGACAGCTTGGTAGCAAGTTACGAGTGGATTAGGGATCTATTTCAAGATACTCTAGAAGGGCTCTCAACTTCCGAAGAAGAAATCTTCATAGATTTCACATCCAGTGAAAAATTAAAACGCAATTTTGTAATAAATCGCTCTTTGAATTTGGGGTAGAGGTGGATGAGGAATTATCTGTACTGAAAACAAAAGCACTTCGTATACTATTACCATTTTCAACATCCTACCTTTGTTAAACCGGATTTTCTGCGGTGGATGCTTTGAAGACAAAATATAGATCTCAGCTAAATATAGAAAAATAACTCTAAGTGTCAATTTCTGATACTAAACCTTCCTTTGAAAAACTTTCCTCTACAAGACAAGCCCGTGGAAGTCCCTAATAATTATTAAACTTGTTCTTAATTTTGTAATAAGATTGATTGATTGATTGAATATTAACGTCGCACTGTTCAGCTGCACGAGGGCTTTTGGAGACGGACCTCGTAATTTTGAACCATGGTCAAGTGACGTGGACGACACCTGAGCTGGCACCCCTCTCTCCTAACTACCACCCCACACCAACGGGAGGACGTTTCAGCTCTCGACAGATTTAACGTGCATCGCTGCCCTACACGGCGGGTCTTTAGTGGTACTGGGCTCGAACTTGTGACAAGGCAAGCCACGATCCGATACCTATACCACTCGGCTTCCGCGGTCAAATTTAATAATAAGAAATTATTTATAAAATACCTTCTTCAGTACTGATACATTAAACGTATACTGGCTGAAACACCAACTCTTCGCACGAGTTCATTTTTTAAAAAAGTAAAGCATTATTCTTGATATAATAGCTGAACTGGAGAGTAAAACTGCGTGCACGACATTGTATACAAAAATGTAAAATGATTTTTTTTAGATAAATGCTATAATTGTAAATAACTGTTTAAAAGAACTGTAATTTTAAACTCACAGAATTAGCATTTAGAATTAATGTTAAGTAATGAAAAAGAATATAAAATTCCTATGAAGAATAATTGTGTTACTTTTTAACATTTAAAGCGAGAAGACTTCAAAATGTTTTAACCCGGAAGCAGGCGCGTACTCCATACTAACGCTAATGGTAGTGGGGGGGGGACACAGTCACCCCACTCATTTGTTTATAAATATTTTTACTGTACACGATACAAATCGAAATTCTAGTGAATATTTTAATTTATAGAAAGTATACTTACCTTCTTTCAATTACTATTCAATTCTTTGATGATTTGAGAAAAAATCCAATAAAACTGAACTAAAATGATTCAAAAGTACAAGACCATAATAAAGGACGCAAATCAGAGACACTTTTCATAAAAATTACAGAAATGTTAAATCAATCAATTATTTTACAAATATCGTAAAACTCTATTATTTACAATTTCCCTAAGCAAAAAGCAAACGCATAAAACTAATATTGAATAACCATACCATAAGTTTGAAGGTCAATCAAATGATTAGCAAACGTACTATGCAGCCTGGCTGAAAAGTGAATCATGTCTTCCTTTTCTTTTTCTACAACTAATGTACAGTATTTCAATAATAATTACAGTGATGAATTGCTTATCTTCTTAGAATTTTCCTCAGGGTCTGGGTTTCGTTTTTCTTTTAACGAGTAATATTTTATGCTAAAACGTAATAAAAAATCTCTCATTGGGGAAATACAGCAAATTAAACAAATTTTTTTTTCTTTAATTTGGTTTTGGGATCAAAGATAGCTATTTGATGACGAAAAAAAACCAGATAATAAACATAAATTATGTCAGTGTTGTTGTGTTTATTTTTTTATTATATGGAAGAAAGCATTTTGTTTTACTTCTCATTCCGGTTATTTTTTTAAAAAAAAATCTTTAAATTTTCGATATGCTCGCGTCCCACACTTTGAGAAACACTGGGTTAAAGTACAACATCACATGTTCTGTGGTTTCAGCATCCAGACCACAAAAACAAATATCATTACCAATTAAATTAAACCGAGAAAAATAGCTCTTAAAATTTCCATGTCCTGTTAGAATCTGGTATAACTTAAAATCAGTAACAAATTTCTTACATTTTGGTCGTTGAAAAACTTTTTAGTCCATAAAGCTTTACAAAAGAAGATATACCCATTTGATTATAATTTTAAAATAATTCTTAAACTTAGTCCTAACAAGTTTGTGTTGGAATAATATAAACAAATTGTGTGAAAAATTTTGAGACACAAAATGTTCTAGTTTTTGTTTTCAGTTTTAACAATCAACAATTTTATTATTATCAAGAAATTACCTTTTTCTAGTTTATATGATAAATGCTTATCATTTTAACAAATTAAAGGCTAAGGGGTCAGAAAGGTAAAATATATTTAATATTTCTTAGTTATTTGATAATAAAAGACTTTTAATAGATCATGCATACACTTCTTAGTATAATGCAATATAGAAATATTTATCATGTAAGTTAATTCTCGTCTTTAGTATGCCTTCATGCAGAAAGATGGGAGATTTAACTAATGTAATATATTCCTGTACATCTTACACATGCCCTCCAGCATCAGATCTTAATTTATAGTTTATGAGCAATATTGATGGATGAAGCTAATTGCCATTTTGCAACTGTCATAAGCCCTTTGTCAGCACATGCTTGTGCTCACGCGGTGTAATGGAGGTAGAAATTTCTCTTATATATATATATATATATATATATATATATATATATATATATATATATATATATATATATATATATATATATATATATATAAGGTTTCCATCTTCCATCTTCTTTGAATCGTGAAGATATTGTTAATCCTACGGAGTTTCTACCTTCGTCCTCGAATATAGACTTATTCTATTTTAATATTATTAAGTGAATTTAAAAGGTAAAAATTCCTAAAGACTTCTTGTGCGTATAACATTTTCCTAAAAAACATTTAACGTTCTTAAAAATCTTAAAACGCATAGTGTATCATTAAAGTATATACATGAACTACTTATTGCTGAAATAACTGGTCTTGTGTGTTTATTACAAAAAAATATAAGTAAATTGAAAATACAATTAAATTTCACTGATCGACAGGTGAATTGTGGGTTGTACAGATTTATGTACTTCATAGAATTTTTCAAAACAATATCTTTATTCCAATCCAAGATGTAATCTCGAGGCTTTCAAAGGTACATTTAAACTAAGATAAAGGAAAAACTTTAATTCCAAAACAAAGTTGTAGGTATATTATATATATAATTGGCTTATAAGCATGAACCCTTTACATATTGTAGTTGGTTGGAGACAAAAATATTTTTTTTCCTATTTGTTGAAATATCTGATTATGCTGAAAATAATAGTAATAAAAAAATTCTAAAGAAAAAGATTCTTTTAAGTAAAATAGCAAACAGCAAACCAAATTCAAATCTTGCATCAATCAATACCAATGCATTTAAATATTTGGACTACTTTTGTGGTTTCCATTTCACACATACTCACATTTTACTTTAATTTTACGTTGGAATACATATTAATTAAATTAAAGGCATGTGCACATTTTAATTTGTTTTCAAAATTTACGTAATTTTGGCTGCTGAATAATCACGTTTTTGAACTATATGGTATCATAAAGAATCTCTATTTCTTTTAAATCAAAGATAAATGTAACTAGTATATTTTTTATGAATTAAATGTAGTGACAAAAACACTGTAAAATAATATCTGGTAGTATATATATATTTAACTATTATTATTTTTCCATAGTAAATATAGTTCTTTATACTAAAATAAAGCGGTTAGAAGCACAGAACACACATAAAACTTTTCCCAATTTTGAGGATGCATCGTGTACATCATAAATTCATGCTAAGTACAAAAACTCGTAATAAAACAAGTAATGTCAGCATTGGATCTATTTTCTAGGTAAAAAAATAGTTCCAAAATTAACCAATATGTCATACAGAAACGTTTTTTTCATATTAGACAAAATTAATCAGAAAACAAATTTTATAGTAACAAATGTTCAACAAGACCACCAACAAAAGTTGATAGGCAAATGAAGAAAACATTATGGTGCCTATTACAGCGGAGTGTAGTATGTATCCATTGAAGATTAAGATTGTCTTTTGGATTGCATATTTCAATTTTTTCAGTTGTTGGAGAGTCCCAATACACAAAAACGTTTATGTCTACCCACAACCAAAAAACTACCAGGGTGAAGTCTGGTGATTTTGCGGGCCAACTTATCACTGGGTTTCCTTAAAAAATTCCGTTTTACGTTCAATGGTAAGACGGAGCATCATATTCCATGAAGGTGACAACAGATATTGTGTTCTATGGATCAAGTGGTCCCACAAAAACGTAATAAAGTCATGATGCAGTCGTTGCATCGGATTTCCAGTAATAACAATAAGCTGAGTATAAGTAAAAATGCCAACACATTTTTATTTAAAGGTATCAATTTTTTTATAATGAAAACAGCTTTTTCAAAAGTAATAATAAAAATTAACTCAAAGAGGCAATAATAAAATGAAACTATTCTCAAGTTAAAAACGATTAAATTTTGTAAGATCATATCTTCCACTTCATTTACATTTACATTTAAGCATTAACGACGTGCGCAAAATTTTAAATTGCACAACTTCATGAAAATGAAGTTTTTACGCACATCTCTTGAAGTTATGAACACTTAAAACTTTTCATTAGAGGGAACATAATATCGAAAGTATTATGTTTAAGCTGCTAGAAATATTTAATAAAAACGAAATATTAAATAATGTATGTAATTTATTGCTCCTTTTCAAAAATTCGTTTGCATTATGAGTTTGTTGTGCCTAAAAAAGCAATTTGATGCCCCATAAAATTCTATTGAGACATATTGTAAACTGCATCGAATACTTCTTTAATAATATTTAAATAGTTATTATATCATAATGCGCTCTCCAAAGAACTTTAATATTTAAAGACTTAAAAAAATGAATTCGGTCAACCCAAATGATCAATAGATGGTGAGTATATGTCTAAATAATGTGAACTACTAAAAGTTATCCATAATAAAATTCAATGAAACCGTAACATGAATCTCTACATTATTATTTTACGTAAAAAAAAGTTTTGAATGCATATTACAAAGATATCAAATTTCCAAATAGGCCTTTTTTATGTGCAGATAAAATTTTACTTTTTTATAAATAAGACTACTTTAGACTTATGCATAAAATCCCTTTAATATCCTAAATGAGTAATAAATTATTCAGAATGTTTATTCCTTGCACAAAATGACATGATTCTAGAATGAATAAGGAATATGCACACGGGTCGCCCAAATGAAAGTGACATTGCTGTAAAAACTCCGTAATTTGAAGACAAAAAATGACTGCGCATGCTTTTACAGCATCGTTTCTCAAATTGTGGGACGCGTCCTCCTAGGGGGGCGAATTAATTCGCTGAAAGTAAACAAAAAAATGTAATAAAATATGAATGATCTATGAATGGAAATATCTGATGCAATAAAACATGAAATACACATTTGCATTGATGTAATACTTATAAATGTATCAGTACTGCACAATGTATTCGATCATTAATTTAACAATACTAAGTTAAGAACAAGTTTAATAATTACCAGTGGCCCCATGGGCTTGCCATACTAAAAATTATATACAAAAATTAACACTTACCTTAACGATTTGTACGGTTTATAACTAATCACTTTATTGACGATTAAAAGTTACGCGATTCTCTCCTCAATGCCACCGTTTTCCAAGTAGATGCGCGAATGTGATGCATTCGGGGGAGGTGAAGAAAAGCAATGAATGCATAAGGGGTCTCAGGGGTGTTAAATTTCTCTAGAGGTCTTAAAATATAAACGATTTTCAAATGCGTATAATTCTTTTAAATTTAAATTAAATGATTCGAATCTTTTACGTATTGTTTAAAATAGAATGGGGCTTCAGAAAAGTATAAAAAATATTCAAAATATAATAATAATTTTAAAAGTGATAAGCATATGAAAATTATATAATAAATATTAAGTATTTTTTGCTTTGCGCACGCTATTTTCTAAAATATTAGCCTCTGATGTATAAAACTTTATAGAATTATACAATGCATCATACTCTTTAAACCATATCTAATTTTAGTATTATATATCTTTTGTATTTCAAAATATTTGTAAAATATTGCAATTTTTTAAATATTTTTTTAAAATGCATATTTTTTTTATTTATTAAAATATGTAAGTTATTATTCTATTTATATAAAAGTAGCTACAAAGTATTAGGAATACATTTGTCTTTATAAATCAACTTATAGCTAGTAATTAAACCTACTTTTTTAGAAAATAGCATGCGCGACGTAAAACTTAATAAATATTTCTTATAGAAATGTTTCCTATTTTTATATGCTTATAGTTTTTAAAATTATGATTATATTTTAAACATTTTATACTTTTCTGAAGCCCCATTCCTTTATAAGTAATGTGTAAAAGATTCTAATTATTTAACTTAAATTTAAAGAAATTATACCTGTTTAAAAATTGTTTATATTTTAAGACCTTCAGAGAAATCTAACACCCCTGTGACCCCATAAGCAAATTATTTGAAATAAGTACATCCTTTTCAAACACTATCCTCCTTTTATTGCATTCCAAAGCCTTCGGATTAATTTTTGTGAAAGCAGTGCACAGAGTGATCGTAGTTCGGAAAGACGTATATATACGTCAGGAGCAATTAACGCTTTGACTGAGAGAGACGTTTATATACGCCGGTGAAACTCAAGAGATGAAAGTTGTATTGTAACTTGAGTGTTAATGTATAGTATTATTGAAGTCAATACATTTTTATTATATGGAGAGGAGCGCGATGAAAATTATGATTGAATATTGGGTCACAAATATTGACTGTTTGAGAAGCACTATCTTATATATCAGTTTTCCGCAACATTTTTATCGCTGAGGACCGGTCAACGTTTGATAATTTGAACACGAACACGTTGATTGTTTTGATTTAACAATTTTAATTTGGTTACATTTAAATATGCCTTAAGAATAAAATATAGTTACACCAAAAATGAATAAAAGGGATTTAACTTGGAACATGAAGTGATTTCCGTGGAAAATTGCGCAAATCCGAGAGAAATGCACCGCTTTAAATAAAATGACAATAGTTTATTGTTCTTTAGGTGACCTGGCACCATTTGATCCACGGACCGGGGGTTGCGGATCACTGTAAACCAATGGTTCTCAAGCTTTCACTACTGTTGACCCAATTTTCAATCACAATTTTTATCGCGCCCCCTAAAAATAATAATGCTTTGAATGCAATAATAATGCACTTTGGCGCTAAAGCGGCAATACGACCATAATTATAAAACGTACACATTAACAAGATAAGTATTAAATTGTGTATGTGTTACTTTAAAGTAATATATTTTTTTTACTTTTTAGTTCGATTCACTATAAAAGCGTAATTTTTAGTTTGTTTTAAAACTATAATTTATTTTATAGTTATTTTTACTATACACGATAAAAATCACAAAATTCCAGTGAATGATTTAATTAAGAGAAAATATACTTACCTTTTTTCAAGGACTTTTCAATTTTTCTTAGAAAATTTGAGAAAAAATCCAATAAAATAAAGTTTCCAAATGTGTGTCCTTAATAAAAGACATAAATCACAGACACTTTTCGCTAACAACACAGGAACGTTATTTTCCAGCTAAACTGTTATATTTTGTTCACGTTTTTGTTGTTGTTTGATAATCTACAAATATCATTTTGAACTTTTTCTTCCTTGTGTCTTTTTGACAAGGCGAAGTGCTACATTATGGCTTCATAGTTTTCTTCATAGAGATCTTTAGGCAACATTTGAAAATTTCAAACCGACTCAAACGTTTCATGTCTAACGCTTTTTTGATGTTTACTTTCGCTATCTTGATTAATATGCATTATTTCAGTAGGTTCTTCAATTGCTTGATCAGTTTCAACTTCCTTCAATAGGGACCACAGATACCCATTTTGTTTAATAATCTGCTTATTTACATTTATAAGCCATAATAAGTCGTACAACACAGCAATCAAAACAACAAAAATGCTCGTGGGGAAAGTGTAGCATGTTCTAAAAAATAACTGTGTAAAACGTTTTTCATTATGCATTATATGTTTCAGAATACTCATGCTTATTCATATATCATAAAATCTTTCATTTGGAAGAAGATGAAAAAGAAATATATTATATATATTTACAATTCCCTTAAAAGAAAAGAAGGAGATAACCATACCAGTAAGTTAGAAGCTCAGCTAAAGTAATATTTTAGGTTAAAAGAAACGTAATAAAAAAAATCTCTCATCGTTTGATATCGTTAAAAGAAACGTAAAAAAATCTCTCATCTTTCTCATATTGACCGCAAAGCAAATAAAATATTTTTTTTTAAATTTGGTTATAGGATCAAAGATGGCTAATGAGCGTTGGAACTGGAATCTTTTATTTTTGATGATCGCCAGAAGATAAAAATAAATTTTATTAGTGTAAATGCGTATTTTTTATTGTGTCAGAAAACATTTTGTTTTACTTTATTCCAAAAAATTATTTTTTTAAACCTTTTATTTTCAATATTCTCGCGCCCCCTCGCTGGGTTACCGCACCTCCAGGGAGTACGCTCCACAGTTTGAGAAAGACTGCTGTAAACTATCCTGTGCGCTCTCCTGATTTATAACCCCCTTATTACTTCTTGCGAGATTATCTCAAGTCCCTGGTTTACAAAGACTCTGGAAGACCTGCGAAACAACGTACGAGCTGAAATTGACAATATTCCGGTAGATATGCTTGAAAAGGTGACTCAAAGTTTTCGAAATCGACTGCATCATTTATATTGAAAAAAGAGGGTGACATTTACAACACACAATGTGTGTCTAAAACTGTGTAAGTTCAAATTTCCAATACTGTTGGTACGCGGAAAATAATAGTAAAGTCGGATGAAACATGTAATTTGTTTTATTGCATTTTCAAAACAGGAAACTCCCACGCCCTACTCTGTATGTGAAGCTACACAAGAACTTAGTTGCGAAGTTTTTTTCGTGAGAAGTAGCGGAAATCCGGGAGATTAAATATATCGTATTCGATCATGGTTTAAGATGAAATTAGTTACACATTTTTTTACTGAGCTGCTTCAAATCATAGGTAATTTGAAAAAAAGCTGGAGTCTTCAAAATAGTAAAATGAAGAACAGATCCAATCATCCAACATTTGAAAGGATATACGTTTATCGTTTTTGCAACTTCATTTCTCAAGATGGAGCTTATTTATAGTGTTTCTGTAATCTCTCATCAGGGGGAAAACTAACAGTTAAATTCTTCAGTGTAACCAGCGCGTCAATGAGTTAAACATATGTAACGTCATAGACACACGATAAATTTTATCAAGTATTTCTAGCCAAAGAGTTCCTACTTACAAAAACTTTCTTTTATAAGCATTATATTGTTTAACAATAGTAGTGCGCATAAGTAAAATAAATAATTTGATTATAAAAATCCTGTATAAAGTAATCATTTTTCATTTTTCAGATTTTGTGAAGTATTTCAATGTTTGGACTTCTTAAATAAATTGTTAAATTTGAAGTCGTACTTGAATTTTACAAGTAACACTAGTACCATATGAATGTCAGGTTCGTATTCAACTGGAAGTACGTGACTAAATTTTCCATTACGAATTTAGCTTTTTGTATTGTGGGAAATATATATGCCAACTGTTTTCACCTAAGCTAAATCATCAAGATATTTTATAGGAATGGTGTGAAAACACTAGGCGTGTGTGATACAAAATAAAATAAAGATAAATAAAAAAGGAATAGAACATAAGAAAAAAATAAAGTAAAGTTACAACTACAAACACTGCGCATAAAAATCCCTCTCACAAAAATCACAATAATTTATGTTACACATCATCTAGATTAGAAGTATTACTTATAATGTTTTATTATTCTTTTTATGCAATCAAATACTTTATTCATAGAAAATGGGAAAATACTCAGACACTAAAACAAAATAAAAACACTGTAATACGTTTAACGCAAAAACGCTCAAGACGAAATATTGATTAACACGAAAATAATACAACGGTTCCGACAACAACTATGTATTTGGATGCATTTTTCTCTCTTAACACGAAGCAAAAAAATCCCTTTTGGGAATGAACTAAATACGGAAAGCACCAGTCGCGCAATCAAAATTTAAGAGAGGTTTCACATGTAACTAAACTAAAATTAGATGGAACGCGGGCGACGGCGCGACAGCGCCTTTTCCCAGAAGGGTGGGAGAAAAAGTAAAAACCATATGACGGAATGCGGATCTAATCAAGAGATCTCCCCGACAGAACGGGGAGGGAGGACGTACCCCGAAACTCGGAACGCTCTATCGAAGCAGAGCGCCGGCGGGGGAGCAGAGCGCCGGCGGGGGTTTCACATGTATGGTAGAAAGAAGGCTAACTTGGTTTTGAAATAATCTCAGAATAGCCTGTGAGAAGAGCTAATTTTGTTTATCTAAGCTACTTTCGCTTTCCATTTCTAAAAACATCACACAGAAATGGCTTTGAAAATCAGTGGTGAGTACATATCAGTGTGAATAATAATATGCGAGTTTGATTCGCGTTCCCACCCCCTATTATAGAAAAATCTTTTTACAAGCATAAGGTCAACGAGATCAGGGTGAAATAAAACTGCTATTTTGCTTCAAATAAAGATGGAGATTCTTAAGGTTGTTGATCAAACACAGAAGATGGAAACGATTCCGGTATGGCAAAATTTTCTATTAAATTTCATTAAGTTCCTTGTGAATGCTTTTGTTTCATTGGTTTTTATTAAGTACATGCATTGTTAGAAAAAAACATTTTTTAAAAAAAATTATGAAGTCAAGCAGTAGTAAGTATGAAAGAATTAGAAATTATCAATAACCAGAAATTTCACAATAATAAAAATGCATTGTTTTTTTTAAAAAAGAGTATTCAACCCCTATTTAAATGCTTATTTATGTACTTTAGTCATGCGTAGTTTTAAAAGGAATAACATTCTAAATTTTTTTATCAATAAATAAAAACACTTAATAGAAACTAACTAAATATGTAATTATCGGACAATAACGAATAGGTAACCAAATTATAAATCAAGAAAAATACTGGTAATTTTCTTTATCTTAAATTTTGCTTATGTTATATGTTTTGAGTATATTTAGTGTGCACACAATTGTGATAATTTTTTTAAAAAACAAGTTCGAGGATTTGACTAAGAAAAATTAGTAGTTTATTTTACGACTAACTCTTGAAGGAGACTTCCCCGATTCTTTAATTCTAATTTCGGAGTAATTTTATTCTTTGCAATGAATGCCATACATAAAAAATTGTAGAACCACAGCAATTAATTGAGTCATTTATTTAATATATTCATGAGAAGAGGACACTTCTAACATACGAAAAAGTCCCGAGCCTAATTTACATTTATTAGAATAGGAAACAGTCGCTTTATTTTTTTTATGTTTTACACCTAAACATTTTTCGCTTAGCAGCGTAAATCGAAACAATTCCCCAAAGGGATTTGAAAACATCTAAAGCGAGGAGAAACGAATATCTATTTTTGCTGCTTTCACGTTAACATTAAATTAAGAATATTTAAAACAGTCATTAAAATATCTTTTATATAAATAGAGTTTTATAAATATATATTTATTTAAATTTTATCTCCGAAAACTAAATAATTTCTAGAAGTATTTTTATATTATTTTATACCACTAGAGACTAACATAATTATCGGAATATTTCAGAGTACTAATAACCTTCACGCAAAAGCTTCTAAGCATTAATTTAAAAAATCTAATAAACAAAAAAATCATAAGTAAAATACAAAAGAAAATTATCATACAAATATTGATAAAAAAGATTTTTAAAGCTGGTTTTGTCTCAATATTTGAACAAAAAAAATCGTTAGATTTTTAAAAATAATTAAGATTACACGGAAAACTCTAAATTATTTTTACAAAAACATTAGAGATAGTAATATTGAAAATAATCTATGTATAATACGTTTTTCTTTAAATTACATTATTAAATAGTTTCTGAAAAAAGTCAGATTAGCGAGGCATCGTTTTCAAATTTTAATAGATTTGAAATGTTTGAAGTTAAGTAAATTCTTATGAAATAATCCCTTTGTTTGTCATTTTATTTCTTTTAATTGATCCACAAATGACAGAGTATTGGGAACAGAAGGTAGAATGCAAATAAAAATCTGGCTCTTTGTTGAATTTTAATAAAGAATTGTAAAACTGGAAATAAAGCAGAAATATTTGCAAAATATTGAGTCACCTAAATTCACAACATTTTTACATATATATGTTATTTGTGTATATATGAAATTATTTATAAAAAAAACTAGACTATCTTGAACACAAGGAAAAATGCCTTACGGAATATAAAACTAATTTCAGAAGGAATAGTCTAAAATTACTGCAGGTAAATTTCATAAAGGCTAAGTAATGTACTCAGAAAATTTTACATATCATTAAAATTTAGTAGATATCAGATTTAAATTTTAGAGCCAACTTTTCCATCCAGATGAGGCAACAAAAAATGCAAAACAAAATTGATATTTTTGATATCTTGAGATTAATGTGTAGCGTTTTACCTTTTGCTTTCAGTAATGATGGAATCCTTTGTAATAAGTTTTGTAACAATGTTCGTCAAGGTATTAGTTATTAAGTGCTGGTAAAAATCTAATGATACACTGTTTGCCTTATAAAGTTAATTTATGGGTCAACATAATTAGAAATCTTGTTGTCATGTAAAAATAAAATTTGACTTGAAGCTGTAAGAATTTAAAAGTTACCAAAGAACTGGTACTGAACTCTTTTGACTGTAAAAGATTAAAAACATTTTATAACTAACATTACAAATAATGGAATATTAAATTTAGCTGAAAAAAATAGTCCTATTTTTCTTATTTAATAATAAAAAGGGGACGGCACGACAAAGAAAAGTCATTTGGGGTCCAGATTTGGTGTAATAGTAGTACTTCCTTTGGTTGTTCGACCCTCAATGTAATTCCGTCGAATGGCCAGTCAATTTGGAGAAAATAGCCTTCGAAATTCATGATTAGCTTTTATACAATTAAGTTTTAATTTCCTCCAACGAGTCCGTACCCTGGTTGGCAGATCGTCTGCTTACTATGAGCGAGGTTAGGTTTCGATTCAAGGGTTAAACTTTTTTTTCAACTCATTTAATTATTATTTTAAATTCCTAAACACTATATATTAAAAAAATGATTGTTCACGCCTATTTGTAAATTAATAATATTTATTATATATATATATATATATATATATATATATATATATATATATATATTACCTATCGAAAAGAATGAAAAGAAAGAAAAACTGCATGGAAAGTTTCTGATGCCTTTATACCCATCCTGAAGAATTAATTGTTTTTCTTTCATGCTCAAGCACTTACTTTTTGACATTTTCGAGCTACAAGAAAAGAAATTACCAGTACAACTGGTCAACTCTACAAATGAACGGTGATTAGTTAAAGGACACAAGACAACTCCACTGAGGGTGAAAGGGGATATCGAAGATATTTCCACTGAACTGGACGGGGAGGAGTTAAAGGTTGTACTTCTTGGATAAAATGCCCTGAATTCTATTGCTCTCGCAAGCCAGGCACCTAATAAAACTAGTTCAATGTTTATGACCACCATGGAGAGTGTTTAAAAAGAGATCAAACTGAAATGCCTAGAAAAACTTTAAAAATAGGAGGGGGGAAGGACTTGAATAACAAGAGAAAAAGTTCGTTATATGGAAAATGCACTTCGCTGTTGAGAAGTTATTTTACGAAAAAAATCGTGAAATGTTCTTGGTTCCAGCAAAAAGTTCGCTTTATAGAAAAATTCGCATTATAGAGGTTCGTATGTATTTATATTATATTTTAAATAAATATATATTTTTGTATTAATAAATAATTTTTATAAGCAAATAAAAAATAAACATTAAATAATATTTTACATAAAAATTAGTTACTAATAGTTTTATAATGTGAAATACAATATACTGTAAAAAATATATTGCATAGTATAAAATAATTTATAAAATATATTATTATTATATTAAACTAATTATTTTAAAATTAATATAATAAGAAATATGTATTTTTTATATATTTTTAATTTAATTATTTAAAAATTTTATTAAATATTTGATAAGTCCTCTTTAAATAAATTTATTTAATTTTAATAATTCTATTTAAATAATTTTATTAAATGTATTTAAATAATTTTATAAATAAATAAATAATAATGTAAGTAATAAATAAGAATTTAAATTATAATATAATCATTTTAATAATAAATTAATAATTTTAATAATAAAATATTAATTTTAATAGTAAAATAATAATTTTAATAATAAATTAACAATTTTAATAATAAATTAACAATTTTAATAATAAATTAGTCATAATTTTATAAATAAATTCGTCATAATTTTAATAATAAATTCATAATAATTTTAATAATTAATTAAGAACTTTAACAATAAATTAAAAACTTTAAAAATAAATTAATAATAATTTAATAATAAATTAATAATAACTTAATAATAAATTAATAATAATTTAATAATAAATTAATAATAATTTAATAATAAATTAATAATAATTTAATAATAAATTAATAATAATTTAATAATAATGTAATAATAAATTAATAATAATTTAATAATAATGTAATAATAAATTAATAATTCATTAATAATACATTAATAATAAATTAATAATAATTTTAATAAAAAATATTATTAAATTTAATAATAAATGTAACAATAAATAAACAATATTTCTTAATGATAGTAATTCATTAATTAGTTTTAATTAATAATTATTATTTATGATGTATACTAATTAATTAAATTGAATTAATAACAGGTATTTATAATTAATAACAATTGATTGATTTTAATTAATAACAATTATTTTTAATTAATAATAATTATTTATGATTAATAATAAGTATTTATGATTAATAATAAGTATTTATAATTAATAATTATTATTATAATGAATAGTAAGTATTATATTTAATTAATATTAATTCATAATAATTAATTCATATTAATTACCTAATTTTTATTCATATTAATTAACTAATTTTAATTATTATTAATGAATTACATATTTTTAATTAATAAAAATTTTAAATAATTTTAATTAGTAATACTTTAAATATACATATTTATATGTAGTTGTAGTAATTTTTTTACTTTATAAAATACAAAATAATTACATAAAATATTTAATTTTCAAAAAACGTTTCAAAAAATTTAATTTTAAAAAATAACTTAATGAATTAAAAAAAAAGTTTAATGCGTGAATCGAAACCCTAACCTCGCGCATAATAAGCAGCTGATCTACCAACCAGACTATGGACTCGTTGGAGAAAATTAAAACTTTAATCGTATAAAAACTAAGCATGGATTTCGAACGCTTTTTTCTCCGAATTGACTCGCCATTCGTCGGAATTACATTGAGGGTTGAATACCCTAAAGAAGTACTACAATTATTCCATGTCTCGGCCAAAAAAATGAATTTCTTCAGTCGTGCCCTCCCCTTGTAAGATACTTATAAAAAGACATTTTCAATCACAATTACCTACTTTCGGATTGGATCTTTATTCGAAAAGAGTACAAAAAAGCATTCCTACCGAAAATAAGTTTTTCATCCTATTTTTTCCTTACTTATTATGTAAAGATATTATTTAATATGAAATCTTTAATTTTCTTCTAGATGCATTAATTTAACTACTTGTACATTTTAATGACTAATTATTTTTCTTTTTTTAGCTTAATTACATTTTCAAAATAAATCAGAGACTTATGAATCATTGTCCCTTTTTACATTAGTGCATTAAATTATGCATGATGAATCACATTTTTTTTCGAAAAGAACTAAACAAAAGGCAAATCCAGTGATCGTAAACAAAGATAAAGATTACTGTCGATAATGTAAGCGTACGTGAGTTTGGGGGGAGGGGGAGATGTATTTACGGTTCTTGCATACACGTACCAATTTTCACGTTTCGTTCGCACACATCAGTAAATTTTATAATCTTTAGCAATGTTCTGTAAAGTTTAAAAAAAAACAGTTAAAATTAGTAATCAACAAAGTTTGAATAGTGAAATACGAAGATGAATATCGAGACACTGGATGCCAAACAGTCTCATACGCAAATTCTTCATTCTCCCATTCTTCAGAAACGTTTACCATATTCTTCAGTAACGTCCACCTTCAATCAAGGCCTGCTCTAGCAGTTTTGCCACGCCGGTCAAAAATGGAAAATGAAAAGATAAATTGTTCACACAAACACACACCGAAAAAACTTGAGTAACTCTTGCGAGCAAAAAGGCCCATAACTATATTATATATATATATATATATATATATATATATATATATATATATATATATATATATATATATATATATATATATATATATATGAAAGAAATATGTATTATATATCAAAAACAAGAAATAACAGATAATGAACATAACAAGAAATAGCGTAATAAAAATATAAAAGCTGAACATGAAGAACAAAATTATAGAGAAATAAAAAAAAGAAACTACAAAAAAGAAGAACCTCGTATTAAAAGAAAATTTCATTGTATTTGATCAGAATCTTTATAAACAGATCAAAGGATTACCTCAGGGTGGTCCAGCTAGTAATTGTTTAGCGAACCTATATTTACATTTTTTGGAAATTGATCATGTTGTAAAGGATTCTTACTTGATTTATCGTTATATAAATGATTTAATAATTTTTAGTAAAAATAGTGAATACAGACCAAATATTACGTTCTACCCTGATTATCTCAAGCTCCTTAAAACTAACTTCAACTCTAATATGGTGGAATTCTTGGATTTAGACTTGCATCTTATTAACAATTATGTAGTCAGTAACATTTTTGACAAAAGAGATTCGTTTAAGTTCCATTTAATTAAAATTCCTGTATGGAATAGTAACTTGCATATATCAAGTTACAGAAATATCATTTTGAATTTTTTATTTAGAAATGATAACTTAACTACCACGAAATAGATAAATGCAATAATATCAAAAAAAATTTCTATGTCGTTTAGATCATGAATACCCTTTTAATTTCTTAAGAACTTATATTCATCACAAATACATTAACCGTCTTGCTACTTCTAATTCCAAAACCACCACACAACAATAGGATTTCAAAGTCAGCATGTTAGTGGTCTTGCTGTGAAGATTATATCATAACACTCATATCACAGTTTTCATTTTTTCCACACACATCTTGAACATCTTACACATTGTTGACAACCAACCAAATTAGAGCCTAGCAAATTTACATTTTTGACAATCAACCAATTCAAATTTTAACATATTTGATTGTCGTCTTTTTTTATATCTGTCTTTGCTGGCTGGTTTAAAAGTTAGCTCAAAAGATGTGTTTATGTATATTCGAATTTTTTAACTTGGTGAATAATTGATTTTCATTGAGGTCAAGACGCTTGATTCTCTTCGTAAAAGCTCTGTGAGTAAAGAAATTTTGTTAAATTATTTTTTAAAAAATACTTTTCTTATGTAATTGTTTTAGGATATTTCTACTTTTCTTACGTAATTATATTTTGCGATTTTTCTGCATTAAGAGTTTGGGAGAGTTTGTTACATAATAGTAGTGAGTGGTTTTATCATACTCTCTGAGTTTTCCATACTCTGAATTTTTGTTTATTTTATTTTATTTGGTTTTTCCTACCGAGTTGCAAAGGGGGAAGGTTGGCGCCTTCAAACTAGTTTAACCCCACTTATTCGGTCCAAAGTCCGAAATTGCTTTCTGATTCGCTAGGTTCTTCTTTTTTGTATTTTTTTTATTTGTCTATACTTTTGTTCTTCATGTTCAGCTTTTATATTTTTATTACGCTGTTTCTTGTTATGTTCATTATCTATTGTTTCTTGTTTTTGATATATAATACATATTTCTTTCATATATATATATATAATCGTAAGTCAAGTATGAAATAATTTGAAATTGATGGCATAATTACCTGTTATTATTTCAAACAGGTAAAATGTAAGAAATAATCGTCCATTTTAGCATGTCAAGTCTACTTATGGTGGGGATCACAAACGTTTATTTTAACTGATCAAGACTTAAATAAAACGCATCTACTGTGTTTCTCTATATAAAAAAACATCTTATTCTCTTGTTGCACCTGTTCCAGTTTGGATAGCTGACACCGGACGTTGTATGGGAGAAAAGAATGTCCATTGTGGCCAGTGGCGTAACGGAAAACATTTAGACCACCCTGCAATGTCAAGTTCAGGCTTTGGATCCCTGGGCCTCCCTGCAATGCGGGGATGTACGTTACGCCACTGGTTGTGACCATACTACGGGATGGGGAGAAAATTACTAGAGAAAAATGTATAAACTTATCAAATTTCATGATTGAACAAATCCTCCTGCCTCGAACTCTTAAATTTCAACATAAAAGAAAACTGACATTAAGTATACAAAGTGCAAAATAAGGAAGCAAGATACGTTAAATGAAATACCGAATTACTGCCCAATAATATTTCAGAAAATATATCAATTTTTTTGCAACAAAAAAATTTTTTTTTCAAATTCGATCCAAATACCGCTCTTAGAATTTGCCGCCCCGGGCAGGGGTCTAGATTGTCCGGTCCTACAGCCACCCTTGATTCAATACAATTTATAGAAATAGTTTTATGACACCAGATTCATAAAGAGGTTACATGAAAAATTTCGTGCGAGAGTCAAAGCAACCAAAAAATATTAGTATTTTTCTATGTCAGTACTTACCAAAAAATTTTTCAATTGTCTGGAGAATGTTATGCGGCTATAAGAAACTAAATTCAGCGGATTACTACTTCTAAACAGCTACATGTGTGAAATTAGTTTATAAGTAAAAATACTTTTTGGTCCCGTTCGCAATAGAGCATATTTAGCATGGTACAGATAACACGCATATTAAATTAGGGATCAGTGGGAAATCAATTACAGATTCAATTTAATCATTTATTCGTAATGTATTGTTACCCGGATATATATGGGTCCAGGAACTTTTATATTTTTCCAAATCGATAAAATTGATTGATATTGACACGGATATTTGATGCTCTTATTAGGTATCATAATAGGTGGCACTTGTTTAGGTATCATAATAGGCACATGTTTATGACAAAGGATCTGTGACACTTGTAAGAAAGAGAATTGAAATCTTTGAGCATTAAAATCGCTTTATTTCAGGGGTACAAATAGCTCTGGTTTTGATTTTTAGGGATAGCAACATTCATCTATATAAGGATAATATGGCTAATAGATGTCTTAACGGAATACGAAATTATATGAAATTGAATTTAATCAAACGAAAAATAAAAGCTCTATGGTATAAAAGACTTTTAAGATCCCTATTAACTTATGCATTTGGCCCAGGTCTCGAACAGATGAGAACATAATAAGTACCTACGAAAGGAAGATTTCAAGATTTATTTTTTGGAGGAATTCAAAAAAATGGAACGTGGCAAAGGAGATCAAATTTTGAGCTCTATCAATCATATAATGAATCTGACATTCTTAGCTTCATCAAAATACAACGAATTAAATAGGCAGGTTTCGTTTTCATAATGAACGCGCGAACACCACTCCACTAAAAAAAGTCTTCAATTATCAACCAATAAGCACACGAAGAAAATGCAGGCCAAATCTTAGATGGATTGATGGTCTAGAAAAAGATCTGCTAGTTTTGAAAACTACGAATTGGAGAACACTAGCAGGAAGAAGGCTGGCCTGGAAAAGGCTTTTTGAGAAGGCCAAGGCCCACCCTGGGCTATCGAGTCACTGAGGAAGGAAGGGAAGCATAATATTAAGATGACCAACCATCCTCCTTTAGGGAGGACAGTCCTTCTTTTATAAGTTCTGTCCTTCCTCGAAAAGTTTCTCCTACATGTCCTCCTTTTCAATCTTTTAAAATGGATCTGTTAATCTTTGTATTCAGAGATGAACCAAACATGTTTCCAAAATGTCTGAAACAAATATCATTGGAAATAACCATTTTTAACGGTGTTTTTTGACTTCATATTTAGTAAATTGGGTAGATACAGAAAATTGTGTTGAGTTTTTATTGAAAGAGAAAGGCCTGGTATTAAAATCAATGACAATTATCTCTTTGAAGAAATTAGAAGACTGAATGTATATTTAAATTCTGATAAATTAGAAAAATAGAAAAATCAGCGTGTGAAATTGATAAAAGATGGTTCAAAATATTTGAAAAAATGGATTCATTCCCTATGAAAATTCAATTATTCTTGTTGAATTTACTTTGTACAGCTCTGGAACTAATGCGGCAGTTAAAAGAGTTTTTTCAATTGATAATGATTTTTGGACTAATGAGAAATCAATATTGAATGTTAATATTTTAGCTACAAGGCTTAGCGTAAAATTCAGTGTGAAGGATCTTTTTTACCCAGAAAATTCTGATGTATTAGAAAATGATACATTTGACAAAAAAAATTTATTCAATAGAAAAATAATTAAAAAGAATCTAAGCGTAATCAGCGTATTTTTGTTTGAATTAATAAAACGTTCCGTATAGTTAAGTTGTAATTATTTCTTAAAGTTTTCGTCCTCCCTTTCATTGTAAAAAAAATGGTTACCTTAATAATATAGATGATGAATCTTTTAAAGAGAAAATATTCAACAAGTGGATTGGATATCCAGAAATTAACTCAAAGCTTTTCGTATTGCTTTCTAAAGGACGTTTATAATCCCCTCCCTCTTCCTAAAACCATCCAATATTGATAATAGTGTTGCTGTAAAAGTGAAACAACAATCAAAGGGACTAAAAATGTTAAATTTCTAGCATAAAATCATGTATTTTTTGTAGTCTGTTACACTTTGTTTCGTTGATGTGACATATACACGATTTTGTGTGTTTGTTCCATAACTATATTAAGATTTTTTTACATTTTACCAGTCCCTCTTTATATTTTCTAGAAATACCGTAAAATCCGGCGTATAACGCGCCCTTTTAATATAAAAAATAAGATAGCAATTTACGGGTGCGCATAATAAGCCAACTTTAAAAAGGACAGCTTTAAAAATAGAGTAAGATGAGCATTGAAAAAAATTAGACATCTACATAGTTTGAAATACTGTTATTTAAAATAAATGACATTCCTTATGAAATTAAAGAGTTATTATTCTAGAAAAAAAGTATTTTCTTAGCCTTAGAATAATACCTCGAATAAATGACTTCAAAACATGTGAACATTGTGCCCGTACATTTCAGTTTTCTTCGTAAAAAAGAAGGTGCGCGTTATACGGCGAATATACCTAAAAATTAAAAATTGCAGCATGGAAGTATAGGTACACGTTATATGCCTGTGCACCTTATACAACAAATTTGATGGTAATAAATAAATTTACTAAAGAAATTATCATATGAGCGAGAAACTGCTCTTAATTCTGAACACCAGAGTAAGATATTCGATGTTATTTCTCCCTTTAATCTATTTCTTCAAGTGATAGTAAAAATGTTCCAAATATTACAGCTCAAAAATATCAAAAATAATCTAATGCTTCGAACCTTTTTCTTTTGTTCCCGTCGATTAAATTAAAAGGTGAACAAATATTTCGAAACCAATGCAAAAAGAATTCCTGAAGAGTTGAAGTACCTTGCAACAGAGTTAATAAAAAAGGCAGATAAGGGGAACGTGTAAGCCCTGGCATAAAAAGAAAGTGAACGAAACCTTTTGTTGTTATACTATATATAGACGTTTTACATGTTTACTTTTTGTTTACTTTCCCTTTTAGACATCTCAAAACATCATTTATCTAACAATTTTGCTTATTTCGTTTGAAAAGAGTAGGTCTGTAGAATATCTTTCCTCTATACAAAGTTTGACTCGCTAAATCTTAACTCTTAAGAGAATTTGTTTTACGAACAGAAACCTAGTTACTTAAAAATATTTTTACTGAAATTCTGAAGAAAAAGTATCTCAAGAGTATTTGTTTTAAAAGAATTTGCAAACTTGGTTACATCATTGTGATCTGAAACCTTTTTTTTGTAACACAAATTAGAGGAATGTTTTAAAGTATTACGTCAATGCACTTACAACTTAATTTTTAAAAAAAAAATGCTTTTTTTTTAAAAAAAAAATGTCAGAATTATGTTTGTTTTAAAAGTTTGAATTTATTCTTTTGTTACAAAAAGTTCATTTTGATCTTAAAACAGCGAATTAAAAATACATCCGACACTTGATTAACACGGTGAATGCTTTCTTTGAAAACCACTTAGATATATTACGTGTTCTTTTTCTTGACATTATAGTTCCACAATAAAATTAAAATATTTCTTCATTTAGATGACATTAATTGTATCGATAAACGGTATAATGCAAAACAAAGTTACAGAATATATATTAAGTACTGTTTAAAGCAAAAGATAGTGAGAGTTGATTTTAAATGTACACTTCTCTTGAACACTTTGTGTTTATACAAAATGGGCAATATCCGTGCCTTATTTCTGTCAACGTAATCATTGAGGAACTTTTGTTTCTTGTCTCAGAGACATGAGTAAAATCAAAGAATGCCAGACACCATTCCAGTTCCAGCAGACAATTTTACAACGGCATAGTGATTGGACTAAGAAACGCAGGTTAGTCCATACATCATATTATAACTATAAACTATAAGAGGCATCCCCAATGGCAAAAAAAGGAACAAGGAAATATGAAAAATTTAGGAAGACCGAAACTACTAAAGAGACATTAATACGCACATATTGGCACATCCAAAGGTGGTAAGATCTAGCAATCACTTCTGTTGCCATTTTCTGTATCTACTGGACAGCATTGATGTTCCCCTGGCATGCACTAATACCATCCGTTCAAATAACTAACATTAACCAAATAGCACAGATGACTCGGTTGGCAATGTTTCCGGTCAAGCATGACGGAATTGCCGAAGCTTGTGTTGACAGATGAGTTGTTCTTTTGTTTGCATACTGATAGTTGACGAGCACTTGCTTGATGCTGTTGTCGTAGTGACAGATCCATTCAGGCTCCATCTGTAGAACACCCCCTTCCCCCGTTGTGCAGAAACTTGTCTTCATGGTTTGGTGCACCATTGCGCTTGACAGATGGCTCGTTAATTTTAACTAGACCAGCAAATTTTTGGCCTGATTAGTGACTGATTAATAGTACGGATCATGTATCTAATAGTTCTAAGATCACGTTAATGAAAAAATTGTGAATTTGTGGTCACAGTACTTAATGAAGGGGTGGAGGCTGTCAACAATGGAGCTTTAAAAACAAAGATTTCTGCAAGTAAAAAATTGGCTATCATTGTTATGGATAGAAAAGAACAAGTGTTTTACCATTTTGGAATCTCATCTTTAATGGAACATACGAGGGTTGGGGCATAAGTCATGGCAACTATTTTTGTTCTTGCATATATGTGAATGGATCGCAAACGTATATGTGTTGTGTGGATGTTCTGAAGGTATAGTGTGTATACAAAATAACAGATGATTCTATGATAGCAGGTAGTAGCACAGCAAGGGCCGTGAAATCAGTCAGTGAGCTGTTGTCAGTTTGCTGAGTTCGTGTGAGGGAAATAACCCATATTGAGCTGCGTTCTTACATCAAAATAGCAGTTCCCCGAGGGAAAATTGCGATGGAATATCACAGTAAATTAGTGGAAATAGTGCTTACCATACCGTACAGTAGCACGGTGGGTGTACTGTGTACTGTGTTTTCATTCTTTCGCACCGTGAAGACTATATTGTCCTGTATGCTACCGTAATAAATTTGTGTGTTACGATATTTCAGAGCAAATCATTGTCCACACGTTTAGTTAACACCTTGTCCTTTCGTCTGTATGTGTCACATTCTCCAATCGTACTAGTATCTTCAAGAAAAGAAACAGTTGCCATGACTTTCTCCTTAACCCTAATATTTTGAAAAACTTGCCTAGGAAAGTATGTAATATTTTTCTTTTTATGGAGAGTCACTTAGGTGACATCATTTCCTCAAACCCTGACTCGAGCATAGTACCAGGAAACGAAACAAGGAAAGTGTTTTCCCTGATTTTTGTGATCAATAGTACGGATGTGAAACCAATATTAGTAAAAAAACTGTAAAATTTTAAAGTTTAACACCTAATGATGTCATACAGAGCATCAGTTTTCTACAATTTCAAAAATATGGTAGTCATCACTTATACAAAGGGAGAGAAATGGAGTTATTTTTTTTATTTACCATATAGAACTGATATATCTCCCCCATCCACCTCAGGACCACTTGACATTAAGTTTCGGGAGCCATTTGTAAAGAATTTTTGCCTGTTGTTCCCTTTTTTGTATACATTTGCTTTTCATTTTTAAAAATCGAACTGATTTTATATTTTCATTCGACATGACACCTTAGAATCTATTTGATCAAATAAGTTTTTATAGTGCTTGAAAGCCTTTGCCTTTCATGTATTTTTTTTTATTGTGAATTACGTATCTAAGTAATGTTTAAAATAATTTAGAGAAAAAAAATATTCGACAATCTAAACATTAACATAAAAAATTCATGTAATTTAAATAAATTTAACTAGTATAATAAATATCAGTGCATATTATTATTTTAATTACGATATGCACAATAGTTAATATATCCGAGACTTTTCGTTTCTGAAATAATTACATTTTATTTCTGTTTACACATTTAATTTTTCATTTTAATTCTGTCTGATTGAATTATTTATAAATTTAAAAAATATCCCTAATTTTTACTTTTACTAGATATTTATTGGCTTTGTAAATAAAATGCAAATATAAATTATAATTAGTTATAATAGATATATGTTAACATCCTTCAAAATATATTTTCATTTTATATAAACTAAGAAAATCAGAGAACTCGAAGTTTAATAAAATTGATCCTACTTTGTAATAAAAAAAGGAAATGAATAATAATGTCTCCTTTCAATCAATAAGTAAAACACAAGTCCTCTTTATAATATAACCATATTTGAAGCTTTGATGTTAGTATCATTAATGAAATTTAAAACTTACCAGTATGCCATTACTAAATAAAAATATCTGTAGAAATGAACAAAGATAACCAAAAATGTAAAAGTTTTCTTATGTGCAAGAAAGCTTAACTCGTTTCATTATTTAGTTATTTCCATTAATTTCCTATTCCAATAATTTGGAAATTAAAATACACATATATGATTTTAAAAAATCATATATTTCTCAAATTTAAAATCTCTTTCATTACAAATAAAGATACACATACAGAAATATCTCAGCTTTAACATGTGTTAGAACATCTTTTCTGGGCGGCTCAAAATTTCCAGCTCATTCTCAATTAATAATATAATAACCTCGCAAAACGATTCACTGAGACGAAAATAATTTTCTTCATTATTGAAATAATTCTTATGAAATTCACTAAGATTTTAAAATTCCTCTGAAATTCAATTTAAGCCATACATTGCATTAATAATATCTGGTAAAATTAGCAATACTCTAACCTTTAAGCAAAATATCAGCAATACATATTCTTCTTAAATTATGATATGAAAAGAATGTAGTAACAGTTTAAAATCAACTCCACTGGTTTATAACATCCTTTCATCTTTCTCTGAGATACAAAATAAGTAAAATATTCCCTACCTTAAGATTTTCTAATCGACAAGAGAAATTGTTATATTCAACACTTAAATTTGGAAATCATGCATTCATCAATTTAATTAAACGTAAGCATATAACACAGTTGGATTAATATGCACAATTAAAAATAAATAATAATTTATTAAATTTCAAGAATTATTTATTACACTCTCGAAAAAATGAGAATGTTTTCGTGAATTACTAAAATAATTAGCATATCTGTTCCCATTTCTACAGCGTAAGTAAACTAATTTTATTGTTATAAACGCTGGTTTTTGTGTCAAAATATTGAAATTCTTCCTAAATTAAATTAACTAGCTTAATTGTTTCAATTAAAATAAAAATCATTTTCTAAGCAAATATAAATAGATGTTCATCACAAATTATTCTTCATTGTGTGAAAGTTGTATGGATTTTAAGCACATTTTTTTCTGTGTAATTAAATATAAATTTTATAATTCAAACTAAAATACATTTGCCGGCTGTGTGGCGTAGTTGGTTTGTCCTGGTCATTTACGCCGAAGTATGTGGGTTCAATCCAGGCCTAAGTTGGTAGGTAGATTTTCATGATGGAGAACGTTTGACAGCGTCTATGTCGTATGATTATCTGGCATATTACACATACCTAGAGTGCCATTTAACGGGTGCTCTCAGCAAAATTAAATTCCTGATACGATTTCGCATAGTCAAAGTTCAGGTACCTTGCTCTGAGAAGGAAAATGGGCATCAAAATTAATCTGTGGTAATTGGTATCTACCTATATGGTGCCGCACTAAAAAGAATCTCCCGGGGTATGTAGTAGGTTTGCAATGGTAAAATACCAATCCGCAGCTCCATTAGGGAAAAATGTGTATATTTAATCATCCCTTTCAAGTTTATTCAGTCGCGAAGAATCATTTTATGGCTTACGCCAGTGTTTGTCAAACTTTCAATACTGGTGACCCAATTTTTAATCATAATTTTGTCGGCCTCCCTGTACAACAATAATGTATTTACTGCAATAAAAATGCACTTTGACGCTAAAGCTACAATGCGATCTCAATTATAAACTGTATAAGTATTGAATTTTGTATGTTACTTTTAAGTGATATATATTTTAAGAAAAAATTACTTAAAATATATATTACTTACTTATTATTATGTTATATTTCTTTCTCTAATTTTAAAATTGGAACAGATCGCAAAATGATATATTTAATTAAGATTTATTTCCTTCAGCATCCATTTCTCAAAGTACAAGTGTCATTAGAAAAATAGTCTAGTCTATGTTGCTATGTACCACATCCATCACATCTGGCATTATAGGGTACATTTGCGTGAGTCTGGGCAACCTATCCGACGTCTGCGCAAAACATGTAAAAATGCTTTTCCTCGTACAATTCTAGTCAGTTTTGGTCGACTCGATACTTCTACAGCTACCGAATCTAACTTTAATGTAATTTTTTTTAATTTGCACGTTAATTGTAATTCACGTTAATTAAGTATTTACGGCAGTAGGTTAAAACAAAATCAAAGATATATTTTTAAGTCGTAAGCAAACATTCAACGATAATAAAGGATCAACAAGTACACAGACGAGCATGGTTCCGAAAATTAAATCAAGGATATATTCTCAAAAATACTTAAATTTTGGATTTACCACTACTGAAGCAAATGATGGGGGAAAATGTCCCAGCTCGTTATGCGTTTAAACTTACAAATCTAAAGAACATGTAAGTTGTTTTTAAAACCGTGTAAAATCATTTAGCCATGTTGGCAAAGAATTTTAAAAAGTATTTTCTGGATGAGGACAACTTGGTAGCAACTTACGAGTGGATTAGAGATCTATTTCAAGATACTCCAGAAGGGCTCTGAACTTCCGAAGAAGAAATCTTCATAGATTTCACATCCAGTGAAAAATTAAAAGGCAATTTTGTAATTAATACCTCTTTGAATTTTGGGTAGAGGTAGATGATGAATTTCCTGTACTGAAAACAAAAGCACTTCGTATGCTATTAACATTTTCAACATCCTACCTTTGTTAAACCGGATTTTCTGCGGTGGCTGCTTTGAAGACAAAATATAGATCTCAGCTAAATATAGAAAAATAACTCAGAGTGTCAATTTCTGATATTATAAACCTTCCTTTGAAAACCCTTTGCTCTACAAGACAAGCCCATGGAAGTCACTAATAATTATTAAACGTGTTCTTAATTTAGTATCAAGAAATTATTTATAAAATAAATCAGGCTCATCACACGAGTTAATTTTTTAAAAAAATAAAACGTTATTCTTGACATAATAGCTGAACTGTAAGGAGAGTAAAACTGCGTGCATGACATTGTATTCAAAAATGTAAAATGATTTTTATAGATAAATGCTATAACTGAAAATAACTGTTTAAAAGAGCTGTAATTTTAAACCTCACAAAATTAGCATTTAGAATTAGTGTTAAATAATGAAAAAGAATATAAAATTCCAATGAATAATAATTGTCTTACTTTTTAATATTTAAAGCAGAAATACTTCAAAATGCTTTAACCTGGGAGCAAGCGCGCACTTGATACTAACGCTAATGGTAGTGCGGGGGGACTCAGTCCCCCCAATCATTTGTTTATAATTATTTTTACTGTACACGATACAAATCGGAATTCCAGTGAATAATTTAAGAGAAAGTATACTTACCGGCTTTCAAGGACTATTCAATTTTTCTTTGATGTTTTGAGAAAAAATCCAATAAAACTGAACTAAAATGATTAAATGATTCGAAAGTGCAAGACCTTAATAAAGGACGCAAATCAGAGACACTTTTCACTAATATTACAGAAATGTTATTTGCTGGTATAGCTGTCATATTTTGTTCAAGTTATTGTAGTTTTAATGAGCTTTCATGATCGATTGGTTGAATATTAACGTCACACTGTTCAGCTACACGAGGGCTTTTGGAGACGGACCTCGTAATTTTGAACCATGGTCAAGTGACGAGGACGACACTTAAGCTGTGTGGCCGCTTTTAACTACCACATCACTCCAACAAGAGGATGTTTGAGCTCTCGAATGAATTTAACGTGAACCTCTCCCCTACACGGCGGATCTTTAGTGGTACTGGGCTCGAACTCGTAACACCTTTGGTGATCACCCAATAACAAGTTGAACTTTTTCTTTCTTGTGTCTTTTTGACAAGGTGCACTGAACCTTGTGCTACACTTATGGCTTCATATTTTAATTGATGGAGTTCTTTAGGAAGCATTTGAAAATTTTCCTTTCGTTTCATGTTCATCGCGTTTCTCAAACATGAATAATATTCATTTTTTCAACAAGTTCTTCTTTTGTTTGATCAGTTTCAACTTCCTTCAATTGAGATCACAGATGCCCCGCTCCCGGGTTAAAAGTGTATTCAGAAAAAAATACAGATGTTCTAAAAAGGATTATGACGTTTTGTACTAAAATTAAATCTTAGCCAAATAATCCTTCAAAAAAACAATCAATTCTTTTCCAAATATCGTAAAACTCTTCATTATTTACAATTTCCCTCAGAGAAAAGAAACACATAAAAGATGGAACGGAACTAATGTAGAACTAACCATTCCAGTAAGTTTGAAGGTCAATCAAATGACCAGCAAATATATTATGCTGCCTGGCTGAAAAGTGAATCATGTTTTCCTTTTCTTTCTACAACTAATGTACAGTATTTCAATTATAATTACAGTGATGAATTGTTTATCTTCTTAGAATTTTTCGCAGGGTCTGGATTTCGTTTTTTCTTTTAACAAGTAATATTTTATGTTAAAAGGTAATAAAAAAATCTCTCATTGAGGAAATACACAAAATTAAACAAAATGTTTTTTTTCTTTAATTTGGTTTTGGGATCAAAGATAGCTATTTGATGAAAGAAAAACGCCAGATGATAAACATAAATTATATCAGTGTTGTTTTGTATTTTTTTATTATGGAAGAAAGTATTTTCTTTTACTTCATTCCGGTTATTTTTTTTAAATCTTTAAATTTTCGATATGCTCGTGCCCACACTTTGAGAAACACTGGCTTACGCAATAAATTCTGGCATTAAACATTCATCTGTAAGATTATAATTATTATAAAGATTGTGAAAAATTTGGACACAACAACTAAGAAATGCAAACTAATTCCAATATACCGCAAGAATAATACAGTTTTTCTCAAAATATTGACAGAAGGAATTCAAATCATCTGAAGATCTTGAGACAAAAATGGCGCCTCGACTCTATAGTAACATTTAAATTTATCTTATTTACAATAATCTTTAAAATAATAGTAAATATTTCATCAATCGATATAAATTTGAAGAATAATAATTCCAAATGTTTTGCATGATAAAAATTACGTTTTTGTTAACATAATTGAAAAGTAAAAACATTCAGATAAAAGCATACAAGAAAGGTTGTGCAAACTCAAACGCAAGTCTGCATTGTCTACAAGTCATCACAAGCTTTTGTGCTATTAAATCATGTGGTATAACGTAAATGAGCCTTCAAATAACTTAAAAGAGGATTAAAGAAAATAATGAAGTCTGTTTTCCTTACTACTAAAGTACCCTTAGAAAAATGAACAATAAAAACTAACTTGAAGAGTTTGTTCAATTGGTTTCATAATTATTAGATTTGCTTTTAAGCAAGTGTATTTTTTAAATGTCTTATACATAAAGAGTTTTGATATTTAATGTACCCAAAAATGTTAGCATGAATGTTGACAAAAGAAATTTTATACTGGCATTCTTTGACAAAAGCTTATGTATGATTTCACCAACACATAAAACTGGAAATTTTAGCTTAGTAACTATCTTTTCGAATATAATGTCGGATGTTCATAACTAATAGACTATTTATTCCAAATGAATTTCCGGGTGTAATGGAAAAAGAGCGCGCGCGAGAATTCTGATAAGAAATTGTTTTCTTCCAGAAAACCAGATGTTTGAGAAAATTCATTAATTGCTTACAAAATGTACTTGCTTCAAATATGCTTAAACCCTTCATTGACAGATTTGAAATAAACTCTGGGAATTTCACTAACATTAAAATACTTCGAACTAAAATTACATTGAAGAGATCAAAATATAGCTTTGATTATAATAAATTGTTACTATCCAGGCTGTTAGAAAATCCTTACAGAGCTATATGCGTTGATGCGTAAAGTTTTGTGTAACCTTGTTCTAGAACTTTCCTTTATTTCAAAAGAACGAAACTAAGTACAGAATAGAGAAAAAAGTAGTTACTTTTTAAGTGATAAAATATTTCGCCGCAAGATCATGCACGTTTGTCAAAGAAAACTTACTTGTATACAGAAACAGCTTATACAATACACTGAAATATGCACAATAAGACAATTTTGAGTGTTGTTATTTCAAAATAAAACAGCAATCGTAAGGAATTAACCATACATTGAAACAAACAAACATACATCAAAACAAAAGAATACACTCGCAAAATGTATGTTTTTGCTATCCCCTCCCTCTAAATTTGTATAAGAATAGGGATTCTCATGGCATATGGATTGTTTTTAAAATATTCCAAATTCTCTATCTGCAAAACTTACAATAATTGAAATTGGCCAAATATGGCTAAATTTATTTTTAATAGTACTTTTTTTTACTTTGCGATATCAAACTTATATTATACAATAAACTCACAACAAAACATCCTTATTAAACAAATATGAAAACTTTTGAGCTGCAAAGTTTTCTAAATGAATTTTGTAAGTGTAATAATTATAGTTAAAAGAACAAATGGTTTCATTGTTTTTTAAATATTGATAAATAATACAAAAATAAAAATAAATATTTTTTTCTTTCGCTTTTTCTTTGTCCAATATTTTTTACTGAAATTATATTTCTGAAAGAAATAATTCTTCTCAAGAAAGTATTTTTGTATTTAAAATATGAGGAATTTTTCATGTCACATTCAATTCTACAAAAAACGGAATGCATGAATAGAAAAAATTTTCTAATATTTTCAATTGAAAAACATTCATATACATAAAATCTTGCCTCTTCACCTTTTGTTTTGTTAGAATTATAAGGAACCGCACAATATTTGAAGAACATGTAATAGCAGACTTCAGAATTCTAAAAATAAAGAGAACTAAATTTTATTAAAAGTTAAGCAAAAAATAAATGCGGCAGTCAGTGATTTTTAAGCAATTAAGTCAGAGATTTTTTTATGAATATTGTAATTTGTCTTGTCTGCTATTTCAATAGTTTCTTTTATACCAGAAATTTTTGTTATATTTGAAACTTTTCATAAGTTTTAGTTCAATGCCTAACAAGAAAAAAAAATAAGGTGAGATTTTGCATATAAAGTAACAAAATATTTCATTTTAACAAAATGAAATGCTTTGATGGACAATCTTTGCTATTTCGAATGAAATAAGAGACAAAAAAATCACCTTGTTTTATTATTTTCATTGTCTTTTTTGTAGTGGAGATTCAAACCTATATCCTACGAATCAGAAAGCTAGAAAACTGAGATAAGGGAGTCCATTTTGAGTTAAAACCTTATTCATTATTTGTATTAAATATTTCATTTAAAGGACGATGAATCTGTAACATTTTAAAATTTTAATTGATATAGTTTGTGTGTGAGTAGGTTTTACAATAATCCATTTTAAATCCCGTTGCACTGATACAGATTGGAGCTCACGTACATTATTTTAATAATACAAAGAAAGCTGAATGCGTTCTAGAAAATAATATACATAAATTTACAGCTATCAAAATCTTTCGCCATAAACAGTTACCACGCAAGTAATGAAATTTAAATCAATGAGGCAATAATAAAATTTATCTCTCCTCAAATAAAAGAAGAAACAATTTAGTAAGCTATCTCTTCCTCTTCGCTTACTTTATTTACATTCAAGCTGAAACTATTTACGCAAGAATTGCCCAACATCGTGAAAATGAAGTTTTTATGTACGCTCCTTTAAATTATAAACACTTAAAACTTCATTAGTGGGAGCACAATATTGAAAGTATTATGCTTAAGCTAGTAAAGATATTGAACGAAAACGAAAATATTTAATGCTGTAAATAACTGATGGCTTCGCTTCAAACGAGAATTTACATTATAAACCTGCTGTACTGACAGTAAACCACTTGCTTTCTCACAAATTCTAATGATATATATTGTAAACTGAAAAGAACAACTATTTAATGATATAATTTTACACAATGCTTGGTAGAACTTTAATTTTTAAAGCTTTACATGTGTGTGATTTACCCTACACAAAATGTAAATTAATAATGTATATATGGTGAAAAGCAGGAGTGTCACACTCAAAGGCTGACTTGGGCCAAGTAAACAAGGTTTAATTTAAGGTGAGCCACAAAGAAAATCAATTTTCGTAGAAATATAGATTTATTTCGACTAATGCAATATTGTAAACACATGTAAAAGAACAAGAAAATTTAATATTTACATCCTGACACATAACATCTCTTCTCTGCTACTATCTTTCCTGTTTGGGGAAAACTATTGATTTTTATTGTATGCCAATATACTGGATGTGCCCCAAAAATTCTCGTTGTGCTGCATGTGGCCAACGAACCGCAAATTTGGCGCCCCTGGTGTAAAGAGACACAGTTTCATCCTATTATTATCAGGAAAAGAGACCGTTGGGTGATCCTGAGTGCTCGTGTGGAAAACATTACTGCAAATGAACGAACAGAGCTCCATATTTTCGACAATGGTTCCCTTACCGGAGATCGCTTCTTCTATGAAGTTATCTTCCAACAAGCGCGTCTGTTCTTAAGTACCATTGTTCCAGATTTTATCTTTGTGGATGGCAAAGCATGTATATATATGACCACTGCCATTGAGGAGCTTTTAAAAAGTGAGGATATTTCCAGAATAGTTTGACCGGCTTATAAATCCCATCAAACATGTGTGGGATTCTTTGGAGGCAGCAAGATCGCATCATCCAGAGAATATAAGACAGCTAAATTAGATGCTCCTATAACAGCGGAAAGTCCAACTCCAAGAATTTCTGGATAATTTGTTCTTCAATATGAATTGATGGTGTCACGCTACTATTACAGTTAGTAGAGGTCATATCCCTTACTAAAGGACTTCAGTTCACTCTTCTTCTTGGGCAGACAATGATTTTTGCTAAAGGCATTCTGTCAATACAGCTTGTTTCTACTTTGTTCCATAATGTAAGAATACAATTCAATTAGGACTACTATGTTTTTTAATCAATTTTTAGTGTTACAATGTGTCTTCATAGAGCGAATCTAGTGTCATCCAACTGATTTTTTTCGGAATTACGGAGCTTTTCAAGTTTTGCACATTAGAGTATTTTTCATTTCATACTAGTTTTAATGCGTTATTTTTATGTATATAATTCCTTTGTTACCATAATTTTTAAAAAATATAACATTTATTCCATGTACGAAATTGTACGATGCAAGAAAAAGATATAATAATATGATGCATTATGTCTCCAATGTAGGCATTTTAAATCTCTATAATGTCAAAAGTATTTGTATATAGAGTATAGAGGTTAACCACGAAGGAAATATAAATAAGTCTCGGAGCTCTTTTTAGCATTTAATCTGAAATCTAGAAGAGGAAGTCAATTTTAATATGTTAACACTGTTATCCATTCACAGATCAAAATACCACGATTCGATATAAATTTCTATAATGTTGTTTTAAAACACAGGTAATCCAGAAAAAGCAAAAGTCTTCAAACATAAAAGATAAATTATTAAATTATTGGAAGAATATATTTTGTTGTTGAAACTTTAGTCTGCAAATCGATGCTCCTTTATGTTATTTTCCTCGTGTTTTCTCTGGTTATTCGTAGAGCAGGAACAATTTGGTATTTGTTTAAACAAAATAAAGGGGAATGTAAATTTTAATATTTTCAAAGACGTGTAATTTTTTCTAACTTCCAAACGTAAATAGAAAAAAAAAATTGAAAGGGAATTATCAATACGATTTAGCTAAAAAATTTATTTTAAAATTTTGAAGTTTAAAAAATGTAGTTTGTTGAATTAATTCAGTGCTTCTGAAACTTTTATCAATCGAACTTCTCAATAAGAATTTCCATCGCACCCCCTTCCAGACAATAACAATGTTTTGAATCCAATAATCCTATACTGTGACTCTAAAGCTGCAATATTAGGTCACTGGCGTATATATACGCCTCACTCATCGAAAACGTCAATTGTTCTGGGCGTATATATACGTCGTTCCGAAGTACGATCTTTTCTGTTCAATTCTATTCATAAAATTATTCCTAAGCATTTGGAATGCAATAAAAGGACTTTGACAGAGTTTGCGAAGGATTTACTTATTTCAGAGGATTAGCTTATTTATTCCTTTTCTCCGAATTGCGTAACTTTAAATCAGCATTTAAGGGATTAATTATAAACAGTACAAATTATTAACAGAATTGTTAATTTTTGTACATAATTTTATAAATGGCAAGCCCATGGGGTCACCGATAATTATTAAACTTGTTCTTAACTTAGTATTGTTAAATTAATTATAAAAAAAATATCGTACGGTACTGATACATTTATAAGTGTATTATATCACTGTAAATGTGTATTTTACTTATTATTATATCAGATTGTCTTTTTTCTTTACTTTCACTAAATTAATAATTTTTTTAAAAATAATCTTTGGATTTCGGCTTTTCAATATGCTCGCGCCCTTCTCATAGATTTTCACGCAACCCCTTATGGCGCCACGCCTCCCATGTTTGAGAAACATTTAACCCCATTTGAATATTTATTCGTACAACTTTTCAGTAATGCGAGGTTTGAAAACGAATAATATTTGAAAATTGTTTGTCATCAACAACTGTTGATGATATTTCTGTGCATATATTAAATTCTCTTCTAACACACTTCACCAGTAAATATAACTTTATTTTTAAATCTCATACATTCTCTCAAATCCTCTCAGACTCTCTCTTTAATTATTTGAAAAGCTTGTCTTCCCAACTTAAATGTAAAAATAGCTGACCATTCTGTTCAACCAAACACAGAGGTTCCTATCGACACCAATGCATCCTAACTTTTTTTCACAATCCAATTTTTCCCATCTCCCACACGGAATACTTTGTTACAAACGTATTGGTTACGCTCGTCCAGTTTATTTCCCCCAACTCTTTAACCCTATATAACTAGGGCAATTTTAGGAATATCCAAGTAATCCCTTGTATAATTCTTAAGGGGTGTTGGAAAGCTAAACTCTTATTGTTTGACAATTTGCGATTTTTACATTTTCAAATTGTATAGATTTTAACCTTTTTAAAAATACCTTATTTGAACCTCTAGGGTATTTAGAAGCCTTTAAAATGTATTTTTAAATATTCCTTGAATTTGGGCCACACCCATTTTAATGGCGAAAATTGTAAACAAATTACTTTGTTTTTGCTTAAAAGTGTAACGACTGATATAAACCAAAACATGTATCTTTTATTTTAAATTGAGCCTTTTATTTTTTTTATTTCCTAGTCGATTAGAAGCCTCACTGTATACATTAAAATCAATTTATCTCAAAATGTAAATTTTAATGTGCGATGTACCTTTTCTGAGAAACTACTGCTCACAGGTATGTAAATTTTTTATGAATTATTTATAATGATGTCTAATATATACTAAAATCAGCTTTTTGTAAAAAACTCAAAAATTTAATTTTTACAAATTTTTTAAGTAAAAAATGGGTCAAATTTCGCAATGTTTGATAAAATATTTCATAATTTATTAAAAAATTCAAAATTAGCTAAAAGCTCATTTTAGTATAATGAGAGAGGTGTACTTTAATAGTATGAAAAATTTCAAGCATGTACATAAAACAGATTTTGAGAAAAGGTACATCGAAAACAGCCAATTTAACATTGTCAGTAGAGAAAGAGAGAGAGAGAGAGGTTTCCAACTTCCCTGAATCTGCAGTATTATTTTTTGTATTATTTTACCAGTCACCTACATCTCCTACCTCTCTCCTGTCTTACACATATTATTCTCAATTGAAGATTTAAGTGCGTGACACTTTTGTTCAAACAATTCCTCTATTTCCTAAACAATAAAAATTAGTAAAAACGCAACAAAATTATCAAATAGTAATGAAGCGACCACACACTTTTTCAACTCCAAAATATTCATATTTACTTCCAATTTTTCTAAAATTATGTTCTAATTTAATTTACAGCATATACCACTGAGACTATTATCAAAAAGAGTTTCCGGGGATTATGAGGGAAAGAAAAATAATTTGTTAATTTAAATTACTATCTCTTCAAGACAGACTTCTCCTATATTTTGTTTTCAAATTTAAAAATAATTTTATCCCTGTAAAAGAAGAAACATAAAAAAATTGTAGAATCCACAGCAATTAATCGAGTCATTTATTTAATATATTCATGAGAAGAGGACACATCTAGCGAGCGAAAAATACACAAGACTAATTTGCATTTATTAGAATACAAAATAGCCGCTTTGTTTTTTCATTGTACTTTATGCCTGAAAATGTTTCGCTTAGCAGCAGAAATCGAAATATTTCCCCAAAGGGATTAAAAAACATCCAAAGTGATAGCGAGAAATAAATACATACGTATTTTGCTGCATGCGTGCTAATAATAAATGAAGAATATTTAGAACAGTCGTTAAAGTATCTCTCTTGCATGGAAGCAATTTAATGTATTTATACATATTTTATCTCCAAAACTAAACAATTTCTCCGAATATTTTAATATGATTTTGAGCCACAAGGGCCTAAAAGAATTTCCAGAGCATTAAATACACTAATTATATAGAAGTTTCTAAGCACAAAGTTAAAAAAAATGTAAATAAGGAAATTCGTAATTAAAATGCAAAAAAAAAAATGTAGAAAATAGTAAGAAAATGAGACTCGTAAATTTTTTTTTTCATAAATACTGGACAAAAAAAAGAAAACTTATTTTTTTATAAAAATGATGACATTAATAAATGGTTTCAAAGAAAGTCAGTTCACCAAGGCATTATTTTAAAATTTTAAAAGAATATAAATGTGTGTGTGTTTGAAGTTTTTTAAACTCTTATATATATATAAACTACTTTATTTTTAGTATTTTAATTGTTTTAAAATCATTCACATTTTTCTTGGATTAGTGGGATCAAAAATTGGCATGGAATGGAAAACCTCACCCTTTGTTGATTTTTAATAAATAATTTTGTAGATAAACTTGAAACAAAACGTAAAAGTTTTAAGAAAATAATCAGGACACTCAGACCTACATCCTTTCTAGCTTTTATATATATATATATATATATATATATATAACAATTCACGTTAATCTCTCTCATCTTTCAAGCTTTTTAATTTGTAATGGCCCTGAACCTCTAGGACTTTCACATAAATAATTAACTGTTAGCTTACCGGGATTTAATCGAACTTTAAATCTTAGAAATGAAAACCTCAGCTTATTTTAGTTATTCTCTATGTAATCTCGTACAATACTCTTTCCATCAATCACAAGATCCATTCACGGAAATCATGTGAATTCTGGAACTTCCGGGCTGTTTCATATAAAAACTGGCTCTCTAAAAAATTCGCGTATATTTGTCATTATGTTATGTTAATGTCTACTGCGTATATATGATTTTGAGTTATTTGTTGTGCCATATCCTTAGTGCAAGTCAACCCAACCTCCTCTACGTGTACTTTCCTTCTCATCCAAATGATCATTAACTAATTACAAGAAATCATAACGCATGTAAAATTTATAAATACATATGTTTCGAATCAGACTCAGAAAACTTCAAATATCATTAAACTTAAGCGAATACCAGTTGTAGAATTTAGAGCTAAGTTTCCCAAAGGAATGTGCCCCCACATAATGAATGAAAAAGTTGACATTTTTACTATTTTAGGGATTTATTGTGGGTCTTAAAAAGAAAACTTGCTTGTTGTAACAATGCTTGCGCTTTCTGTAACGAAGAAAATTTTACTAGCTTTTGGTTCTTTTTCATAACAAAATTCAGAGAAAAATAGATTTTAAATACTGGTAAATATATGAAAATTAGATAGTATGCTTTTTATACAACTAATTGGTGAGTCAATACTTTGAAAGTGTATAGTCACGTGTTTAAAAAACTTTTGATCTGAAAATGTTAAATTAACATGTTATCAAAGGGCTTGAACCGAAATGAATGAATGAACAAAACTAGAAACATTCGAATTTCATTTTTTGTACTCTTACCACTCAGTTTTATTTAGAATTGGAAAGCTTTTACTGAAGAAATAATCAACCAACATGAAAAGTCTTTTATTTTTAAACACCAATGTAAGATATCCAGCGTTATACTTCGCTTTCATATATTATTTTCAAATAACTCTAAAAAAATGTCTGAGTATTTCTGCTCCGAAATGTTGAAAAAGAAAATCTAACACTCTTTGAACTTTCTTCTTTTATGCCCAACGAATAAAATAAAAGGTGGAGAAAAAATATTTCAAAACCACAGCGAAAGAATCCGACAAAAGTCAAAGAAGACCCTGAGAAAACAGAATAGTCAGATAAGAGACAAGTGTAAAACCTACAAGAAAGAAGGTGAAAGAAAGAAAGTGTTGTCGTAATCCAAGAAGACCCAGCTGAATGTTTCTTTACCTACCATTATCCAGTGGACTTCTCAAAGCGTCATTTATCTAACAATTTTCCTTATTTCGTTGGAAAAAATAACGCCTGTAAAGCATCTTTGCTCTATACGAAATTCTTATCTTAGCTCTTTAACTCTTAAGAGATTTTATTTTTAAAAGAATGATTGTGATTATTTTTCTAAGAAATGTTATTGTAAAAATTTGAGGAGAAAGCGTCCCCACAGGAAAAGTGCTTGTGTCAAAAGAATTTGCAAGCTCGTGTACGTATTGTGATCTGAAACTTTTTTTTCTGTAACAAAAAATACAAGGGTGTCTTAAGGAATTATGTGAATGCAATTCGCTCAATTTATAAACGATGTTTTTTTCTCATTTTAAATATACTGAACTCTTTTTAGAAGGTCATTTTACACAATTTTGGAAGAACACGGTATTCAAATTTAACATTTTTTTACACAAATTTTTTGTAATGAATCGCAAAAACAATTTGGGATTCACGCGCTTTCGATGAGGACGATTTGATCGAATTCATGATAATAAAGGAATAGATAATGTCGAAGTGTCAAAGATGAAGTTTAACTATTAACATCTGATTTAATTCGCGAGGTCTCAAAATTTTTTGCAAATATGGAACAACATTTTCTTACTCATGATCCTGATATCAAGCGTGTATAAAAAATTTTACGTAATCTTTTGAGAAGCGAGACATCAAGAATTATATAAGCAACTTGAGAAACCAAAAGAAAAAAAATTCTAATAACAGACTTTGTAACAACAACAATAAAACCCCAATAAAAGTCGTTAGTAACGAACGAAATTCATCATTTGAATCAAAGCCGACGGTTGTGATAGATAATGATAGCTGACACATCTATTGGTGATAGCAGTTCGTAATAAGCGTGAACGCTTGTTATCAAATAACGATGAATAGCTGTCAGTTTGTAGTTTTATTCCTAATTTCAATTTGAATTTTTGTATGCTGTATGTAGTTATAGACTGAATTTTCTCTGTACACTAATTTTAAATATTTATTTATTTTTGTTTCGTAATAAAACGAATTTTTTTCTTTTTTTTTATAAACCTGCACAAAATGACTTTTATTATTACTTCTTTTGTATGGTTTTTTGGGAAAATATTTGGAGACTTTTCCTATTACACGATATTTTTCATAAGTTGTGGAACTCATCCTCAAATTTTCCATAAGTCACATGTATTTTTACTAGATTTTTCGCACGGTTTTCTAAGGAACGCATGTACTGCGTAAAAGAGAGTTGGGTGTTGCTCAAAATAATATTTTCATTAAAATGTGAAATTTTTCTTCAGATTCAGTGGCTCTTAATGACGGACTTCGTTATTCTGAATCTCGGCAAATTGACAAGGATAATACTTGAGCTGGCATTCCACACTAAACTTGTACACCACATGAATGTGAGGACTTAGAGCATCGATAAAGTTAACGTAATTCACTCCCTTCTTCACGGAGGTTCTTTAGTAGCACCAGAACTTGTACCTAAAACTCGATTAAATTCACGAGGTTAAGTTCACATTTTAGCAGATGAGTTCTGGCCAATGGCAATCTACATGATATAAGGATGTGACAAAAAAACATACTGAGAATTACGTTGACATTTTCGAATGATCAAGAAACATTTTTATCAAATAAGCCTATTTAATTTTAAGACTGAAATGCCGTACAATATCATTAATTCCTATATAAAATGTGTTGCATGATCAAATAAAAGATTGTAATATAATTTTTGGCAAAACTTTTAAATCATATAATGACATTTTGTTTTCCGCAAATTTTAAACCACTTTATCAAATGCCCACATTATTTAGATTTGTATTTATATTGCTATATGTCATTTAAAAAAAACATATAAAGGTATTTAAAATGTTCATTTTTTATTTTACTTCTTATTTCTGTAAATATTTTAGTTTTCAATTTTTTATAGCTGGCTTGATCAATTTGTATAAGAAACGTGTCTGTGTTTTGATGCTATGTTATTTTTTTTATCTTTTGAACTACTTTTTATAAGTTTGATTAATCCACATGAAAAATGTACATACACTCTATTTTCATTTTCGGTATGTATTCACTTCTCGTGTTTTAAAAATTTATAACAATAATGATGCTACATTTTCAACACACAGGACAACTTAGATCTGATTACTCTCTGTTATATCTAATGCTTATGTTTCAGTTTTTGTTGTCTTTTATAAATTTTTAATTTTTACTGTGATATAACCTAAGTAAATAATGTGATAAAATTCGTTGTGAATTAACAAACGAAAACATTTGCGTCTTTCAATACCCTATAAAGCATCTCACAAAAAAAAGCTGACAATTTCTCGCATTCACTTACAAATTTTATTAAGTAAGTCAAATTAATTCCCAAAATACAAAAATTATTAAAGCATATTATAAATTTAACTACCATAAAATCCGGCGTATAACACGCACTCATACTTTCAAGCTGCATTTTTTAATGTTTAGGTATATTCGCCGTATAACGCCCCCCTATTTTTACGAAAGAACAAGAAATATGCGTGTACAATGCTGGTATATTTTTAAGTCATTTATTCGAGGTAATATCCGAAAAGTTTGAAAAATAGTTCATTTTTAGATTCAGCATTCTTTAATTTAATTAGAATTGTCCTTTCAAATAAACAATTGTCCGATCTATGTAGAAGTCTAATTTTTCTTATGCTTACCTCTTTTTTTACTTTTGAAACTATCATTTTTTATACCCGGTGTATAACGCGCTTCCCAAAATTTTGACCTCATTTTTTGTGTTAAAAAAAGTGCGCGTTATACGCCGGATTTCACGGTAACCGAATACATAATATAATTAATGTCTGAATTTTTCCATTAGTGAAATAAAAAATTCTACATTTGAATACTTTTTCGGGTAATTTAAAATTTTATTTGGGGGTCAATGGTAATTCGATTTCTATTTTTTCAATGGGCATGTAATTTATGGCATGACTCGCCTTTAGAAATAAATAGTAAGAATTTTAGAAAGTTTTTTTTTTCAACTTTCTACAAAACCCATTTTCATTTTATGTTAACTAAAAAAATAAGAAAAAATTTTAAATTTTGTAGAAGTGGTTCTCTATTAAAATACAGAAAAAAATGAAAAGTATTTCAATAAAAAAAATTCCTTTAAATTGTATCCATATCTCACAATTTATTGTTGATATCATAATTGAAATTAAAAATTTAGCTGTGCATGTAAGAATCTTAATTAATATTTAAATCTCAGCAATATATTACTAATATTTAAAATCTCTACAGAAATGAAAAAAGAACATTACCTAAAATACTTAAATTTTCTTACGAGGACAAAAATTTGAGTTCCTTAATTATTTATCGCCTTTTGGTAATTTCCAGTACCAATAACTTGGAATTCTAACATACAGATCATTCAAACATATCATATTTTCTCCACACATGTAAACATATATCGCTTTCATTACATACAAAAAAATACATACTCCAAATATCTCAGTGTTCCAAGCACAAAATTTCCAAAATATTCCACATTCATTTCTCAAAATGAATCTCTATGAAATATATAATATAAACAGACAGTTATCAATGAAAATAGATTGTTTTAAACTGATTCAACTAAAAGTCATAAATAATACCCAGTCATAATTGTTTGAATAAATTATATAAAAAGTTATATGATGTATCGAAAAAGGCATCGGTTTGTAGTATTCTAAATAAAAAATAGCCGATGAGCTCTCCTTAGCTTTTGTGAAACTTTCGTATTTGTAAAAGATATCCAATACATTGATTACGTTTTAACCAGGGGTTCGACCCGGAACTGAACCGAAAACCGGAAAAAACTATTATTTTGTTTGGAACGAAAGCCGGATTTGAACGGAAAAAATCGCTTTTTATATTTAGGTTCAATATAAATTTAATCATTTGTTACTGTAATCAACTTATCAATAATTTTTAAGTTAACGTTAACCTTACAATTATCTTCGTTACATACATGTGCATTGCTTCTCGACAGGGGTACGCCTACCACAGTATCGGCCTTATCAATGATATGGGGTCCCTAAACTACAGGGACCGCAGCATGTGTAATATTTTTAGCTTTTTAATAAGTTTTATTAATGCGATCCTTTTCATTTTCAAAAAAGGGCCCCCAAGGAACTTTGATACAGGGCCCTATCAGGACTAGCTATGCCAAAGCTTCTCGAATTCCCGTTTTTTTATGCTTACTAGTGTTTCAGTTTTGCATGAAACTACTTGTAGAAGGCCGATTTAATTCAATTAAATGAATTCGAAGTATAAATGATTTTTTAAGAAAAATATCACTCTGAGTTATAGTGTTCGCATCTCAGCATGTGATCATTCACAGATGTTTGTATAGACTGTTTCGATAGACAATCCCAAATTATGAACATAGTTGTCAAATGTGATTTTGATAATGGATAACAATCCCAATGCTCGCTGTTCTCTGTTCACCTCTCGTATCATACATGATGATTAATTCTATCAATTCGCATAGGGTATCAATTAAAACAAGAATAAAATCTTCATAATTTTGATATAATTACATCTTTTGCTTATGACAGAATTGTATTTTTTGTACAAATAAAAATACATGCATAAAATAAAACTGTTCATTCGGAACTGAACCCTGTTTTCGGTTGCTGTTTTTTTTTTTTTTTTTCGCAGAACAAGAAATATTATGGTTCGAAGCTTTGGTTTTAACATTCACTTTGTTTTGCTGAGTTTTAACTCTTTTTTTTTATGAGAAATCGTTAATATTTCTTTTTTTATTCGAGCACGACTCATATTTTCAACAAGAAATATCTGGAGTTTCTGTAAAAACATATTTCTTAGAACTATATACTGTGGCTGAAATATAAATTCAGGATTTTAAGTGTTCAGAAAAATTGTACTTTCTCAAAAAATAAATTAAGTAGTTTTCTTAGAATGCCTATTACTTTTCTCACTTTGAATATTTTGAGACATTTTACAAATTGCAGCTTAAAAAGTCTCTTTTAATAATTAATAAAATTTAATTATGTACACATATGCCTAACTCAAGGGATACGAAAAATAACAATTTTTCAAAATATTTGCGTTTTCCAATTTACACAAGCTCAAATTTTGATAAATGCAGCGATATAATTAATTAAAAAGCAGACAATTCTCCAAAGGTAAATAAAAACAATTAGGTATTTTAATTAAAACAAACGATAAATTACTAAGGCAAACGGAAATAATTTATGCAGATATTTCTATATAAGCACATGACGAATTTTTAAATAACCAGTTCAATTCTCTCAACATTAAATATTCCCTTTTATTTTTCTAAAATATGTACTGTTTAAAACCGTGTGGTTGAATTAAAATGTTTAATTAAACTTAATATAACAATTACACAGCTTTCGAAAATATTTTTGAGCGTAAAAGAAAAGGTCTAGCATGGAATATGTCTGACTCTTACCCAGATTCTATGCTATACAAATATTTTATTTGGATGAGAAAGTACAATTGAGTACAGTAATACCTAAACATATACGATTGATGGGATAACAGCTTAAATCCGGATATAATTTCGTATATTAATTCTTTTTTTTGGGGGGGAGGGCAATTACGAAAGAAAATAACAATTTCAAAAAAAATGTTTAATGAAATCTTAAATAACACAAAAACAAAATCGCAAACAAAATTTATTTTTCATGAAGAAGGTTTCATAAAATCTAATAAATTAGTCTGCTCACTCAAAGAATTTTTTTCCTCCTGCGAAATTTCTTGGTAGTATGCTAATTATTTTTACCTCTTAATTGGTGAAAAAATATTCTCTTCGTTGGAGTATGTATTATAAAAAATTTATAACAATTTTTTTCAATAACATTGAGGCCTTATGTACAAATTCAAAATCGTGATTCGATCTTCTGATTGAACTGTATCTAAACATTATCCACTTCTAATTTTACTTTCTTATCGAAATCGACAACTTTTTTGATCGCATTAACAATTTCAGCAAGCTCAGGCACTGATTCCATCCGAGTTTCAGTGTGAAAAAGTAAAATAAGTATGTACTTAAGCTAAAAACGAATCGACTTGATTTGAAAATCGCGTAACACTGGATTCGGGTAAGTCGAGGTACTACTATACCTAGTATACAAGTACACAAGAACGTGGCAATTCATTAAGCAAAATTTCTAAGTATTTTATTCAAAAACATTTTTGAGATTTTGAGATAAAAATGGAGCTTTTGTAACTACTTTTATATTATTATAAAGTGACATAATTTAGCTATATTTTCTGAATTTTCCATTACTTATAAATTAAAGTAAATTATCAATCAATATTAAAAAGTTAGTACTTTTTTTGTACACGTTTCGATTTCATTAAATGAGGAATTTAAACGGCTTCTTATTTTGATAGACACAAATTGTTTATTTTACATTTACTTGTAGATGGCGTCTATTATTTAAATAGAAAATATATGTTTTGAAACGTAATATATATATATATATATATATATATATATATATATATATATATATATATATGAATAGAATCCAAATTTTAACGAAATAAAAGGCTGTAACAAGATATTCGTTAAAAGTGATTAAAAATAGCTGTAATTTTCTTTATTTTAAACAATAGCATTGTTACTTACTTTTGTTTTAAATGTATAATCAAAGCAAATTTTTCCTTCATTCAATTATTTTTGTCATGAAAATATCTTTGCTTAAAAGAAGTGCCCTATATCTTTTAATGAACTGCAATAAATTTTCGTCAATAAATATTAGAAATGAATGATTTTAATAGTGGAACTATGCATTAAACAAGCAAGCCTATAAGTATAACAATATTGGAAAAAAAATATATTACAATGAAATATTAAAGATTTAAATGATTTCTAATAAATTTGGTAATCAAGTTAAAACATGTTTGTAAACTGTTTGTTGAACTATTAGTTTGACTGAATCCAAACATTAATCAAACCATATCAAACTTAGCATTAATTTTTATTCAAACCAGAAACTCGTCAGTAACACAAGAGATGAGATGATGAATTATAATATGTTATATTTTATCATACATTACTAGTTTCTCATTATTAATAGATTTAAGCGAAAATTCTTAAAGTTTCTTGTTTATTAATATCACATATTGAAGCTAAATGAGGGCTTCAGGGAATTGACCACTTAATTTTTATACCATGATCAATTGATGAGTGCGACATCTACTCACCAAACTTCCCCTCCAACAACGTACAGATTTTGACCTTTGACAGATTCGTCGTACTAAGCTCTTTCTATACGGCAAGTATTTAGAAGTGCAACTATTCAAACCTGCTTCTTATTAAGAAAAATCTCCGCTAAAATTTAAATAAGTTTAAATATTAATGACACTGTTTTAAGGGGACACAGTACGATTCAATTGACAAAAATTGATCCAAAAATCAAATATTTTTTTAGCCTAAATTATTCTGTATATACTTTTCTATAACCTCACAAAATTTGAAAGATCTAAACTTAAAAAACAAAGAATTATGATGGATTTTACATTAATTTTTATTCACATCTCTATGGCAAATCAAAACTTTAAACTGACTTATCTCAGAAAGATAAAATAATTAGTTTGTCTTCATTTAAAATGCTAAGGCTTTTTTTCTATTGTGTCTAATGCTTTGAATTTTTTTACTTATTGCCAATAGTACACGTAACAAAAGTTGGTATGCATTTTTTTGAATCAAAAATCAATACTTATTTCTTAAAAGTAATTAAATTTAGAATTTATACATTTTCAAGGAATTTTCAATTAGCATTCATTATTCACAACTTTAAATATACTTATTTCAGAAAGATAAAACAACTAGTTTGTCTTCATTTAAAATGCTGAGGCTTTTTTTCTATTGTGCCTACTGCTTTGAATATTTTTTACCTATTGCTAATAGTACACACAACAAAAGTTGGTATATATTTTTGAATCAACGGAATATTTATTTTTTGAAAATAATTGAATTTTAGAATTTAAGCATTTAAGGAATTTTCAATAAGCATTCATAAAAAGAAGTATTGCCCAAATACCAATCATGTTATCGTAAACCCATACCAACTTTTGTTTTACATAGTTTGAAGTACTTGTAAATCAAATTTCATGTGTGTACGTAAATTTTCGTAGGAGGAGTAGCATTTTAAATTCACTTCACAATTTTTTTTCCTTAAAAAAATTAAATGGCTAGCTTTTTATGAAATTTTGAACACAAAATCTGTTTTACATAGTATACACACATTTCAGGCAACCAAAAAAAAAAATTTAAAATCCTTAAATTTAAAAGTTTTGCGTAAACCGTACCATGTCCCCTTAATAAATCATCTGCACAATGATGACCCCAACGATAAGTAGATAATGTTAAACGGCCGGTGATACTTCCCTTCTTTTGGGAATTGCCCAATTCCCTTTAAAAACAGGATAAACTTCGACTGCACACTGCCAATATACTCTGCGAGATGTACGGATACATATCTTGCCACTATTCTCCCCTGATCTTTCTCCAATTGACCATGTCTGGTTAACCATTCAGCTGCGCTTACATGCCTTGGTATCACCACGTTCAGAAGACGAACTCGTTGGAAAGGAATATAGAGCTATCGCTCATTATAACACCCATACTCTCATTGACTCAGGACCTAGGCATTCTGCTTCGTGTATCGCAGTCCACAGGAGTATTACTCTTTGCTGAGAGGACAATGTTCTCTCTCTATGTCACGAGAATCACTCCAAAATAAGCATCCCTTAAAGTTCGTTATTGTCCATCTCTGTTTGACAAGTATTAAAGTATTTCTTATTAATGAAGCATTGATTGCATGTGCTACTTTTTCATAGAATCTTAGTTGACTGAAGTAAATTTTAAACTATAGAATGAAATAAATATTTTATACTATTTAACTGTGTCTTTTTAAAAAGTAGTATACATGTTTTTCTAAATCTAATTATATCTAGAAACTATATTTCTAATACTTCTAGATCTTAAACTCTTAGATTTATCCTTTTGTTAAAAAAATATTTTACAAATGTATCAAATGCTTCTATCTTGGTTAAGAATTATTTAACAAAAATGCAAATTGGGTAAAAAACAGCATCTTTGATCTTCTATTACTTACTTTGTATTAAAAGTACAAAAATTTCATGCGTGCAATATGGTTTTCAATTACTTAAAATATCATTGATATACCAGTACAGCTGTTTCTAAGGGATGTTAAATCGATATATGAGACATTTTCTAATTTATGAGTAGAAAAATTTGGATGCAGGACATATTCGACACCCCCTGTAAAAGACTAGAAAATATAAAATTATTTTATCGCTTTTTGTTTTTTATTTTGACCTGTGGTCTTAATAAATTGTATTATAAAATTCGGTAAGAAAATTAAAACATTTTTTAGCAAAAATTACATTGATTTTAACATTAGTTTTACACATGATGTAAAAAAATCTAATTTATTTTTAACTGATAATTTACTCTTGTAAAAGGTTTGCTTTTTGTAATTTAAATTCACTTGCTATGTTTTTATTTGTTTTTATTTTTTAATGTAAGTTCATTTGCTGTATTGCTATATATGTAAAAAATATCGTTATCTGAAATGTAACTAATTTAATTTGCATTAAATTGTTGAAATTAGGTAAGTTGCATTTTAAGTAGTTTATTAAACTTAACTATTATTCACAACCACTTTCCCAAGAGAATAACATGATTTTAATTTAATGTATTAGGGAGTTAGTTCGAAAAATGTGTTTTTAAAAATTCTGTATTCTACTTTGATCCTATCAAACTCAATTTCATTTGATACATGCAAGTAACTTTTTAGTTGTAAAAACCTTATTAATTCTACTATTCAGAAAAATATTTTTGAAGAACTTGGTTTCCAAGGAAAATTTAACAAATTTCACTAGAGAATGTATAATTTTTTTATTTCTTAAAATAGTATCTTAATCTGAATTTCTTTGCTATTTTTTACATTCGCAGAGAGTTCGAGCAAAACATTTATATACATGACAACTAAAGAGGAAAAAATGAACCAGAATTCATAAAATTCCTCAAAAGCAATCAAATAAGTTTTATGAAAAATTGTTTTAGAACCTTAAAATACTTCATGTTATATTTCATTTTCAAAAGATAGAAATTTTGAGTTGCATAAAATGTATTTTCAGTTCAAAAGGAAAATATATTTCTGACTCCTGAAAATGATATATACGCAAAATAATTTTAAAATAAAAATATTTTATTATTCGTTGTTATTTTCTAACATTAAACACACATATGCTGTTCTGTAGAATTACAATATACTAAAAATATTATTAAAAATATTTTGATTGTCGTCATCTTCCGTCTTTTAAGGAAATTGATAATATCCCCTGTAGTGCTGATGTCTTAGTGTTTTTAACTAATTTTCATATTAACTGTCAAGTTAGAGCTAATGTAAGAGCTCTAATATATAATTTTTTATACTAAGTCGTTAATACTTCCATGTTCCTTTGAAATTTACATGCATGTTTTTCATTAACATTAGTCTTTACAAAATGTCAACTTAATTTAGTGGCCACTTTCAGACTTTATTTAATTTAAACTGCAATAAGAAAATATTATTCGCAAATAAAGTTAAATGTACACGAAATTTAATTTAATTCTTATTCACACTAAACAGCGCAAAAAGGTCTCTAAACTTTTAACACTAACGAAGTGGATATATGAAAAATAAGTGTTTTAATATAGTACATAGTTATAGAAAATTCGATGTTCTGCTTCTGTTCCGAAAATATATTATGACTAGAAAGATCGTTTGCGAGTCAAGGGTGATTTATTACTATTTTAATATTATTAAATTATTCGATCTGGTGACCAACATAGCGACATATTTGGTCACCAAAAGTTACCAACTCCCCAAAATTGGCCACAAAAAGAAATGTAGAAAGGTCTAAAGCATTTATTTCCAAAGAATGCATCAGAATGTTTAGCTATATAAAGACGAGGCAGGGAGGCAACAGCAATCAGTTTGAGTTTGCTAGCGAACTGTGTGATTCATTGATCTAAAGCAAGGATTGTCAACCTTATTTTTTTATTACGGTACACTTTTAACAAATTTAAAATTTGGCGCACACTAACAATAAAAAAAGTTAAAAAGAATTTTACTTTTTTTTATCTATACCTACTATCACAATGTCAAATATTTTATGATAATAATTTTTATATTAATTAAAATAACATGTTTGACAAAGACAAAATGTTTATCGAATAATTAATTACAAAATAATTACTTGTGCTGAAAATCCGAATTTGTGCAAATACGATGTAAAAAATTGTAATAATATTTTGAAAGGTTTTTTTTTTTTTTGCTGTTATGAGATAATATCCTCTAACTTATTAAATGAATTAAATGACGCTTCCGAATGTTTTGAAATCAAATATCGATTCATAAAGAGCGAAAATAGTTTTTCCACTTAACTCAAAGTCAATTCATATTGTGCCGAATCTATACGGCACTTTATCACTAATACTCTTGGGCGTCTTTGGGGATTGTAAATTCGCGTATATTTCCAACCAGCTCTAAAAGGAGGAAACAGGATATGCCAATGAATCAAAGTATATAAGGAGAATGTTGTAGGTTAGAGGAGAAGGCTATTGAGCCAAGAGATACATAGACGGAACGCTAATAAGATTCAAGTTGATTGCGTGATTAGTTTCTAGCTGATTATCAGGCAGCGATCTACATTCCGAAAGTTGAGCCGACTGGAAAGGAGTGAAGTAGTATAAGTCAGGTGATATTTAAACTTCATTTATCGGGTAATAAGAGTAAATAAATAATACAGTTAGTGTAAAGTTAATGATTGCTAGTAATTCAAATTGCGTATATCTCTCGGTCCTTTTATTTCGGTAAACACGTTTGATATTGAGTTTAATAGTTGATTAGTATCATATTTCGTGATTTAATTTAATAGTAAAGTTCAATCCCATTGACGTAGACATATTGATTCATATTTGTATTTAGAAGGTTGATAATGGATTCAAGTGAATAAATATTATTTGTTATTGTAAAACTGTCGTCTGGTAATTCTTTGCCTCAATTCAATCTTGGTGTCCAGGGTGGAACCCAGGGGGGTTCCCACAATATGCAGATGTATCCGTAACAAACGGATTACGGACTTTTACATCCGTCTATCCACGAAAGAAGAACTTAAGTATACCACGAGTATTCTTAGTTTATTTCTTTAAATTTGCCGATAGATTTTTTTCTAGATTTTATTTTTTTTTCTCGGTGTATAATTAATAATTTTTTTAAAAAATTCAGTGACACCCTAAAATGCCACGTCACAATGGTTGAGAATCACTGATCTATAAGGCGTTAATGTGAGTACGGATTTGTGTTGCTGTATGTACTTTAAATTCGTTTTATTGGGGATTTTAAGTGAGTTAATGGTATCCTGTTAATTAAATCTGTTGTAAGTGTTGGGTAGTTCCAGAATAAATTACAGTTGATTCCAAAAGAACGTGCCTGTTTATAAGTAGGTTTTTCAGATTTTCTTAAAATGACCATCATGTAATAATATTAAAATTATAATATCGAGAAACTAAAAATAATTAAAAATCGCCTTCCAAAAGTAACATTTTACCAACGAATAGATAAATTGAATCAAATGATTTAAGAAGTGTGGAAAAATAATTACGTAAATATGAATGTCATTTTATCTTTGATAAATGTAAGCAGTTTAGCTTAAAAAGTTAATTAAGTTCTTTTTTTCATATAATTTTAATTTTATCATCATCCCCCTACACAGTGGGTCTTTAGCGGTACTAGGCTTACAGAAATCTGTAAAAAAATAGTTTGAAATAAATTGGTTTCCAACAAAAGAATCCAGTCTAACTAATATTTTCGTAATGTAGGAAATTGTAAAGGTTACAAGTTTTATTTATACTTAATTTCACAAAAATATACCAGAAAGGATAAATCCATTTCATGAAAAAAAGCCGTGAAAAAAATTATTTTTTTACGACGAATGAAGAGTGATCCAATTCTACTTAAAGCAAGGAAAATCTAACGAGGAAAATCTTACTTAGGAAATGTCTCCATTCTAATCTATTCGTTCAAATAGTTTTAGCTTTTACTCACAACTCTTAAAACTACGATTCGAACTTTTTTTCCGGCATTAACGACACATCTTCCCATTTAATTTAAGAATCTCGTTATCTCGGTCTTATCTGTATTTCATCACCTGGCAGGAGCAATTAACTTTTTTCCTTTCCCGTTTCAAGTGAAGAATCTGCAATGCTTTCTCGAGTTTTAGAGGATTAAGTGAGATGGAGTTTATCGCGATTTCTCTCTTATTCGACGACGAAATTTAAGTGTATGTTTATTATAATCTTTTTTTAAAAAAAAATATTAAGATATTATTGCACAAGTAGATATTAACGTTTTTTATATGAATATGTGCAGATATTTTCAGTTAGTTTGCATAGATTTAAAATACAAAGAGATTTATAGGCAAGTTGGTAGTGTAATGGAATTATATGAACTGAATGATCTTTAATTTTTTACCAAAGAGTTTTCTTTGCTATTACTTTTGAGATAAGTTCCCATTATTTTCACATAAAATGACATTTTGTTGACGAAATAACGATATTTACGTATACCCGCCGTTGACGAATATTGCTGAATCCAAAGACCTTGCTTAATGATGCGGTATACAGTTAATAGTGGAAATTATTTCCACGCATTTGGGGCGTTTTTGGAATTGGAGACGTCTGTCGATTTGGCGAAATTGGTCAACAATACAATATGTAAGTACCGAATACTACTATTATTGTAGTCGTTACGAAACAGTTTGTATCATATGCATTCTAAACGAAACGATTGTAGAGAGCGATTATCGCCAATTAGTATCCAGAAATACAAGAGTCAAACAAAACTATTTCAAGATTGACTTTTTTTTCGTACTTACATAGTTTACCATCAACCAACTTCGCCGTATCAGAAAACGTCGCCAAATTCTGTGTCATTATTATTATAAATATTTTTGTATAAGAACATGTATATCACGACATTTGGCAACGACTTTTGGTTTGACGAAATCGGTTGACGGTATAATTAACTAAACACCCAAATAACGTGCTGATTTTCACATACAGTGAAAATCGTTTAACACAGTGATTCTCAAACTTGCAATGTTTGCAACCCAATATTCAATCAAAATTTTCATCCCATACAAAATTTTCATCCCATACTTCCTCCATACAATAAAAACGTATTGAATTCAATAATACCATACTTAGACGTTAAAGTTACAATATGACTTTAACTTAAGTGCCACCGAGTTATATTAACATCTTGCTCAACCAAAATGTTAATTATCTAGGACGTATATATACGTCTTTCCGAAGTACGATCTTTTTCATGCACTGTTTTCCATAAAATTATTTTCAAGGCTTTGGAATGCAATAAAATGACCTGACAGTGTTTGCGAAAGGTTTCCTTACTTCAGAGGATTTGCTTATTTATTCCTTTTCTTCCCCTCGCCCACAATACATTGCTTACGTGGAAGGTGGCATTGGGAATCGAATCGCGTAACTTGTAATCGGCAGTTATGGGATTACTTATAAGCTGTAAAAATTATCAAGATAAGAATTAATTTTTGTATACGTATAATTTTATATATGGCAAGCCCATGAGGTCACCGGTAATTATTAAACTGTTTTTTTAAATAAATATTGTTAAATTAATTATAAAACACATTGAGCAGTACTGATACAATTATAAGTGTATTATATCAGTGTAAATAAGTATTTTTTAGTACGCTAGAAAGTATTTGTTTGTTTACTTTCAGTAAATTAAAATTTTTTAAAAAATCTTTTGTTTTCGACTTTTTAATATGCTCGCGCCCCCCTTTCATAGTTATCATGCCTCCTTAAGGGGGGCACGCCCCACAGTTTGAGAAACGCTGGTTTAGCAAGAAACTGAGGGGACTGAAATATTTTTGTGTGTGTGTTAAGAGAATTTCGTGTTGAAAAGATATTCCAAAAAAAAAAAGAAAAAATAAATCGCATATGCAACAAAATTAATTTGAAAATAATAGCTTTTTATATAGATATGCATAAATGCATGCATTTAATAAAAACCAATGTAACAAAAGCATTCACAAGAACTTAATGAAATTTAATAAAAAAATTTGCAATACCAAAGTCTTTACAGATTTCCGCTTTCGTCTTCTATTTTTGACCAACATTCTCATGAAGCTCATCCATCTTAATTTTAACAAAATAGCAGCTTGCTTTTCTTCTAATATCTTTCCCATTGTGCTCGCAAAATAATTCTTCAAAAATTGAAAAAAAAGAAAAAAAGCGAGAACTAAACTCACGGATTTTTACTCACACTGTTACGTACTAACCACCAATTTTCAAAGCCAAGATGTTTCTGTGATGTGAAGTTTATGGGAATGGAGGGTGAAAGTAACTTAGGTAAACAAAAAATTCGCTCTTGTCACAGACTATTCCGAGATAATTTCAAAGCAAAGTTAGCCTCCTTTCTACGACGCATGTGAAACCACCTCTCTTCCCTTTCACACTCCTCTTAAATCTCACCTGCGCGGCTGCTGTTTTCCGTATATTGTTCCTTCTCAGAAAGGAAATATTTTCGTGTTAAGCAATTTTCATTTCGTGTTAAGGGAAAAGTAGATAAAAATAAATAGTAGATTGTCAGGACCGTTGTATATTATTTCGCGTTAACCGGTAATTCGCCTTAAACGCTCTCGCGTTAAACGTATTTCAATTGCATTTTTTAATTATTTTTTTTAAATAACTTATTATAGCTTCGCAACAATGTATAAGCTATTCAATCTTTTTTAAAATAGAATTTTTATCAAAAAATTAATTAATTTTAATTTGCATTCTTGTTTAGTATTAAGTAGGAAAACATCCACGAAGTTTTTTCCCATACATGAAAGAAATACATCCGGCTCTTTCAAAAATTTTGTTTTGTGACATTACAGTTTGCACTTAGGTTAAAAAAATTGAATTTTTGTGATGCTGTTACTAATTAATAAACCTATTTATTTAAGTATTAAAAGTAAATAAAAATATAATTAAGTACTTATTTTGCTTCTAATGCCAAAAAATATAGTTAGCTTTTTTTATCAGTAATATTTTTTTATAATTAGACGTATTATTTTAATATTTATATAATAGCTTCAAATGATCAGCCATGAGGGCAATCTTTATTTTTATTACAATAATTTTGAAAAAATTAATAAATATTGAAAATCATTTTTAAAAAATCTAATTTCTCAAATTGTAACAGTTTTATATATTTATTTCTGCTATTTTTTTATAATGAACAATTGTTGTTTTGAAATAATTAAATGGTTACGATACAGATATCACTTCTAGGCAATGCTTAACGAAACGCTGAATAAGCAATTTAATTAGTATCCAAAGATTAAACATCCTGAAGGCATCTTCAAAGACGCTTCCGACTGAAAAAAAGGGAGGGAAAACATTCTTTGCGAAAAATAGCTCAAATAGCATTGCAGTGAATCGGATATATGAATATATATGTGGATATTTTTTATCATCGACTTATAAAAAGATGTTTAGAAAGCTGTTAATAGATTTTTTTTCCTGCTCTTTTCCTTCACATATAGAAAACGAAAACAAACCAATCGTAAGATGTAAATCTTGAGGCGTAATATTTATTTAAAGAACATCAGAATAATATATTCCATGTTGCCTTTGATTACAGAGAGTTTTATATATTTATATATTTATTTTTATTTTTATTTTTTGCTTCGGTAATCAAAATTCCATCCGAAAGGGCTGGAAATTATTGCAATATTCCTGTTTTAATACGTATTGGATCTCAAAGAAGAAGAAAAGCTAAATCAACCTTTTTTTAAATTTCTTTTGATGGAACGAAGCAATAATGTTGTATGCGAATTGGTACACTGAAGTCCAAAATTAAAGTTATAAATGCAATAATTGCAATACTTTGGAAAAAAATGCTTAAGTTTTTTTAACTGAAGGTGTGTTTTCTACATAGTTAATCTACAAGAATTACGTTTGTAAGTCGGTGTTTTTATACCTTTTATATATATTTTCCTTATATAGCGTTTGTTTTACTACTTGTATCAGGGTACTTATTGATAGTATCTATGTAGCTAAACAAATAGCCATTCTAGTCAATGATGGGAAGTTTTGGAGCCGATGACTCAATCCATTCCATTTAAAAACTGCCTACAGCATAACTAAGTCACCACCAGTTTGCCTACTGCATTGCTCACAAGTCCAAAGGAATTTTTTACCTAAATATATCAGGTATAGGCATATAATAGTAACAAAAACACCACACGATTAGGAAGGAAATGAAAGAAAAATTGGTCAAAAGAGGATCTATCACACCAATAACATAATCAGACAAAAAGGACCAGTTCGTTCAGCTTTACAAGTGTCATAATGAGCCCTTCTGTGAATGAGAGTGTTCATAAGTGATTGCGACAGCTTGTTCCATTCTTCCAAAAGGGATTATTTTAAAATCTGGAGGATTCTTATGACATATAATGACTCTTCCTAGTTAATCTCAAAGGTTCTCAATAAGACTGAGGTAATAATCATCGAGAAGAGAAACTCTCAATGTCCTGGTGCTATCGTCTATATAAACAGCTCCACAGGAAAGCCACATATATGGTTTGAGAATCTTAACCCAATATCTCAAGGCAAGTCATTGTACCGGAGGGGAAGAACAGCAGTGGGATGATCGTTCATACATCATGCAAGGATGGTACTGTCACCGAAAGAAAAAAAACACCGATGCTACTAGGGATTTTGTTCTGGTATTTGCAAGATTATAACGTTTACCAGTCTTTCTCAAAATGCAAACACTTTGTATTCTCAATCTCGATTTGTCACTGAAAGGATACGAGTACAATCTTGCTCTGTTCCACAGTGGCATTCCTGACTCCGTAGACGTAGACGTAGCTTATCTGGTGACGTTTCGTGATGGGGAAGCACACACCACTTTTATCTCAGCGTAAAGGACCTCAGCCCCAGCCGTCTGTCAAATTCTTATTCCAAACTATAGAAGATAACTCAGAACTACACATGGGTGAACTTATCTTGAGGGTTATTTAAGAGAAAAGGGAATGTTCGCCATATGGTGTAGCTTGTGACGGCGCCAAACCTCATTTTTGTAGAGAACGTTTGGGATGATCTCGAAAGATCTACTGGTTGCCGTGTCAACTCTCTTCCAGGATTCTTCAGGTGTTAAAATCGCCACTTTTGGAATAATAATAGTTATTGCCTCAATCACTGAGCAAAATTCTCACTAACACAGAAAGAAGACTCATCGTGATGCTTGCAAAGCTGTATGAAGTCTAATCGGTCTGACATTGCGATGCGTTCTTTTTTGTTTGGAGTTGCTTTCTTTTGCATGCCAACCAGCATTTAACTCCTGCGTTTTGTGTCTATATTGTCTTTCAAAAAGCTTATCTTAGGATTGTACATACATTTGACTATTTTTCTACATAGTTGTTAAGTTGCACTTTTCATACCATTAGAATTAAGTTTTGAAAACCCTTTTCAAAGAAGTCTGCCACCTGGTTGGACAGCCAAGACTTCGTGGGCCTCTTTCACTTCTTCCTTGTCACTGAAATGCTTCCCACCAAACATGTGTTAGAGGTACCGGAAAAGGAGGAAATCGCTCGGAGCAAGGTCGGAGCTGTATGGTGTATGGTCCAAAACCTCCCAGCCAAAAGATTCGATTAACTCCCGAGTCGTTCGAGAAGTGTGTGGCTTTATGTTATGGTGGAGGAGCAAAACATTTTTTGACAATATGCCGTGCCGTTTGTTTTGCAATGTTCTTCGGATCTTAAGTAGATTTCCGCAGTAGGCACCTGAGTTGATCGTTGTTCCTTGTGGCATGAAAAGTCCACCAGCAAAACACCGCGCTGGTCCCAGAACACTGTTACCATAACCTTGCGCTTTGATAGCGTTTGTTTGGATTTGCCCTTGACGGGAGAGGATGTGTGACACCATTCCATAGACTTTTGCTTTGATTCCGGGGAGATATGGGATACTCATGTTTTATCTCCAGTAATAATTCGACTCAACATATCATTCCCTTCTTCCTCGCAACGAATCAAAAAGTCCAATGAAATGGCAAACCTCTTCTCTTTGTGCTCCACTGTGAATAGTCTGGGTGCCCACCGAGAATGCAATTTCATAAAGTTGAAATCTTAAGTCACAATTCTGTACACCAACAACCAAGAACGTCGGGAAATTCCAATGAAAGAGTGGTTATCGTCAATCTTCTGTTCTTACAAATTTTTGTTTCAACTCCTTGCATCAAATCATCAGTAATTACTCAGGGACGGCCTGAGCATTCTTCGTCATGGATGTTTGTTCGCCCATCTTTAAACTTCTTGACCCATTTTCAAAATTTGTTGTCATTCATTGCTTCTGTGCCATAAACTTCTGTTACCTGGCAATAAATGTCAGCAGCCGACATGTTTCTTGCAGTCAAAAAGGGGATAACAGACCGTATCTGACACTTGGCGGGCGTTTTATTCACCTTAAACATTTTAAAGACACACAGCAAATCTTACACGACTGCTACAGAGCTGGAAATGGCGCGAGTGTGTTCTCAAAGGATGCTGACCAGTGACACTGGGACTCATTGCGGCGCACGCGCGAACTAGGCAACTATACGCGCCAACGAACCTTACTTTTAAAATAGCCCTCGTATGTACAAAATTCCTTTTTGTTGAAGTCAATTTTTCCAGATATTCCATGTTTGTTTGTAATACTACAGAGTGTTTTTTTCAGGTATAGAAGTTTAAGTTGGCATTACTTTCTAAGATGGCGACCGATTTAGCAGCTGTCAAGTGATTTTTTCTCAGTTTGGTTTCGCAATTCATCATGAATAGACTCACGCCTGAACAACACTTTCAAATTGTGCAATTTTATTTCAAAAATAATGGTCGATTTTCATCAGCGAATTTTGTTTAACGATGAAGCGCACTTCTAGTTGAATGGCTACGTCAACAAACAAAACTGCCGCATTTGGAGTGACGCTAATCCACAAGTGTATGTCTAAACACCGTTACATCCAGAAAAACTGACTGTTTGGTGCGCTTTATGGGCTGGTGGAATCCTTCTTCAAAAATGATGAAGGCCACAACGTTACAGTCAATGGTGATCGGTATAGAGCCATGATTACTAACTTTTTCATTCCTGAATTGAACTATCATGATGTCCAGGAGCTGTGGTTCCAACAAGACGACTCAACATGTCACACAGCTCGTACCACAATCGATTTATTGAAAGACACGTTTGGTGACCGCCTAATTTCATGTTTTGGACCTGTGAATTGGCCTCCAAGATCTTGTGATTTAACACCGCTAGACTATTTTCTGTGGGGCTATGTAAAGTCATTGGTCTATGCGGATAAGCCACAAACGCGTGACCATTTGGAAGACAACATTCGCTGTGTTATTGCCGATATACGGCCACAAATGTTGGAAAAAGTCATCGAAAATTGGACGTCCAGATTGGACTACATCCGAGCCAGCCGTGGCAGTCATATACCAGAAATCATATTTAAAATGTAATGCCACAAGATTATCTTTCGAATAAAAAAAATTCATGTCAATCAAATAATACATCGTTGTTTTATTGCAATTTAAAGTTCTATACCTCTCAAAAAAACACCCTTTACATTTTGACACTAGTGTATATTATGATATAGAGGACTTTTCATTTATAACGTACAAACTTCTAATTCCATGTATTGATCGATTTGTTTCATAATACCAATCATTAAAAGTTGTTTTAAGCTGTTAGAACTCTGGACAGGGAACGTTGTGTGCCTGTTTTAATTTAGAAAATTTAGCCATTAAGATAATTTGATTGCAATAGTGCAGTTATAGCTAGACTCCTTATAATCAATTAGTCATTAAAATTAAGTGCTTGAGATTCTGTTTCTGAAGCTCATAATGTGACCAGATACTTATTTCCAGTATTGTAAAATACTTTTGAAATAAATAGCTTTTAGGTTAATGAAATTGGAAGTATTTGATGAAGATGTATTGCATGAACAAGATAACTCATACATATTTTATGCTCATGAAAGATATGAGACTGATGTGTCCTTTTATAATTCTAGCAAACGGAAATATCTGTTTTGAAAATTTGAAATGCAAAGACATTCAAGAATGCTGACCAAAGGAGCAATAAATGCCTTGATGTAATAAGCCTTATTATACATAATTGTTTTCCCCCTGTTTAAATAACAATCAAAAGGAATTATTAGAAAAATTCAATTGTAACAATCACTCAAGTTTAGACTAGTATATATCACATTTTATACGTTTTCGATATCAATAAACAAATTATTTTATTTTATAAAACATGGAAGAAAAATTGGAAACTATGTTCTTATATTTTAGTTAATCTTTCTTTTCATGCATTCTGCAAGCAAGGAGAAAACAGAAATAGTTTCCAAAAATTTTTTTTTAATTTTATTTTTGTTTTGTTTATTTTTTTTTCTTTTCTTTTTGACAAAGTTGAATTTTGTAACTTGTATCCGTAGAGGACTTTCAATTTGTTAGTAAAAAATTTGTAACTTTCATATTCAGCATTCATTGACAAAAGTAAAATGTTATTTACATCAGTGTTTCTCAAACTGTGGGGCGCGCCCCCCTGGAGGGCGCGGTAACCCTGTGAGGGGGCGCGAGCATATTGAAAACAAAAGGTTTAAAAAATAATTTTTTGGAATGAAGTAAAACAAAATGCATTCTGACTTAAAAAAAAAACAAATTTACACTGATATAATTTATTTGTATCATCTGGTGATCATCAAAAATAAAAGATTCCACTTCAAACGCTCATCAACCATCTTTGATCCTATAAACCAAATTAAAAAAATATTTTGTTTGCTTTGCTGTAATTCCACGATGAGAGACTTTTTTTATTACGTTTCTTTAAACCTAAAATATTGCTTTAGCTGACCTTCGAACTTACTCGTACGGTTATCTCCATCCTTTTTTTAGGGAACATGTAAATATATATAATATATTTCTGTTTCATCTTTTTCCATGTGAAAGAGTTTTATGATATATGGATAAGCATATTGAACACTTTGAAGAATTATTTGGCCAAGATTTATTTCTGAAACATCTAATGCATAATAAAAAACGTTTTACACAATTATTTTTTAGAACATGCTACACTTTCCCCATGAACAATTTTGTGGTTTTGATTGCTGTGTTGTACGAATTATTATGGTTTATAAATGTAAATGAGCAGAATATTTAAAAAAAAGGGCATCTGTGATCTCTTTTGAAGGAAGTTGAAACTGATCAAGCAATTGAAGAACCTACTGAAATAATGCATATTAATCAAGATATATATATATATAGTGAAAGTAAATATCAGAAAAGCGTTAACATTAAATGTTTGAGTTGATTTGAAATTTTCAAATACTGCCTAAAGATCTCTATGAAGAAAACTATGAAGCCATAATGTAGCACTTCGCCTTGTCAAAAAGACACAAGGAAAACAAAGTCCAAAATGCTATTTGTAGATCATCAAACAGCAGAACTACAAGAACGCGAACAAAAAATGACAGTTTTGCTGGAAAATAACGTTCATGTGTTGTTAGCGAAAAGTGTCTGATTTTTGTCCCTTATTACGGGCACGCACATTTGGAACATTATCTTTAGTTTTATTGCATTTTTTCTCAAATTTTCTAAGAAAAATTGAAATGTCCTTGAAAGTTGGTAAATATATTTTCTTTTAATTAAATTATTCACTGAAATTGTGATTTTTATCGTGAATAGAAAAAATACTAAAAATAAGTTATAATTTTAAAACAAATTAAAAAAACTCGCTTTTCTAGTGAATCAAACTAAAAAGTAAAATATATGTATATATATATTACTTAAAAGTAACATATACAAAATTTAATACTTATCTTGTTAATTTGTAAGATTTATAATTATGATTGTATTGTAGCTTTAGAGCCTAAGTGCATCATTATTGCATTGAATACATTATTTTTAGGGGGAGCGCGATAAAAATTATGATTGAAAATTGGGTATCCAGCACTGAAAGTTTGAGAACCACTGATTTACATATATATAATCCTTTACATTCCCTCAAAAGTGGCAATGGTCCTATACATTTCTCAAACCTTTTAAGAGAAATCCTTGAATTAAATGAAATTGGAAAGGTACTGAAAAAATGTATTTAAACACGAATTGTATTCGATATAATCTTACATTTTTAAATATTAAAGCAATCTACTTTTGTATTAATATCTTTTTTAAACCATAATAAATAAACTTAGCTAATACGCGAATTGTGACAACCCCGGCAATCTTTCCAGACAAATAAAGGTGTTCCTAAAGAATGAAAGGCAACTAGAGGGTACTGGAGTAATACCAAAATAATTTCTCTCTTTTCTAGTTATCTCATTATTTAAGCATAAATATATCTTAAAATAAACTATAAGTAAATTTGAAATAAGCAAATAAATTTCTTAATGAAATGCATGAATTTTCAACGGCAAAAAAAAAAAGAAATTGAGAAATTCAGTGAGCATGGAACAAAAATACAAACCGCGGAACACCCATTAGCGAAAAAGATACTCAATTCTCAGTCTGGGAATTTCTGTAGCTAAAACTTACAACCTCGTAGATTACTGCACCTTTTCTTTTAAAGCAAAAGAGACGTTACAAAAAAGAAGCTTTAATAAAACTAAAACCGAAATTTACAGCTTGCGGAACAAGAAACCGTAGTATTAACGAAAGTTTATAAAGATGTCGGTTAACCATAAATTTAAAGAAGATTCCCATAATATTAGCGTAAATTTTGTTACTAATAAACCAAGCCCAGATAATCAAAATTGCGCTTTTGGCATTCATTATAATCCCGAAGGTCTACTTTTTTTACGGATTTGAGGGAGATATTTTATGAAGGGAAATACATTTAAGATATTTCCAGATTTTACGACGACGAGACTTCGGGCTTAATACAGAATAAATTGAGTTGTTAACGATAATTTACGATTCTCGCTCCAAAGCCTTTGTTTGATTTTTATTTTTTAGTGGAAAGTCTCACTTTCTGGCTACAAAAGCTTAAAATCAAGAATAAACTTTGCTCTTTTTTTTAAAGAAATGCAAACATTTGTTGTTTTTGATAAATTAATGGCAAAAATAATTCGTAGAGTTAAAGATAATTTTTAATAATGGTCCTGAAGGAAAAATATAAAAGCAATTTAATGAAAATTATATTTAAGTTTCCACTTTGCAAAAATTACTGCAGAGGATTGATTTTAAATATCCAACCTTGATTTCTGTATCATTCAAATTTAATTGTGTTTCCATCTAATTTTTTTAAGCTTCGTATTTCAGATGTGTAATACGAAATTGTTTGTGAACTTGAAAATATTAAAATAAATTCAAAAAAAGATGAAGATACTGAATTTTTGAAACTTCCCAGGCAATACCAAGATATTGAAACTCGCCATATGTTATTTTCTTGCAGCAATGTTCTTCCTGTGGGAAAATTTGTTTTACCGACTACATTCTTTGGTTTCACAGAGTGAGATTTAAAATAAGATTATGGCAACATATATAGAAGAGGTGACCAGATTGGTGATTTTACCTTCCTTGGCGCCAAATTTAACAGAAAAATACTATACCATTGAGAAGGATCTATATTACCGATCATTCTAGAAATTATCTTGAGGCTATGTAAAGCTCCTTTGAACCAAAGGTCGAATTTCTTCAGAGAAATCAGCCAAGATCAGAACCCGTTTGCTCGTTGACAGTGATAAAAGAGAGAGAAAGATTTTTATCTATATGATTTCCTACCTGTAGAATTGTTCTAACTTCTAACAATAGTTTCTGAAACTTCCTAAGGCTTGCTTATAACAAATGCGCTTTACATTATTGAAAATGATTTAGAAGGTACCTTCATAAACAGAAAATTTACGGCAGAGTAGCAATTACCTAGCCACTTGTCACAAATGCCAATGCCTAGTGTCATCTAAAGTGGTGTTTTCTCAAAACCTTGTCAATTGATGTCGAAGAAAGTACACTGCAGGACAATTGCTAAGGACGGATAACACTATCATCCATAGAAACCACAAAATGAAAGAAAGCAAAATGTGGAAAATTCGAATAAGTGCGGGATATTAGTAAGAAGTATGAGTATGCAGATTTTTTTCCACGTCTTGTTATCACGTGATAGCGTTCATAAGAGCTCTAAAGGTTTTGACGCGTGTGGACAGTTGTTGTTTCAAGTCAAAGTTTTACAGGAAAGATTTAATAGACGAAGTTAAAATTTTTGTCATGTCTTCCCGACATCACATAGAGGATGTTATGCATGACCGAATTATTGGAAAGATCGAAGAAGGGCGAAAAATAACAGATGTTGCCAGGGAGTTCGACATCGCTCACAGCGTTGTTTCACGGCTGTGGAAGTCATTTAAAACTACTGGAATGTGTAGTAGACGGCACGGGGGAGGTCGTGTTAGAAGTACGATGCCTGCAGAAGACAGATATATCGTCCTATCAGCAAAATGGAACAGGTGCACCACAGCTCAGCAGGTGGCAAATCAGTTTCTGGCTGCCTCAGGAAAGCAGATCTCCCGAAAAACTGTTGCCAGACGTTTGAGAGGAGGAGGACAATACGCACGCAGACCTGTTGTGTGTGTCCCATTGACCAGACAGCACCGTACTGCTCGTTTGCAATGGTGTCGTGAGCATCACAATTGGACTGAACAAGACTGGGCATGCGTACTATTCTCAGATGAGAGTAGGTTCAGTCTGTCATCGGATTGTAGACGCCAACTGATCTGGCGCGAGAGGGGTACTTCTTATCGTCCAGAAAATATCCAGAAAAAGGACCGATATCCGACATGCAGTATCGTAGTGTGGGCCGGCATCATGATCAATGGCCGCACGCGCCTACATGTGGTTGCGAATGGGACTATGAAGGGCCAACGATACATTGATGAAGTTGTACTTCCTCATGTTCGTCTTTTCCGTGGTGCTGTCGGTGATAAATTTGTTTTTATGGATGACAACGCAACATGTCATCGAACACTCACTGTTCAGGATTGTCTAGACAGCGAGGGTATTCAACGTCTCGTATTGCCAGCGCGTTCTCCAGATCTAAACCCCATTGAAAATGTGTGGGATGCTTTGGGGAGGCAAGTTTCTGGTCGAAACTATCCTCCGACAAACAAGAACACCCTCATCCGTGCACTCACAGAGGAATGGGATAAATTGCCTCAAAGACAGCTGGATAATGTTGTGCAAAGTATGGTACGACGTGTGGAATGTTGCATCACACTCCATGGTGAACATATCCCGTATTGATACCTTTCTTTAAGGTGCCTGCTGACTTTTAGATGCATTGTTTCATTTCTCCGTACGCCAGTGTTCTCAAAGTGTGGGGTGCGCCCCCCTGGGGGCGCAATAACCCTGCAAGGGGGGCGCGAGCATATCGAAAATTTAATGATTTTTTAAAAAAAATAACCGGAAAGAAGTGAAACAAAATACTTTTTCCATAATAAAAGAAACACACAACAACACTGATATAATTTATGTTTATCATCTGGCGTTCTTCTGTTTTAACATAAAATATTACTCGTTAAAAGAAAAAACGAAACTCAGACCCTGAGAAAAATTCTAAGAAGTTAAACATTTCATCACTGTAATTATTATTGAAAAACTGTATATTAGTTGTAGAAAGAAAAGGAAGACATGATTCACTTTTCAGCCAGGCAGCATAATACACTTGCTGGTCATTTATTTGATTGACCTTCAAACTTACTGGTAGGGTTTCTACATTAGTTCCATCCCATCTTTTATGTATTTGTTTTTCGCATAGGGAAATTGTAAATAATGAAGAGTTTTACGATATTTGGAAAATGATTGATTTTTGAAGGATTATGTGGCTAAGACTTATTTTTTACGAGTAATCTCAAACATATAAAGCATAGTGAAAAACGTCATAATCCTTTTTAGAGCATCCGTATTTTTTTTAATACACTTATAACCAGGCAGCGGTGGTGTGGGGCATCTGTGATCTGTATTGAAGGAAGTTGAAACTGATGCATATTATTCATGATTGAGAAACACGATGAACATGAAACGAAAGGAAAATTTTCAATGGCTTCCTAAAGAACTCCATCAACTGAAATATGAAGCCATAAGTGTACCACAAGGTTCAGTTCGACTTGTCAAAAAGACATAAGAAAGAAAAAGTTCAACTTGCAATTTGTTGATCACCAAAGGTGTCACGAGTTCAAGCCCAGTACCACTAAAGACCCGTCGTGAAAGGGAGAGGTGCACGTTAAATCTGTAAAGAGCTCAAACGTCCTCTTGTTGGAATGGTGTGGTAGTTAAAAGAGGCCAGCTCAAGTATCGTCCTCGTCAACCATGGTTCAAAATTACGAGGTCCGTCTCTAAAAGCCCTCGTGTAGCTGAACAGTGCGACGTTAATATTCGCTCACTCGATCATGAATGCTCATTAAAACTACAATTACTTGAACAAAATATGACAGCTTTGCCAGCAAGTAACATTTCTGTAATATTAGTGAAAAGTATCTTTGCTTTTCGTCCTTTATTAAGGTCTTTCACTTGTCAATCATTTTAGTTCAGTTTTATTAGACTTTTTCTCAAATCATGAAAGAAAGATTGAACATTCCTTGAAAGCCGGTAAGTATACTTTCTCTTAATTAAATTATTCACTGGAATTTTCCAATTTGTATCGTGTAGAGTAAAAATAATTATAAATAAATGATTGGGGTGACTGAGTTCCCCCGCACTACCATCAGCGTTAGTATCGAGTGCACGCCTGCTCCCGGGTTAAAACATTTTGAAGTCTTCTCGCTTTAAATATTAAAAAGTAACACAATTATTATTCATGGGAATTTTATATTCTTTTTCATTACTTAACATTAATTCTAAATGCTAATTCTGTGATGCTTAAATTTACAGTTCTTTTAAACAGTTATTTACAATTATAGCATTTATCTAAAAAAAATCATTTTATATTTTTGTATACAATGTCGTGCACGCAGTTTTACTCTCCTTACAGTTCAGCTATTATATCAAGAGAATAATGTTATATTTTTTTAAAAAATTAACTCATGCAAAGAGCTGGTGTTTCAGCCAGTATATGTTTAATGTATCAGTACTGAAGAAGGTATTATATAAATAATTTCTTAATACTAAATTAATCTAAGTTTAATAATTATCAGTGACTTCCATGGGCTTGTCTTGTAGAGCAAAGTTTTTCAAAGAAAGGTTTAATATCAGATATTGACACTGAGTTATTTTTCTTTATTTAGCTGAGATCTATATTTTGTCTTCAAAGCAGCCACCGCAGAAAATCCTGTTTAACATAGGTAGGATTTTCAAAATGGTAATAGTATACGAAGTGCTTTTGTTTTCAGTGCAGAAATTATGATTGAAAATAGGGTCGCCAGTATTGAAAGTTTGAGAAACACTGGTGTACTATAAAAATAATTATAAAAAAAGGATTGGGGTGACTCAATAACCCCGCTGGACCATTAGTATCGAGTGCGCACCTGCTTCAGGGTTAAAACATGTTGAAGTCTTTTCGCTTTAAATATTAAAAATAATACAATTATTCTTCATCTGAATTTTATATTATTGTTCATTATTCAGCATCAATTCTAAATGATAATTCTGTAAGGCTTAAAATTATAGTTCGCTTTAAACTAATTATGCTTTGAGCAATCATTTAAAAAAATCATTTTACATTTTTGTAAACATTGTCGCGCACTTGGCTTTACTCTCCTTACAAAATTCAGCGATTATTTCAATAATGTTTTATTTTCTTATAAATGAACTCGTGCAAAGGGCGGGTACTTCAGCCGGTATACTTTTAATGTATCAGTGCTCCATAGTAGTTTATAACTAATTAAGTAATTAATACTAAATTAAGAACAAGTTTAATAAGTATAAACGACTTTCTTGGGCTTGTCTTGCAAAGCAAAGTTTTTATAAGGAATGCTTATGATTAGAAATTGACCCTCTGAGTTCTTTTTCTATATTTAGCAGATATCTATATTTTGTCTTCTAAGCAGCCACCGTATTTTGCAATAAGTCCAATTTAAAAATTAGAGAAAGGAAAAGTAACACACACAATAATTATCCTATTATTTTATTTATTTATTTATTACTTAAAAGTAGTATACAAAATTTAATACTTATGTTACTAATTTGTATGGTTTTAAATTAAGATCGCCTTTTGTAGCTTTAGCATCAAAGTTCATTATTATTGCATTCAGTGCATTATTAATGTATAAGGGGGGCGCGATAAAAATTGTGATCGAAAAGGGGGGCGCCAGTATTAAAAGTTTGAGAAGCACTGCCGTACGCCGATCAAATGAACATTTTTTTTCAGATGTTTCACAGCTTTTGTACTTTCCAGAACAATAAATATTCTTTATTCTAATATCTGAACAGTGTGGCAACTATAATTTATCCTACTAGGTCTCATGTCTCGCTTAATGTTATGCTACATAGAAATTTGTGATCCGTCCTTAGCAATTGTCCAGCAGTGTAATATGCTCTGACGAATCGTCGTTCACAATTTTCCCATCAAAAGGATGGATGTACGTTTAGAGAAGACCTGCACAAGAGTATGTGATGGTGGTTATCTCTTTCCAACTGTGAAGCATGGAGATGGATCTGCCATGATATGAGCAGCAAGGTTTTCTGCTAAACTAATTGTAACACTGAAAAAGGAAGGATCACTAAGAAGAATCATAGAGAAATTTTAGCTGACTTGGGCCATCCATTGATGCAAACTTTATTTCCTGCAGAAGAGGGAATTTTCCAGGATAATAATGCACTTATCCATGCATCCGGACTTGTTCAATCATGGTTTGATGATTACGAGGATGAAGTGAAACATCTACCTGGGCCCGCACAGTTACCCAACCTTAATATAATTCAACCGTTATTGTGAATTCGTCAGCCAACGTTGACTTCTGAGACTATAATTTGTATTTTTTTCAAAATATTATTTTATTGTGTTATGGTTTTGGTAAAATGTTTATTTCTCATTTATGTAATAATTGCTTATTAATAGGTCCAATAGATGGCACAGACTGCTTTTGAGATTTGTACATAAGAGGCAGATAATTTGTTTGTTAGTTCTTTTGGTGACTTTAGTATGTTAAGCTCTGTTTATGTTGTTAATAAAGATTAAAAGTAAAAGGTCTTGTAATTCTTTTAGTATTTACCTGGTAAGGTAATACTAATACAAGAAGTAATACTCTTGCTTCACGGATTCTGGTGAGTGAGGATGTATCTGCATTTTAAAACCTGCACCAGTGTCGGGTATACATTTTAATAGTTCTGGGTGTTGGCCGTGAATTTTTGGGTCAGAAATTTAATTCGAAATTTGAGCCCTAACAGTTATGGTCTATTTTAGAGCATTTAATACGGAATTGATATTCTACATTGACATCTCTCCCCAAAATTCTACAATATATTCACGAAGAATGGCACAGTATTCCGCAAAACATTATTCAGCACTTGTGTGAATTGATTCCAATGCGAATTCTAGATGTATTACATGTCAAAGATGGTCCTACATCATACTACTACAGGATTCTTTATAAATCTAAAATATTTTCATTATTTTGATAACCACCTGTACGCCAATTTGTCTTCGAGTAGTCATTTGTTCGTCCTTTTCCATTAAAAATGAATGAATTGCAATAAATGAATTAAGTGAATAAATAATTAGGATCATTGAATGTCTTTTCCCACTCAAATTTCCAACCAATTTTATTGACCGACAGTATCCATCGTACTTACAACGATAGTACACTAATAGTATACAGACAAAAAATGAATATGGGCTGTTTTCAATACGTTACGAACCTAAACATTTATTTCAGACAAGGGGAAGGTGTATTAGTTTAAATATGGAGTATAGGCAATTAATTTGATCATATCCATTACACACATTGCACGGTCTGGCAGAACTGTTTTGTTTGGTTTTTCAGTGGAGAAGAAAACATCTTCCCTTGCATAATAAAGTTAAGAGCTTCTTGATGTTACACTAAAAAACATGAATTAATTTTCATTAAATTCGACATAAGTCATGCCATAAAATTTTCGTAATGGTCATTATTTCACAACAATATAGAACTTATACTTCTCAGATATCAAATCCTTATTTTACCGGTCAGAATTAAATGCAAAAGAATTATTTGTTAAAGGAAAGGGATTCTGATTTATAAATTTTATTATGTGAAGGCGAGAGAAAAAACACGAGTAGTTTTCTTAATGGATATGTGCGTTAAAAATAATGTGTTTTAACTGGTGCAAAAATTACATCATATTCATTATTCACAGCCAGAAATTTGTAATTGCTATGCGTTGCACCATTAAGGTATTGAACGAAGTAAAAAAAATAAATAGCTGGCAGTTGGAATGCTAAAATCGTATTTTTTTGACAATTTGATATTTTTACATTGTCAAATTGTATAGATTTTAACCTTTCTAAAAATATCTTACTTTAACCTCTAGGGTAATTAGAAGCCCTTAAATCCTATTTTTAAATAATCGTTTAAACTGGGCCACACCCATTTGAATGGCGAAAAATGTAAGCAAAGTACTTCGATTTTGATTAAAAGTTGAATGTCTGATATAAACCAAAACATGTATCTTTTATTGTAAAATGAGTTTATTATTTTATTTATTTACTAGCCTATCAGAAGCCTTACTGTATACATCAAAATGAATTTATCTCAAAATGTAAATTTTGGTGTTTGTTGTACTTTTTCTCAGAAACTACTGTTCATAGGTATGTAAATTGTTTATGATATGACTAATATATACTAAAATGAGCATGTTATAAAAAAACTCAAAAATTTACTTTTTACAAATATTTTATGTGAAAAATGGGTCAAATTTTGCAATATTAGAAAAAATACTTCATAAATTATAAAAAAAATTCAAAATTAGCTAAAAGCTCATTTCAGTATGATGAGAAAAGCGCACTTTAATTGTATGAAAAATTTCAAGTATGTACGTTTAATATATTTTGAGAAAAAGTAAATAGAAAACAGCCAATTTAACATTGTCGGAATATATATAGAGAGAGGTTTCCAACTCCTCTTAAACCGAATAATTTAATGTGTTTCAAGCTTAGTTTTTGAAAAAGCTTATATTATAACGTCTTTCCAAACCAAATACAATACACGATTAGAACTTTTCATTTCGAATCTTAAGCTTTCCAGTTTAAGAATAAAGAACAAATTTGTGATTTGATTATTAAAGAATAGGTCTTGTTTCTTGTTTACTCAAAAGTATTAAAAAATGTTTTTGACTCATGTCAAAAATACAATCAAACCTATAAACAAAAAATTTTGCGTTGATGTTTCCACATTTTTTTTGTTTTACAAAATAGCAAAGAACTATTTTTTATTGTAATGTTTATTAAATAACAGGATATTTTCGTCTTATTTGTGTAATTCTACAGAAAAACAGACCTATGGTTTTGTAACACATTTATAGTTAGCAATTATTTCACAATATTGCATGAAAGTCTAAAAATAAAGTATTATTTTAAAATGATAAAGGGATAAGAAATAAATAATTTTCTTTATTTAAGTAAAAGTTGTCCGATGAACCAAAACATTTTAAGAGGATATTAGATAAGAAGTTGTTTGTTAACTTTACATTTTCTCTATATCCTATGTGAAAAAATTAATTTCTTTACACGTTGAATTTGTCTAAATGCGTATGATTTTCAAAACTCTAATAATGTACTCTTTCTGCTTATATTTTAATGAAATTACTCTAGTTTGATTAATTATTCATAACAAAAGAGGTTTTAGAATAAAAATGTTGTTTTTATAGGGATTATATGAGCACCAGATATATTATTTAATTCATTAATTCATTGAATCAAAATGTGTTTTTAAGACGAGCTACTTCCTATTTCCAGGAAATAAGCGGAAATTCCAGCTTCAGAGAAAATAGAAGATTAAAAGCTTAGAATTTCAAAAAGAAAAATTTAATAATCCAATGTTCAATAATTAATTAATTTTAATTGACAAAATATCACTTTTCGAAAAAAATGGCTTCCGATACTTTTCCTGCTAATAAAGGAAATGTCCTTGTTTATTTTTGGTCCTTTGCAAGTGATACTGGGCCTTGAATTTTTTGAAAGAAAATAAAATTAAATTAAATGGTTACATAACTTTTTTGCTAATTAAATGTATTAATTAAAACAAAGTTTTTGAAATGTATGAACAAAAGCAAACAAAATTCTTCTATTAATTGGTATATTAATTTTTTTCGGAATTCTATGAGCTTCATTCATTATTTTACAGAATTCTAAAAATTTAATTTAAGAATTCTGCTTCAAAAAAAGGCTTTATAGCAGCGTTTCTTAAACTGTGGGGTGCCCCCCCTTGCGGGGCGTGATAACTCTACAAGGGAAGGGGGCGCAAGCATATTGAAAAGTTGAAAAAACTAAAGATTATTCAAAACATTATTAATTTACTAAAAGTAAGCAAACAAAATACTTGCTGATATGATAAAATATAAAATACACATTTACACTGATATAATACAATTAAAAAAAAAAAAGTATCTGTACTCTACACAATGTATTTTATTATTAATTCAACGATACTAAGTTAAGATCAAGTTTGACAATTACCAATGACCCCATGGGCTTGTATTAACACTTATCTTGATGATTTGTACGGTTTATAATTAATTCCTTAGCTGACGATTAAAAGTTACGTGGTTCGGTCCCCAATGCCACGGTTTTCCCCGTAGACGCGCGTATTGTGATGGGGGGTTTCGAGGGGGGGAGAAAAGGAATAAATAAGCAAAATCCTCTGTAATAAGTAAATCATTTGCAAAGACTGTCAAGGTCCTTTTGATGTATTCCAAAGGCTTAAGAATAATTTTATAAATATCATTGCGCAGAAAAGATCGTACTTCGGAAAGACGTACATATACGTCCAGAAGATTAATGCTTTGGCTGAGCGAGACGTTTATATACGTCAAAGACACATAATGTGTTAAACTCGTACTACACCCACACACTACTCACAACACAACACACACACACAAAACACACAACACACACACAAAACACACAACACACACACTGTAGCTTTAGTGTAAAAGTATAGTATTATTGAATTCAATACAATGTTATTGTATGGAGGGGAGCAAGATGAAAATAATGATTGAATATTGGGTCGCGCGAGTATTGATAATTTGAGAAGCTTTTTGTTACAGAATGAAATATAGCCTTTATATTAAAATTATTTCATTAATACCCAAGATTACAAACATATCTATATTTTTATCAGTTATAAATATTTTAATAATAATTTATACGTTGATCAGAGTAAGAAACTGATTTTTCAAAATGTACATAACATGTTGCGTCTTTTTCTGCTTTCTTGTTATTAATTATATAACTATTTAATTTGTTCATTGTTTAAAAGTATCCAATGTAATGTAACATGATATACAAATTAAGAAGGATTGAAATGCACTGAAAGCACAAAAAATCAAAGACAAACGCAAATATAAACAATTAAGAGAGAGAGATTAAGATTAAAAATCAGATTTTTTTAAAGTGTTTATATCGGAGCTTATTGCTGTAATAAGGGGTTTGTAGTTCGCGTATGAAGCCAAAGATTAATTTCAAACCGTATGGATTCTGACTGACAACCGTGCCTCAGTTCAGCATCTTTCTCTCTCTCATTAGACATCTATTGGGGATCAGTCTAGCTTTGATATCCTAAATCTTTTTGATCGGATTTTTTCTAATTATAGTTTACATTTTCAGTGGGTCCCATCCCAAGTAGGGATTGACGGCAATGAAGAGGCCGATTTCTTGGTCAGCACTGCGGCTCAGGATAAGGTCTCTTACGCGTTCAGTGGATTATCTTCCCTTTTACAATGCTTCTCAAACTTTAAATACTGGCGACACACTTTTCAATCATAATTTTTATCGAGCCCCTTTATACAATAATAGTGTATTGGATGCAATAATAATGCACTTTGACGCTAAAGCTACAATACGATCTTAAATATAAACAGTAAAAATTAATAAGGTAAGTATGTTAAATTTTGTAAATGATATATAATTTTCAGTAATATATATATATTATTTTTCTTTCTTAAAGTTTTAAATTGGAATAAGTGCAAAATGGGGGGGCTCCTTTGAAGACGAAATACAGATATCAGCTATATATAGAAAAAAGTACTCAGAGTGTCGTAACCTTCCAGTCGTAACCAGTTGTATATGTATATATATATATATATATATATATATATATATATATAAACCTTCCTTTGAAAAATTTTCCTCTGCAAGACAAGTCCATGGAAGTCGCTAATACTTAATAAACTTGCGCTTAATTTAGTATTAATAAATTAATTATCAAATACCTTGTGCAGCACTGATACATTAAAAGTATACTTAATTTAGTATTAATAAATTAATTATCAAATACCTTGTGCAGCACTGATACATTAAAAGTATACTTAATTTAGTATTAATAAATTAATTATCAAACACCTTGTGCAGCACTGATACATTAAAAGTATACTGTCTGAATTATCCGCTCTTCATACGAGTTCATTTTTTAAAAAAACTAAAACATTCTTGATATAATAGCTGAATTGTCAGGAGAGTAAACCCAATTGCGCGACAATGTTTACGAAATTGTAAAAAGATATTTCAAAATGAATGCTCATATTATAATTAGTTTAAGCGAACTGTAATTTTAAGCCTCACAAAATTAGAATTTAGAATTAATGTTAAATAATGAAAAAAACATAAAATTCCGATGAAGAATAATTGTGCTATTTTTAAAATTTAAAGCGAGGAGTCTTCCAAATGTCTTAACCCGGGAGCAGGCACACACTCGATTCAAACGTTAATGGTCACCCCAATCCTTTTTTTTATAATTATTTTTATTTTAAACGATACAAATCTTAATTCCAGTGAATAATTCATAATTAAGAGAAATTATACGTACTACTTTCAAGGACTTTTCAATTTTTCTTTGGTAACAAATTAGCAGTTTTGTCAGAATTAACGATTTCGTTAGATGTGCGCCCGCGTGACCACTTCCGGATTCAAAGTGTATTCAATATAATAATATGGATATTACTGCTAAAAATGTGTAAAACGTTTTTCATTATGCTTTATATGTTTGAGAATGCTCATAAAAATAAATCTTAGCCAAGTAATCCCTCAAAGTGTGATCTATGTGCTTTTCCAAATATCATAAAACTCTTTTACATGGAAAAAAGTGCAGCAGAAATACATTTACAACTTCCCTAAATGAAAAACACATAATAGAGGGGTCGTAACTAACCGTACCAATAACTTCGAAGGTCAAACAGATGATCAACAAATAAGCTGATCTGCCTACAGTTGTTATGTACAGCATTTAAAAAATAATAACAGCATTTAAAAAATAATAACAGAATTTTTTGTCTTCCTAATTTTTTTCGATTCTGGGTCTGGGTTTTTTTTTTCTCTGAAAGAATAGTGTTTTAGGTTTAAAAAGAATATGTAATAAAAAATCTATCATCATGAGATTACAGCAAATTAAATAAAAGTTTTTTTTATTTGGTTATAGGATCAAAGATAGCTGATTAGGTATTGAAGACGTAATATCGCCAGATGATATACATATAAATTATATCAGTGTAAAAGAGCATTTTTCATTATATCAGAAAGTATTTTGTTTTACTTCATTCCAGTAAATTAATTATTTCTTAAATATTTTATTTTCGATATGCTCGCGTCCCCCCATGGGGGCGCCCCACAGTTTGAGAAACGCTGCCTTAAGAAGATTGATCTCAATCAACTTAAAGAACTCCTCCTAGTGTCATCCTTGGTACTTCGGAAGAAATAAAGGACGTTCATTCAGGCTTATGCCTAGGAAATATCAGACTGCCTTTTCGCACTTTGTAAGCGGTCAAATATAAAAGTTCTCACTTTTTGTCAGTGTTACAAGATATTCCTGGTATGAAACTGGTGTTATATCGAACACTGGTTCCTCCTACCCACATCTTGACTTGTTTGGATTTTAAAAGGGAAGAAATCCTTCAAGACCCTCGTCTGTTCTTAGACTTTCTTAAAATTTTGCGAATCATGGAGATGAAAATCTACAATTTCCAACAACAGACTTAAGATGATTAAAATATTAATTAAAGCATAATTTTCACTTTAATTTAGGGAAATTGCAAAACCTAATATAAGAGTAATTTTCTTATGAAAATCACATTTTGTTAATTATTTCATTGATTATGTATTAACGTCAAACTCAGTAGCAACTCTAGAGCAATTGGCGATGAACAACGATGTGCCAAGGTCAAAAATCACATTTTTTAGCTTCAAACATCAAATGGGACTCTGGTATACTTATAAGCATGCCAATAATCGAAAAGAATGTCACGTCATTCATAATCATCTTAATAAAGAAACGTTAAGTAATACAATAGAGAAATATTTCTAAAACTGTGGGGCACGTCCCCCTTGGGGGTCGTAGTAATACAAGAAGAAGGTCGAAAACAAAAGATGATTTTAAAAAATTATTAATTTACTGAAAGTAAACAAACAAAACACATTGACATAATAAAAAATAAAATACACATTTGCACTGATATAATACACATATAAATATATCAGTACTGTGCGGTGTATTTTATGATTAATTTAAAAATACTAAATTAAGAACAAGTTTTCATTAATTTCCAGTGACCACATGGGTCTCTCATATATAAAATCATAGGTAAAAATGAACACTCCTTGATAATTTGTACGGTTTATAATTAATCCCTTAAATGCCGATTAAAAATTACGTGATCTCCCCAATGCTATCGTGTAACAGGTAGGCGAGCGTATGTGGTGTATTCGGAGGAAGGGTAGAAAAGGAATAAATTAGCAAATCCTTTGAAATAAGTAAATCCTTCGCAAATTCAGTCAAGGTGATTTGATTGCATCCCAAATCTTTCGGAATAATTTTATTCACAGCAGTTCACAGAAAAGATCGTACTTCGGAAAAAGATATATATCCGTCCGGGGCAATTAATGCACTGGTTGAGCGACACATTTATACACGCCGACGGCACTTAAGAGGTTAAAGTCGTGTTGTACGTTTAGCGTCAATATATAGTACTATTTAAATCAATTCATTGTTATTGTATGGAAGGGGCGATGAAAATTATGACTGAATTTCGGGTCGCATATAATGAAAATTTGAGAACAGAGATTAAAGAGAAAATGCTGCAATAGAGAAAAAAGAATTAGGCCTTATGGATAAATTCAACAAGATTGTCTTTGCTTATATGTTTGCTTTATCTGATTTAAAATACTTCCATCTTAAAACTACATGAAGATTACCTATTGATTGTTTATTAACAGTGCTCTCTAAAGCGACACGGTTATTGGAGATGGATCCCGTTATTTTTAGCCACAGTCACATGACGATGAGCTAGCACTCCACACTTTTTCTTACGATAACGAAAGAACTTCGAACCTCCACACATTTATGGTATCCGACTACGTTCGAAACCTTGATTTTAAAAAGGTGCATAAATGGATAATTTTCATAATATTTAGTGTCACTTAGATTAGAATACATGTATAAAAATGTTTTAAGTACACATTTTGACAAAACATTATTTAAATACAATATTTCGGCTAAAAATTAACTTAAAATAGCATTTTTTTCAAAATGTTCTCCTTTTGTCAAAAATGCTTTTATTGTAATAATATTTTGCCTGTATATAACTCAGATCTCTGTACAGAGGCTCAACTATGAATTTTGAAACATTCACAATATTTTCAGATTTACGACCATTTGAAATAATTATCGTCGTTTTTTTTCTTTAAATTTCTCCCTCTGTTGTCGTAAAGCATGGATAAACCCACTTCTAAGTTATATATTTCAAAAATTCTAGTTGGGCCTCTGTAGAGAGGTCTCAGCTATATGCATGCAAAATATTATTATAATAGAAGCATTTTTCACAAAAGAAGAATATTTTGAAAATGGGTCATTCTATGTTCATTTTTTGTAAAAATATTGTACTTAAGTAATTTTTTTTATTGTAATTACTATTCTTAAAACAATTTTATATACGTTTTCTAATCTAAGTGACACTAAATATCATAAATACTATCCATTTATACGCTTTTGCAAAATCACGGTTCCAAACGTAGTCATACACCTTAACGTAAATCTCGATCAACTTCTGAACACAATGGATACCCAATAACATAGGGATTCAAATCCACAGCTCGTCGAAAGCAATGCCAGCCACGAACTCGCAACCATGATCTCTTGACTACAGAAAATGCATCTTTTATCTGTAAGTCTAGTCAAAAATGGCGGGAACACTTAATTGAACTGATACTTAATTTACACATAATGAGTAAGTGAACCTTTCTCAACGTCGCAATAAAAAGAAACGCGAGTGCTAATGGTGACGGACCTTTGCTCCGTCCACAGAGATCATATGAGTAGTTGTACTTCCATTTGCCACTTCGTATATAAACGCAGATTTCTGGAGATTTTCTTCGTCTATTGTCCTTCATAATGTAACCTGCGGAAGCTCATGCTAATCTGTTTCTTTGTTGTGCCGTCAATATTTCTTTTGTATTTAAGATCAACAATAAACTGAATTATCAATGACTGCTTCCTCGTCAATATCATCAAATACAACATCAAACATTTAAATAATGATCTTATTAAGGAATCCTTTCCACTCGCGCCAAATTAGGGTACTCAAAATATTATACGTAATATTTTAAGTACCATAATTTTACGCGAGGGTAAGAAATAATTATAATATAAATGTATATATATAATATAATATAAAAATAGATATATTTATATTCGTAACACATTTTAAGTAAAACTTATGTGATGCAAAATGAATGCAGTATTTCGTCACCATTTCTTAGTCTATAGGATAAATAGAGGAAACAAGTAGATTCTCTGTCTCGTTTGTTTTAGAGGTCCGGCTAATGATATTTAAAGCTGTGAGTGATTTACATGCCTGGTCTCGTACCATTTTGTATGATGGGTCAAAGTTATGGTATGGTTTCCCCGTGTATGTGATGTGAAAGGTAATCCGGTATAGCCGGAGGTATTTGAGGTGGCATAGTTGACGCCATCTTCTGCTTCTTCTTCCACATCATACGTTGGTTCTGGAACCAGATTTTAATCTGTCTCACACTGAGGCACAAGGCATGGAAAATTTCGATCCTTCTTCGGCAGTTACATATCGGTTGAAATGGATCTCTTTCTACAGCTCCACGGTTTGATTTTGAGTGTAGGAGGCTCTCTGGCGTTTGATCTCTCCCACTGAATTCACATCTTTTTGACCAACGTGCACTTTTCTCATCCAGGGATCTATCTGCGGTTGATTGTTTTGGAAAGCAATGACTTTCTGATAGTGTTGCGAAATATGCTGCGGTGATGACGAATGTTGCGGACTCAAATCTTTAGGAGATGAATCGGGACTCAGACGTCGATTTGTCGACGACTTTGAAGTCAGTGTTGGAGACTCACCCTGATCTGGACTTTCGGAGAAAGGAAACTGCTGCTGGTCGTCGATAGATCCTGCGGCGAAACTATATTGACCGTGTGGGGGTTGGAATACTTGCAGTCCGGCACGGGAGTCACGGAGAATGTCGGAGTTTGTTGACTTTGGTTACTGATGGAATGGCAAAGTCTGCTGCTGAGAGCAGCTGCTGAAATAGTGAGGGTCGACATTTTGTGACTGCAAATGTTGATAACAAGGAGCCTCGTATGTTTGCGGCTGAACCGGTGTCTAGGGTCGGTTAAAACAACTCCCGTATTCCTGAACCGGTGGCGTGTAATAGTCCTGATGATGATGATTGTGAATTTTAATAGCGCAAGGCCTAACTTTGGCCAAGCTGCGCCTAGTAATAGTCCTGAACCGTCGAATCTTGCATAGCTTGACTGTAACACGACGTCAGCGAATTGACTAACTGATAGGATTTGTAGAGCGCGACTATAATTCTGCCAGTATTCCCTAACGATTTTTTATGAATCAAAGCTTATACTGTTTGCAAGGAAACCTCCAACAAACAAAATAATTTGCAGCAATCTTAATTTTATTTTTAGTGATGATTCGGGGTATCCTTCATTGAAAAATACTTGGCGTAGTGCGGCAACCAAGTGCTAATTTTAGCCATTCATATAACCCACCATTGGTAACAAAAACGAGTTTCTCCGTATCGTCTGGATGTAATGTTATGTGCCAATAACCCGATACCATGTTTAATTTTCAAAAATAAGTAATTTGAGCTGATTTATCTATAAGTGTTTTAATTAAAGAAAAAGATTAGTGATTTGGTTATTTATGAAAAGTTAAAATATCCCAATTCTAGGAAACCTTCTCCAACATTTAGTGGCCCATATAAAATTCTCAGAAAATATCTGACGTCTATTACGAAATAAATAAAACAAATGCTCATACGAAAGGAGTCAGAAAAAGTGCATGTTTCAAAATTACGAAAGTACCATGCACCTAAAAATTTAAGGTTAAATCATGAATAAGTTGTATATAGTATGTTTTTAAAATATGATTATATTGTATTGTACTGTATTACATATAGTGCTGATTAAATTGTGTTAATATTACAGAAATTGTAACTCTTCAAGACTGAGAGATGAACTATGTTCTAAAACGTAGCTGATATCACAAATATGGTTGTAAAAACTCAAGACTTCTTTTTCTGTATAAAGCTACTAAATGCATGTTACAAAGTGAGGAAAAACTAGCTTCGTAAAATTGTTGCATTAATTAATGCGCATAGTTGAAAAAATGTTGTGTTATTTTATAGGCTATATAATATGTGTGTTCCAAAATTTTTATACTATTATATATACTAGAGAAGGTTCTGATTGTTATTTTGTGTACTGAAGGGCTAGAGAATGGGTAATACTTTTTTTAAACACTGGTTCAGTGGATTTTTTAAAGAGGGGATGTAACATAAAAATAGATATTTATATTCGTAACCTTTAATGTAATACTTACATGATACAAAATTAATGCAATATTTCGTCTCTTTGCCTTTCCAAACACTAAACCTTCTCTATAGACTTAGTACCACCTCTGTCTAGAAACACAGAATCAGTAGAGTCTTGGAAAACCCAGTAAATCATGGCTTTGGGGGACTTTCTCTGTTCTGTTTCTGGGTCGCTGAATTATGACATATGAGGGTTGGGGCATAAGTCATGGCAACTATTTTTTTTCTTGTAGATACGTGAACGTATCACAAACGTATATGTGTCATGTGGAAGTTCTGCAGGCATAGTGTGTATGCAGAATAACAGATGACTCTGAGATATCTGATAGTAGGGCAGCAAGGGCTGTGAAATCAGTCAGTTGGAGAGTGTTGTATGAGATGGAAGTAGCCCGTGTTGGGCAGCGTGCTTACATCAAAATAGCCGTTCTCCGAGGGAGAAATGCGATGGAATGTCACAGTAAATTAGTGAAATCCCTTGGGAATAATGCCCTACCATACCATACATTAGCACGGTGGGTAGGAAAGTTTCAGCAAGAACATGTGTCAAGCAGTGATGAGCAACGTTCGGGACGACCGGTCAGTGTGCGGACCGACTTTGCACGTGACGTCATTGAGCAGCTCATGGAAGAAGACAGACGCTGGATGCTACTGGAGTTAGAGAGGACTAGTGGCATTGAGAAACGCACTGTACCCAGGATATTGCGTAATGAGCTACATCTACACAAAATCGCAGCGACGTGGGTACCGCATACCCTAACGGAAGTTCAAAGGTTGTTGCACCATGCAATATACTCCGACCACTTTACACGCTGGCAACAGGACGGCGATCAATTCTTGTCACGAATAATCGCCATCGATGAATTTTAGGCTAGTGCATACGAGCCAGAACTGAAACGTCAGTCCACGGAGTGACGTCAGGCTGGATCACCAAAGAGGCAGAAGGTCCGTCAGAATCTTTTCACAGTCAAATTGATGGTCATCGTCACGTATGACATCAGGAGAGTCATTGTTTACCACTTTATTCCTCATGGTAGAACAGTGACCGCACAGTACTACAGAGACTTCCTGGTGCGACAGGTACGACCAGGTGTTCATAATAAGCGTCCGGATCTTGTGGAACATGCAATAATCCTGCTTGACAATGCACGATCTCATAAAGCAGAGTGTGTATGGCAGGTACTCCGACGTTGGGGATGGGAATAATTGCATCACCCACCGTATAATCTCGACATTTCACCCTTTGACTTCGAGCTCATTCCCAAGATTAAGAAACCAAAAGTGGTAGGCGGTGTGCAACACGAGAGGACATTGCTAATATTGTGCGCAAACAGGTGACCCGATTCACATATGGTGCGGAAAATGTTGATGTTGATGTTATTCAGCGTCCTCAACATCGTAGGCCGTGTTTGGTGACAGTAGCAGGGGACTACATTGAGGTTATTTAAACCCAGGTTTTTTCATGTCAACTTTATGTGTACGGTGCTGTCATTTCATTTGCACCGTAAAGGCGACATTTCCCTGTTTACTACCATAATAAATTAGTGTGTTACGATATTTCAGTGCTATTCATTGCTCACACATGTAGTTAACCCCTTGTCATTTCGTCTGTATAAGTCACAATTTCCAATCGGACTGGTATCGTCAACAAAAAAATAGTTGCCATGACATTTGCCTCAACCCTCGTATATATATATATATATATATATATATATATATATATATATATATACTGCTAGACAATTGCTAAGAACGGATCACAAATTGCGATGTAGCATAACATTAAGCGAAACATGAGGCCTAGTAGGATAAAATATAGTTACCACATTGTTCAAACATTAGAATAAAGAATATTTATTGTTCTGGAAAGTACAAAAGCTGTGAAACATCTGAAAGAAAAAAAAATGTTCATTTGATCTGCGTACGGAGAAATGGAACAATGCATCTAAAAGTCAGCAGGCACCTTAAAGAAAGGTATCAATACCGGATATGTCCACCGTGGAGTGTGATGCAACATTCCACACGTCGTACCATACTTTGCACAACATTATCCAGCAGCTGTTGAGGCAATTTATCCCCTTCCTCTGTGAGTGCACGGATGAGGGTGTTCTTGTTTGTCGGAGGATAGTTTCGACCAGCAACTTGCCTCCCCAAAGCATCCCACACATTTTCAATGGGGTTTATATCTGGAGAACGCGCTGGCCATACGAAATGTTGAATACTTTCGCTGTCTAGACAATCCTGAACAATGAGTGTTCGATGACATGTTGCATTGTCGTCCATAAAAACAAATTTATCACCGACAGCACCACAGAAAAGACAAACATGAAGAAGTAGAACTTCATCAATGTATCGTTGCCCCGTCATAGTCCCATTCGCAACCACATGTAGGCACGTGCGGCCATTGATCATGATGCCGGCCCACACCATGATACTGCATGTCGGATATCGGTCCTATTCCTGGATATTTTCTGGAAGATAAGCAGTACCACTCTCGCGCCAGATCAGTTGGCGTCTACAATCCGATGACAGACTGAATCTACTCTCATCTGAGAATAGTCCGCATGCCCAGTCCTGTTCAGTCCAATTGTGATGCTGACGACACCATTGCAAACGGGAAGTACGGTGCTGTCTGGTCAATGGGACACACACAACAGGTCTGCGTGCGTATTGTCCTCCTCCCCTCAAACGTCTGGCAACAGTTTTTCGGGAGATCTGCTTTCCTGAGGCAGAAAGAAACTGATTTGCCACCTGCTGAGCTGTGATGCACCTGTTCCTTTTTGCTGATAGGACGATATATCTGTCTTCTGCAGGCGTCGTACTTCTAACACGACCTCCCCTGTGCCGTCTACTACACATTCCAGTAGTTTTAAATGACTTCCACAGCCGTGAAACAACGCTGTGAGCGATGTCGAACTCCCTGGCAACATCTGTTATTTTTCCCCCTTCTTCGATCTTTCCAATAATTCGGCCACGCATAAAATCATCTATGTGATGTCGGGAAGACAAGCCAAAAATTTTAAGTTCGTCTATTAAATCTTTCCTGTAAAACTTTGACTTGAAACAACAACTGTCCACACGCGTCAAAACCTTTAAAGCTCTTATGAACGCTATCACGTGATGAACAGACGTGGAAAAAAAATTTGTGCATACTCATACTTCTTCTTACTAATATCCCGCACTTATTCTAATTTTCCACATGTTGCTTCCTTTCTTTTTGTGGTTGCTATGGATGATAGTGTTATCCGTCCTTAGCAATTGTCCAGCAGTGTATATATATATATATATATTTAATCCGGCTACACGTTTATATGTATATATATAATGCGTACCCGGATTCGACCAACAAGTTCTAAGGGATGATAGTAGGTAACATGAGGATAACAAATCAACATAGAACATGAGTTCATAAATCATGTTAAGTCGAAGTAATTCGATAAAACAATGAAGAAGGGTGTGATGTCGAGTGGAATGAAAACGGGCAATAAGAGGACATTTATTAGACGAAAAGGCATATTTACGATACGGATAATGCATTATAGCTTATTGTCAAAAATGTAAAGACAAGTGATTGCCCCAGGAATTGTTTCAAGTTGCTGCCGCGTTGGTCATAGTACAGCCGGTACTGAAGGAAGGTAGAAAGGTTGTTGGACCCATTCAGGAAATCCGATGTGATGACGACGTCAGCTGAAATGACGACCATTCGTGTCACGAGAACCTCCATTGCAGTCATTGGCGTCTCATACAAAAGCAATTTCAGTTGGCCCCAGAAGAAGAAAATCAAGGTATTGAGGTCAGGGGAAACGCGGAGGCAGATCTATAGATCTGATGCGTCCATTCCACCTCCAGGGATATGTAGCATGGAGGTGGTTTCGCACGGGGACTGTTGTATGAACCTCACGTTCTGGTGCTCTGTTGTGACGAATCTGTACGGAACCTTTCCACTAATCTTCTTAGGCGTCTTTTTGGGGGATTATATAAATTCGCGTGTATTTCTAATCAACTCCAAAAGATGAACGAGATATGCAAAGTAGATAGGGTATTTAAGTCGAGCGTTGTAAGCTAGCAAGTATGAAGGCTATTGAGCCAGCAACAGTAACCTAAAATTTAAAAAATTCCAGGAGATTACGCTAGTGAAGACTTATTGCTGCTATTCTACGGAAGATCTAGAAAGTTGATATACCAGCGGTAAATATACTTTATGTAAGCTTAAATTAAGCGTTAGTTTAGTAAAATTAGTTAAAGTTAATGAAAGCTAATAATTCGAGCACGTGTATTTCTCGGACATCCTATTTCGGTAGACCTTACTTGATCTTGAGCATAATTATTAATTAATTTCATAATTCGTAATTTAATTGAATATAAAAGGTAAATCCCTTTTATACGACGTAAGAGAGAAATATTATACGCTATTAGAGTTTGTATTGAGTACTTGATATAACAAATACAAGTTATTATACAAAATGGCTCTTAGTGATTCTTTGCCTCAAATTAATCTTGGTGTCCAGGGTGAGATTAAGGGGGGTCTTCACACAGTGTCTGGTACTTCCTGCAGCAACGCCGCGAGAAGTGGAAAATTCGCATACGAGCAGGTTTCATGAACCCTATCATGGAGTTCCAAATCCGTGGATTTGTTTGCCTAATCCCCTCGTCTGGCGCATCATCCTAACGACGGCTACTTTCATCGCGATTTTCAACGACTAAACGTGGTTTGCGACCCCATGTTCTTTGTTGATTAGTTATCCCCATGATGCCTACTATCAACCCTCTGAATATTTGTCGGTTGAATTCGGAAACATCCTGCGTTTATATAAGTTAGTTCATTTCATTGATTAAACAAGTAGCAAAAGAAAAAAAATACAGAAATCGAATGTTTAAACATTATAAATAAATATTCTAGACACAATCAGACAAGTGCGCGCAATATGATAATATAAATGTATTAAAAGACTTCAAAGAAGGGAAATATATTGAACTACATTATTGGAAATGTTTATTACCATGTATAAAAATTTATATTTTCCAAACATGGAAGTATTGTCGTTTGAAAAAAAAAGTTCTCCTTTAAGTGCAATATATATTCTAAGAGCGAAATAAAAGGTAAATATGTTCTAAAGTTTCTCTTCCGTGTTTTATGCGATTTTCTTTTGTTTACTTTTTTTAAATAACATTTCCAGAAATATTTAAAGAACAAACTTTGGAAGAAAATATTATTAAATCAACTTATTTATAAACAAGTTTTTTACAATTAATTTCAAGAATGGATATTAAATAACAAAATTCTTTTAATGTATTGGTGGGTTTTTTTTCGCTGTGTCTCTAGATTTGTATGAAATTGAAATTAAATGAAATAATACATAGGGAAAGGGCACTTTACATTTGAGTTGTTTGTCTCACAAATCTATAAAATATTTTATTCTTTATTTCATAAATAATAAACAAATTATTAGTGTCAAAGTTCTGAAAAGATCTATATAATGCAAGTTAAAATTAAATTGAGTGTTTTTTTTTGTCTGTCTTAATTATTTTAGTAAGGATAACATTTTGAACCCCATCATCAAAAATTAAATATTTACCGTAAAAAACGCACTTTTAACCCAAAAAATAAGATCAATTTTACGGGTGCGTGTTATATATGCCGGGTATAAAAATAAGAGTTAAAAATAAAAAAGAGATAACCATAGAAAAAAATTAAACTTTTACGTATATCGAAATACTGTTTACTTAAAAGAAATTACAATCCTTATGAATTTACTCACATTTTTTTTCCTCCAAACTTGGAATAATTCCTTAAATAAATTATATTTCAAAACGTAAGTGGTGTTAGTAAAAAAAGTGGGTTCTCCTTGTGCTATGAGTATCCATAAAAATTAAAAAAATGCTTTTTTAGAGTACAGATGAGCTTTATACAGCGGTGTGTGTTATACGCCAGATTTTAGATTAAGTGGTTTCTTCTAGTTTAAGTTATAGCAAACATAAACAATATTTTTTATGAGTGATTAAATTTCGTTTTTATTCCAATTAAATTATATAGGCTTAGATAATTGTCTTTTGAAGTTTTGCTTCGTGATTTCTAATAACGGATATATGAATAATATGACATTTTAGCTATACCTCACAAAGTATGTTCTAGTTTGTTTACAAGCAATTTCAAACAATACAATTAAAACACAAACTTGCCTCTTATTTGCCTTATAAATTGCTAAGCATTACTTTAAATCTATATACTTGCATGCAGTACTTGCAGTGCTTAAAATATCTTACGAGGGCTGTTTTTTTAAATAAGGTCCGTTTGTTTTTTAAAAAAAACGACGATAATTTGTTTCAAAAAACTTTTGTCTTAGGATTGTGCATAATTTTGTTCATTTTTCTACACAGTAGCCAGGTTTATTAATGCACCTGTCATACCTTAGAACAAAGTTTTGAAAACCCTCTTCAAAAAAGTCTGCCACCTGGTCGGACAGCCAAGAGTTCAGGGCCGCTTTCACTTCTTCGTTGTCACTGAAGCGTTTCCCGCCAAGACTGGGTTTGAGGTACCAGAAAAGGTACCTCAAACACAGCCTTGCTTGTCACACAGATTCAACTGCTTACATCAAACTATCAGTGATTACAGAGGGCCATCCTGAACGTTTTTCGTCATGGACATTTGTTCACCTATCTTTAAACTTCCTGACCCCTTTTCCAACTTTGCTATCACTAATTGCTTCAGTGTCATCAACTTCTGTTACATGGCTATGAATGTCTGCCGTTGACATGTTTCTCGCAGTAAAACGGATAACAGACCGCATATCACACTTGGCGGGCGATTCAATCGCCTTAAACATTTTAAAGGCACACTGTGAAGCGTATGCGACTGCTACAGAGCTGGAAATGGCGCGACTGTGTTCTCAAAGGATGCTGATCAGTGACGCTGGGACTCATTGCGACGCACGCGCGAACTAGGCAACTATACGCGCCAACGGACCTTACTTAAAAAATAGCACTCGTATTTTCCACAAATTTTTTTGAAGAATTATTCTCCTTAGTTAGAAAATAGTCATATAATTAGTAATACATACCTACTCAAATGTACTCGTTGCATAAGTAATACGAAAGGTAATCAAAAGTATTTCTAGAAGAAAAATAGTTTGCTCTATAGATATAGATTCTCTCTCATGCCGCTTTTTTCTTTCAAATACATATTCTTAATACCACAAAATATTCAGAATAATGGTTACACTTTCAATATTTGTGTGTATCAGACTTTAATTTACTTTACGTTTAGATTAAAAAAACAGCCAAAGATCCAAATTCCTTAATTTCCTTCACAAAGTTGTGGCAATCTTAATAATGCATATCCTTAGGTTACGATTTACAGAATTGATTTTCTTAAACAGTATTCCTCTCTTCAAATATCTCTCATCTTCAAAAGATTATTATAAAATCAATTTTCCGTATATTTTTCTCTAAGAAAAAAAGGCAAAACTGTAAGGTTAAGCCAATTTTCGACTTAATCTCTGAGAAAAGTTCAAATTTTTCCGTTCGAAAAGGAAAAGGGGAAAAAATCTAATTACTGCTGCCAATGATTTAATGTGAAAATGCAGATAAATCCGAGGTAACGAGATCCTTAAAATAAATTGGAAGATAAGTCGTTTATGCTGAAAAAACTCCAATCAGGGGTCTGTGCCAGTTAAACAAAAGCTAAGGCAAAGAGGATAGAAATTGGAATGAAGTAATCTACTGGGTTATAAAGATTTCTTCATAGTTTTTTCGTCTTCGGATTGGATTATAGTTTAGTCTCATTTCTTTTTCTTGTCCCTTTTTCCGGCATCTGCTTAAAAATTGACATTCGATAATGAGATTTTTTATTAATGGAATTGTTTAATTTAGTACAAAACTATTACTTTTTTCTGTTTATCTCTAAACTTCACTTTACTTGTCTAAATCATAAGAGAAATTTATGCAAATGAAATAGATAACACGTTCAGAGTGTTTTTTGGCAAAATAACATATTTAAATATTATAAACGTTTTTTAGGACTCAATACCAATAAATACCAATATTTAACTAAGAATATTTAAAATAAAGTTTCCAAATTCCACAAAAAACACAATTATAAAGGAAATTTTAGCAATACGTTTATAAAACTTCAAGGGGGAATTAGAGAAACAAGTAACAAACTTATATTACTAAAAGTATTTCTAAAACAATTAAGATGCATTTACCTCAAAAATGTACTTAAATGTTAATGTTTTATTAAAATTTTAAAGCTGATTGAGTAAGCATTATAAGAAGGGTCACATTCTCTTTAAGAGACCATTATTTAAATAACAAGCCATAACTCAAAAAGTATTCATACAATAAGAAATATTTTTGTACATTCTCTAGAAAATAACATTAACACCAGGTTCAAAAAGTTTTATGGAAATACATTCGTAATATTTTGAATTATCAGGCTTGCCATGATAGATCTTGAACATTTTAAATGCCCACTTCTAGTAGATCCAAGACCCACTTCCGGTTTTTCTAACTTTATAAAATTGGTTGTAACTTGTCCTCTAGGTAGTGTAGGAAAAAAAAGAAAGTATGTTTTGTAAAGCCAAAAGATAGCTCTATTCAATAAAATAAAAAACAAAAGCATCTGTTTTGACCGACTTTGGTCATTTTCAACGTGTTCGAATACCTTAATGTAAATGCTGATTCGTAAATACAGATCTTATAAACTGGGCATGAATAAAATAAATTTCTGCGGATATAAAAAACATTCTTTATTAATACATTTTTTTAATATTAATGAAAATAGCCACCTAGCAATTAATATTTTATGGTAGAAACAAAGCAGGAAAACCAAAAAAAAATAATAATAAATATAGTGAAGTGCAGTGCGTCCCAACTTTTTTATCGCCTCGAACCGGTCAATATTTGATAATTTTACTGCAGCCTGCTGAGAGAGGGGGGTTTGTTGTTTATATTTTAGATCAAGGAAATCAAATTCAAAGGCTAACATGGGCCAAAAAGATTACCTTTACGTGGGCCGCAAAAAAATCAGTATTCAAATAAACGTAAGTTTATTTCGAAGAATACATTATAATAAACATAAATAAGTAATATAAAAAAAATTAAGTCAATTCCTACTTAGATCTAACAAAGAAAAATTTTATTTTAGCTACTTTTAATCAAAAAGTTACAATTAATATCAAAATTAATATTAATATAGTATTGTCATCCAAAACAATCGTGCATATAAATTTCAGTTCAACTGAATGCTCTAAAACGTGAGGGAAAAAAATAATTTCAAGTTTTGACGTAAGTAACCAAAAGGATCGCTATGTCGCCAAAAATGATTCCAACGTGACTGTATTTGTAATTCTTGGAATAATTAGCTTTAATCAATTAATTTTTATTAATTATGATTAAATTACTGTATTATCATCCAAAATAATCATGTATATAAATTTACAGCTCAATTGAGTGCTTTAAAATTTATATTATTAACGATTGGAAATTCCACCAAGAGAAATAAATAAATATAGATAGATAGAGTGTGAGCTGTAATAGTAGGAATTTAATAAAAGAACAAGAAAATTTAATGTTTACATCCTGACACTTCACATCTTTTCTATGCAACAATCTTTCCTTTTTCGGGAGACACATTTTGATATTCCACTATACATTATTGATAGACGATATACTGGCAGGGCCACAAAAATTTTCGTCTTAGGCTGCGAGGTTTACACTCCTGTTTTAGATTGTTTTGATTTAATAATTTTAATTTACTGTGAAATCTGGCGTATAACGTGCACTTTGAATACAAAAAATAAGATCGAAATTTACGAGTGTGCGTTATACGCCGTGTCTAAAAATGAACGCCTAAAAAGTAAAACAATGATTAGCATAGAAAAAACAAGTAATATGAACATAAATTCAAGTTAATTCCTACTTAGATAAACCAAGAAAATTTTTTATTTTAGCTACTTTTTATTAAATAGTTACAATTAATATAAATATGTATATACATAGGACAGAATCACAACATCAAGTGGTAATTATTTTTTATTAATTATCATTAAAGTACCGTATTGTCATCCAAAACATTCGTGTATATAAAATTTCAGTTCAACTGAGTGCTTTGAACGAGAGAAAAAAACCTTTTCAAGTTTTGACACAAGTCGCCAAAATGTTCTCTAAGTCGCCACAAATGATGCCAAAGTGGCTGTATTTGTAATTCTTTAAATAATTAGTTTTAATCAATTAATTTTGTTAATTATAATTACATTATTGTATTGCCATCCAAAATAATCATGTATATAAAATTTCAGCTCAATTGGGCGCTTTAAAGACAAATAAATATATAGAGAGTGTGAGCTAATAGTGTAGGAATTGAATTAGATGTCTACATATATCGAAGTATTGTTTATTTAAAAGTGTCACACAATCCTTATTGGAATAACATTTCGAATAAATTACTTCAAAATATAAGAGCATTGCGCCCGTGCCTTTAAGGTTTCTTTTTTTAAAAAAGGGGTGCGTGTTATACGAGGAATATACCTAAAAATTAAAAATTACAGTTTGAAAGTATAGGCGCGCCTTGTATGCCGGATTTTACGGTAATTGTATTTAAATATGCTTCCAGAATACACCTAAAAATGAATAAAAAAGGGGGTTAGCATGAAACGTGAAGTGATTACAACGGAAAGTTACACAAATCCGAAAGAAATATACTACAGTAAATAAAAGGGAAATAATTTAATGTTTCTTGGGTAGCCCGATACCATTTGATCCACGTACCGGGAGTTGTGGTCATCTGCTGTAGTGAATTGTGACTAGTTATCCAAAAGTGGAAGAGCGGATTTGTTACTTTTATATTTACTACACAACACTACAAGCCAATTATATACATATTATTCAGGAATATTTATATTTCCAGTGGGCCTTCAAACATTCAATAATTTCTGATAATTTAAAAAATTATTTGGGCTAAGCCAATATCCACATTTTACAAACCATTTATGAGATTCACCAATTTTATTAGATCACTAAATTGCAGCTATTCGAAAAATTATACTTGAACATGTATTTCGAGCAAGAATATTAATTCAGAGAGAGGGGTGCTCAAACCCTTGGAGGTCCGTGATGTCAGGCTAATGCATAGAAAGGGGAACGCGGAGATCTCGAAAGTTTTCTCTAGTTTAAGTCATTTACAAGGGATTACCTATATTTCAGAAGCTTAGCAATTTAAGAAAAATTTAATAAGAGATTGCGAAATATATACACTTCGTGATTGCGTTCGGGTGCATTTTAAAACGACTAATAGTGAAAAATAAAAGATACGCATAGAGATTTAGAGTAAATAGGAGTTTGTGACGAATCTGTACGGAACCTTTCCACTAATATTCTTAGGCGTCTTTTTCGCGTATATTTCCAATCAACTCCAAAAAGCGAACGGGATATGCAAAGTAGATAGGGTACTTAAGTAGAGCGTTGTAAGCTAGCAGGGATCAAGGCTATTGAGCCAGCAGCAGTAGCCTCAAGTTTGGAGGATTCAATTGGATTGTGATAATTATTGATTGAATATTAACGTCGCACTGTTCAGCTAGCTACACGAGGGCTTTTGGCGACGGACCATATTATAATTTTAAACCATATTGCGATATTGAAGAGTTACGGTTAGTAATCTACGAAGGCATCTTGTGAAGATACCTAAGTATTGTCAGGTGATATAATATAGTTTATTATCGCTTAAAACAATCGTTAGTTTAATGAAATTAGTTTAAGTTAATGAGAGCTAATAATTCGAGTTACGTGTATTTCTCGGACCTCCTTTTTCGGTAGACCTTATTTTATCTTGTGCATAATTATTGATTAATTTCTCAATTCGTAATTTAATTTAATAAAGAGTGGGTTTTTTTTCAGGTATAGAAGTTTAAGTTGGAATTACTTTCCAAGATAGCGAGCGATTTAACAGCTGTCAAGTGATTTATTCTCAGTTTGGTTTGGCAATTCATCATGAATAGACTCACGCCTGAACAACGCTTTCAAATTGTGCAATTTTATTTCGAAAATAATGGTCGATTTTCATTAGCGAATTTTGTTTAGCGATGAAGCGCACTTCTGGTTGAATGGCTACGTCAACAAACAAAACTGCCGCATTTGGAGTGAAGCTAATCCACAAGTGTATGTCGAAACTTCGTTTTATCCAGAAAAACGGACTGTTTGGTGCGCTTTATGGGCTGGTAGAATCCTTCTTCAAAAACGATGAAGGCCACAACGTTACAGTCAATGGTGATCGGTATAGAGCCATGATTACTAACTTTTTCATTCCTGAGTTGAACAATCATGATGTCCAGGAGCTGTGGTTCCAACAAGACGGCGCAACATGTCACACAGCTCGTGCCACAATCGATTGATTGAAAGACACGTTTGGTGACCGCCTAATTTCACGTTTTGGACCTGTGAATTGGCCTCCAAGATCTTGTGATTTAACACCGCTAGACTATTTTTTGTGGGGCTATGTAAAGTCATTGGTCTATGCGGATAAGCCACAAACGCTTGACCATTTGGAAGACAACACTGGCCATGTTATTGCTGATATACGGCCACAAATGTTGGAAAAAGTCACAGAAAATTGGACGTCCAGATTGGACTACATCCGAGCCAGCCGTGGCAGTCGTATGCCAGAAATCATATTTAAAATGTAATGCCACAAGATTATCTTTCGAATAAAAAAAATTCATGTCAATCGAATAATACATCGTTGTTTTATTGCAATTTAAAGTTCTATACCTCTAAAAAAACACCCTTTATTAAAGGTAAATCCCTTTTGTTTGACATAATATAGAATCATTAAATGTTATTAGAGTTTCTGATATTTGAATTGATATAATAAATACAAGTTATTACTATACAAAATTTCTCCTAGTGATTCTTTGCCTCAAATTAATCTTGGTGTCTAGCGTGGAACCGAGAGGGGTTCACACAAATAGAAGTTTTGTTCAATTTTCTACGATAAAATAAATTCAATTCTCACAGTTAAAATTCAACTAAAATTGTATTTTATTCAAAATTGTTTTTATTCACACACAAAGTTTTTTAGAACGAAACGCTTTCTTTTCTAGTTAAACTCAATATTCATACAATATCTTAGAAGAAGAATTATTCTTTTAGTATGAATTTGTATGCTTGTAAATATTCTCCGAAATTTCGGAACCACACGAAAATTTCAAAGAAAAGATTTTCTTTGAAAACATATCTTTCTTTGAGATAAATTCTGAAAGAGGAAATTCTTACAGAGAAAAATGTTGTAGATCTGCCATCAAAATAGGAAAAATTGTAAGATAAACGTCACTTTGATAGATTCAAAGGAGAACGATGGATGAAGAAAGTGTGCAGCTAGTATTCTTGGGTTACAACATTAATTCCTCTTGTTTCCTCTGAGAATTTTGTACTTTTTCTTATCCAGCTCTTCCATTAGCTAAGATATCTGATACAAAAGCTCTATGCAGTTTTAAGGGAATTTTTGATGTAGTTTTGAGTGTTTTTATCAATTGCTGAAGGAAGAAAAAATGCCCAAAAAAGTTTGGAATTTCTTTTTCTTAATTTTTAAAGAGGATTTCCAAATGTTGTTGAAATTTAATAATATTCAGAGATTTTTTTCATCACTCTATAGAGCAGTAAAATAATGTATAAAACAATAATTACAAAATACAAAATTAATACAAATAAAAACAAAAACAAAATAAACACAAAAGCATTATTCAGTTTTTAAGGGAATTTTTTGAAGTAGTTTTGAGTGTTGTTGTTTTTTTCCAATTGCTCAAGTCAGAAAAGGTACTCAAAAGTTTGGAATTTCTTTTTCTTATTTTTTTTAAAGAGAATTTCGAAATTTTGTTGAAATTTAATAATATTCAGAGATTTTTCCATCACGCTATAGTGCAGTAAAATGATGTATTAAACAATAACTTAGATTGAGCGATTAAAAAGTACTTAATGATATTTTTCTAAATTGTGGTTAAGTCTATGGAAAAAGATATATTGCAGAATATATCTTTTTAGATATATTCTGCAATAAATTTAAAATTTCAGAGCCCTTACGCAAAGGAGAGATATACTTGTAGGTGCTATGTGCCCGTCAGCAATCCCCTCTGTGCAGCACAAAGCGCAATGATAATAAAAATAAGTAAGAAATAATAAGTTTATTTATTATTTTAGTTTAATATCCTTTATTTATTATTTTTTTATAATTTTCAGAGTTAATTTATGAATTTTGCAACTTAATTGTTATTTTTCTATGTCGTTTTCTTACAAAATAATTACTTATGAGAAAAAACTGTTTTTAAATGCATAGTTTATATTATTCTTAAGAATTTGCATATAGATTCGTTACACAATTTATATCACACATTTTGTAGGAAAGTAATTATCATGCTGATACCTTTGAAATTATCATACTCTTTGAAACCTTGTGATTATGCAATAATATTAAAACAAAATTTTACTTATGCATTATCTTCGGGGGAAAAAAAGATATAAGACTTCTTATATGTAAATTCTTCGATTGCCTGATTTAAATATTACTCATTCAATATAAATCTACAGACGATGAAAAAAAGTTATAAAAACCATTTTTGCATTTAGGAAAAGATTCTTTCGAATTTTTTATTTCCTCCAGGGAATCGCTTCGATTTCTGTTGTTTTGGAAAAACTCTATTTTTGTATAAAAACAAACTGAAAGACAAAGAGATAAGTTACCCTATGTTTTGATAAATGTAAATTAGCTTTTTATCTTCTTGACTCACGATAAACATCCTTTTTTATGAATGTATCAAGCAGATTAACCAGTAAATTCTACTAATGTTTAAATACCATACAATTTTTTTTTACTTAAATAAATAATGAAAAATTTAGAAAAAGGAATAGGGATACATGTCGTAAAAGCATTATTTAACATTTTTTGCATATAACATCATGTCTTTTTTTTAAAATTTTCTATTATTTTTTCGGTGAATATAAAGATGAAAATTATTTATTGAAATAAAATGATAAATAACAAGTTATATAAAAAAATTTAAAGTCAATTCCTACTTAGGTAAAAAAAAGAAACATTTTATTTTAGTTATTTTTTTATTAAATAACTACAATTAATATAACTATATACATACATATGACAAAATCATAATATTAAGTGTGGCAAAAAACCTTTTAAATTAACATTAAAAACTTTTTTACCACATTAAATGTGTAATTACATTCTTTAATAAAAGTTGAATGCAATATGTAAGAATTTATCTTAAAACCACAGGGTAAAAGGAATGCCGACGTCTAGCTAGCTTATGGATTTTCAGGTAAAGTTAAATCTTCATCACACATTTTACAAAAGTAGTATTATCCAATGGTGCTGCCATCTAGAGGAATAATATCGTCTGAAATATATCTCTTAAACTATAATTAATTAATTTAATTTAATTGATGAATCAATATTTAAAAAACCGTATTAACATCAAATGTCATTCATTACAAGTTTTAAAAACTGTATTTGAATTTGAGTGGATGAATAAAAAATGTTTTATTAACGATTGAAAATTTGAACAAGATATATAAATATATACAGGGAGAGTGTGAACTAATAGTAGAAATTGAAAAATAAAAGTGTAATATTTTATTAGTTTTTCTCTTTTTTTCTATCAAAGATGTTCGCTATCAGGGTCATTTTAAACCTCCCAGAGACTCTAGGCACTTCATATTGCAACGCTACCTTTCTTCCGTATTTCTAGGGACCGCCCCCCCTCCTTTTGTTCCTACCTAGCTAGTTTTGGTTCGGGAGATATTTTCCCCCTCTAAACTCTCTTATTTTTTTTTTCCTTCTTAATCTCTTTGGCCAGTTCTCTCGTCCTATATTTTACATCCCCTACAGACCCACTGTGTCCTGGACTGGAAACTGGCAGCCGAAAGGAATGGTAATGGCATGGTTTGGGCCATTCTTGTTCATTTCTTACTTTACAGCAAGCCGAACCCCTTCCCCCTTTGTAAATTAGAACAGTAAATTCATAAAATCAATTCCAATAACAGTACAGAGTACACATTATTATATGTTTTCAACATGTTAACTATCTTTTTCATCGCTTATCTCTTTACTACAGTGCTTCTCTAACTTCCTATTTTTGCGACCCAATATTCAACCCTAATTTTTACTGCCCCCCCCTCCATACAATAAAAATGTATTGAATTCAATAATACTATACTTTGACACTAAAGCTACAACGCATTAACCTCTTAAGTGCCACCGGCGTATATAAACGTCTCGTTCAGCCAAAGCATTAATTGCTCCGGACATATATATACGTCTTTTCGAGGTACGATATTTCCTGTGCACTGCTATTCATAAAATTATTCCGAAGGCTTTGGAATGCAATAAAAGTCCTTGACATTGTTTGCGAAGGATTTAGTTATTTCAGAAGATTTGCTTATTTATTCCTTTTCTCCTCCCCACCCTATTGGGGAACGAATTGCATAACTTTTAATCAGCAGTTAAGGGATTAATAATAAATAGTACAAATTATTAAGATATGTGTTAATTTTTGTGCATAATCTTATACACGCATGACAAACCCATGGGGTCACTGGTTCTCATTAAACTTGTTCCTAACTTTTAGTTTTGTAAGCTAATTATAAAATGCATCATGCAGTACTGATACATTTATAAGTGTATTATATCAGTGTAAATATGTATTTCATTTTATTATGTCAGAATTTTTTGTTTGTTTGCTTTCAGTAAGTTAATAATTTTTTTAAATAATCTTTTGTTTTCGACTTTTCAATATGCTCGCGCCCCCTTCGTAGAGCTGCACCTAGGGGCACGCACAACAGTTTGAGAAACGCTGCTTTACTATCTTTTACTTTTAGACATTTTTATTTTGTTCATTCACTGACATTGTACTTGTACCACAAAGGGTTTCTTCGAGCTTTGATCATTGCAAAATCATTAATGGCATTATTGTAAGCAATGTCCATTGAAATTTAGTTTTAAGGGAATAAGCAACATCAAAATGCTAAGCCAGTGTTTCTCAAACTGTGGGGCGCACCCCACTAGGCGGTCGTGACAACCCTAAAGCGGGGGCACGAGCCCATTAAAATTTACTGAAAGAAAACAAATAAAATGCATTCTGACATAATAAAAAAATAAAATTCACGTTTACACTGATCTAGTACACCAAAAAATATATCAGTACAGCGCAATTTATTTTATAATTAATTTAGCAGTACTAAGTTAAGAAAAGGTTCAGTAATTACCAGTGGGCTTGTCATACGTAAAATTATTTGCAAAAATTAGCACTTATCTTGATAATTTGTACGGTTTATAATTAAACCCTTAGATGCCAATTAAAAATTACCCTATTCGTTCCCCAATGCCACTGTTTAACACGTTGGCGAGCGTTTTTGGTGTATTGGGTGGGGGGAGAAAAATATAAATAAACAAATCCTCTGAAATAAGTAAACCCTTTATAAACACTGTTAATGTCATTTTATTGCATTCCAAAGCCTTTGGAATAATTTTATAGATAACAGTTCATAGAAAAGATTGTACTTTGGAAAGACATATATATACTTCGTGAGCAATGGCGTGAGCAAATATATATACTGGCTGAGCGAGATGTTTATATACGCCAGCGGCACTTAAGAGGTTCAAGTCGTTTTTTAGGTTTAACGTCAAAGTATAGTGTAATTGAATTCAATACATTGTTATTGTATGGAAGAGTGAGGGGGGCCGCAATGAAAATTATGATTGAATATTGGGTCGCAAGTATTGAAAGTTTCAGAAACACTGTGCTAAGCTTTTCTTTTTCCATAGTAGATCTCATTTAGTCGTAACTCTCTTATGCGCAAAAACGCTTCTCTCGTGATTCGCTAGGAGGGGATACCTTCGCTGTAATTTTAATGTTTTCTCCTTTTTCGCCCTCTAATTTTTTTCCGCACCCAAATCTTTTCCGCCCTAGGCAAATACTTAGTATGCCTAAACGGAAAAGGGGCCTTGTGTGATTGCTATATCTTTGTTCTTTGAAAGCAGACCATTATTTTTATTTATAATAGCCTGTTTTCAAGAAGTTTGTTTCTTTGTGTGGTAGCTAAGGGGTAGTAACGAATCAGAGTATAACATTGTTCCTGGCAAGTCGTGGATTCAAGTACTGCTACCTCTAAAGGAAAATTGTATGCGAAGAATTTGCATATAGTGTAATAAATCCAAAGCACACAAACACTTTTGTCCATTCTTTTTTGCTCTTTGTGATTTTTTTCCTTGCAAAAACGTTTACATTGGCTTTGTTCAGTATATATCAGAATGTTTGTATGTATATATTTCGGTGGGTTTTTTTTTTTTTTTTTGACTTTTTTTTCTAATCTGATTAGAGTTGGAATTTTTTTTTTTGAAAACCTAAATGAAATGTATTGTAGATCAGCATTCGAAATTGTCCCTTGAGTATATCTTTTTATATTGTAGAAATACATTTCTTTATATTTTTTCTAATAATGAAAAGAGATAAGTATATAATGAAAAAAACGCATATTTTGATGAATTTAATTCATCAATTTCCTTTTTTATATAATAAGGGTATATTTTTTAGAGTTTCTATTATAAATCTCATTTAACTCATTTCTGTTCACATTACTGTTTACTTTTTCTGTCCATTATTCCTTTAGTGCCACCGGCTCTACATCCCTTTCACTCAATCCATACGCTATGTGCCCTGGACTTGTACACTACTGGCCACCGTAAATGCAACACCCTGAAGGAAGCATGCAGATAACATGAAATTTACAAGATGCATTAGCGGAGGAGAGACATGGTGGATTCTTGTGGGGTTTTTTTAAACGATCAGTTATGTCTCGTAGGAAACAGCGATCAGCTTTTGATCAAGTGTCCGAGTTCGACAGAGGAAGGATAGTGGCCTACAGAGAGATTGTGGATTATCTTTCAGGGAAATCGGTAGTCATGTTGGATGAAACCAAACAACTGTTATGCGTATATGTGACCGTTGGATGCAGGAGGTTACGACGGACCGACGTGGTCGATCGCATCCCTCTCAGTTCACCACTTCACGTGTGGACAGGCAAATTGTGCACATGGCGGTGACGTAGCGCTCAGTCACATCATGAACTATAGCACATCACATTGAGTCTATAACGCATCATTCAGTGTCTGCGTGTAACATTCAACGCCGTTTAAAGCAGAGTGGTCTGTCCGCAAGGCGTCCATTGATTGGTCTACCCTTGACGCAAAACCACAGACGTCTCCACTGCCAATGGTACGATAAAAGAAAGATGTGGGTGGCAGAATGGAAGGAAGTTGTCTTTTCTGACGAGTCTCGCATTTGACTGCAACACCACGATGGTCGGATTCGAGTCTGGAGCATCGAGGAGAGAAGATGCTGAACAGTTGCGTTATGCACCGCTACAATGGTCTTGCACCGAGTATTATGGTATGGGCGGTATTGGATATTGCTCTCGCACTCCTTTAGTACGCATTGCCGGTACTTTAAATAGCCAGCGCTACGTCTCTGAGGTGTTGGAGCCAGTTGTCCTTCCTTACCTTCAGGACTTGGCCACAGCCATATTTCTACAGGATAATGCGCGACCACATGTGGCATACATTGACCAAAGGTTCTTCGTAAATTTCTAGATTGAATTGCTTCCCTGACCGGCTCGCTCTCCGGACCTTTCGCTGATAGAAAACATGTGGTCAATGGTTGCTCAACGATTGACCCAGATTACACCCCCAGCTGCTACACCAGATCAACTTTGGCAACGTGGGGAAGCTGCTTGGTCTGATGTACCCCAAGAACACATCCTAAGTCACTTTGAATCAATGCCGAGGCGTGTGGCAGCGGTGATCTTCAAGAATGGCGGCTAATCTGGCTACTGATTCTGGCAGGAGTCACACTTCACAGAAGTCTATAAATTTAATCATTTGATACTTGGTCAACATGTTATCTACAAAATAAATTTTGTTGAGCTATCTCTTGTCTTTCTTGGTGTTGCATTTACGGTGGCCAGCAATGTATATCCGTCTTTCCGAAATACGATTCCTTTCTTTGAGCTGCAATCAGTAGAGCTATTCCGAAGATTTCGGGATGCAATAAAATTACCTTGACAGTGTTTGTGAAGGAATTCCTTATTTCAAAGCAAAATATACTTATTTGCGACTTTTCTTTTGCCCCAATACACCGCATACGCTCGCTTATGTGAAAAACGTTGGCACAATGGAGCGAATCGCGTAAATTTTTATCGGCAGTTAAGGTATCCGAATACGTTCTGAACCGTGATTTTGCAAATGCGCTTAAATGGATAATTTTCATGATATTTAGGGTCACTTAGATTAGAATACATGCATAAAATTTTAAGGACATTTTGACAAAAAAAATTAAATACAATATTTTAGCAAAAAATAAACTTAGAATAATCTTTTTTCAAAATAGTCTCCTTTTGTGAAAAATGTTTGCGTTACAAAAACATTTTGCCTGCATATAGCTCAGACCTCTCAACAGAGGCTCAACTAGAATTTTTGAGATATATAGCTTAGAATTGGTTTTATTCATATTTTACGACAACAGAGGGGAGCAAGTTTTAGAAAAAAACGCCAATAATTATTTCAATTGGTGGTAATTCTGAAAATGTGAATTTTTCAAAAATTCTAGTTGAGCCACCGCATAGTATAAAAAGACAAACTCCTGGCCTTAGGAACCAGGATTGCAGGTTTAAACAAGTTTTGCGGCGCCAACCTTCCTCTGTAATTTGTCATACTATGTACCAAGAGGAAAGGAAAGAATTATATGTGTAGAATTTAAATATTAAAAATCATTAAACTAAATAACATAGGAACATAAACATAACCTACTAATTCGGAGTTAAAACGATGGCCAAGAGTGCAGTAACGTGTTCCCGCCAAACAGGGGTGAGAGCAGAATCGCATAAAATTAATTGCGATACGATAATAAGAAATATATATATATAATACTTTTAAAAAATCATAAAAATAATAATCGTATAAAATTAGCGTAAAATATAAAAGAAACTCAAAAAATATATATTAAAAATTTTTTAATAAGCATGTGGCGCCATCTATTCAATAATTGTAGAATGAATTAGATATTGTCTAAATTTAAAAAAACATTACAAAACATAATAACAGTAAATAATTACAGTAATACAAATTGTATCATAAAAAACCATTATAAATATAATTACAAAGAAAGTTAGCAGGATATCGATGTTCAATACAGTGATTAAAAAAATTTTTAAGATTTAAAAAAATATCAGCTTTATCGCTAACTAATACATTATTGCGATAAATATATTTAAAAATAATATTTCTATATATAGATATTGATAAATTAGAATTCCAGTAAGGCACTTTGATGATATTAAAATTAAAGGCATCTCTTTTATCATAAATATTACTATGTAGTTTCAAATCCTTAATATACAGTGATACATCTAGGTAATTTGTTTTGATTGGATTATTATTAATTTTAACTAAGTTTAAGTAAGACAGATAAAAATTACTAATGGGATTTAAATTATCATTTTTACTAAAAATAATTAAATCATCAATATATCTAAAAATGTAGTAGTCATTATTAATAACATAATTATATTCATAAAAATGTAAATAAAGATTAGCCAAACTATTACTAGCTGGGCCCCCTTGTGGGAGTCCTTTCTCTTGTTTATATAAAGAACCATTAAAAAATTGATGTAATTTTCTTTTAAAACAAAATCTATGAGAGTTTTAAATTTGTTAAAATTAATATTAAGGTTATACATACTGTGGTTTTCTAAAATTACTTTAATAATATCATATAAATCAATGGAATTGAAAAGATCTTCAAAGTCATAACTATAAACTGAATAAATATTTCTATTATTAAAAAAATCTATTATCTCTTTACTATTTTTAATTATAGCTTTATTACATTGCTGATTAATAAAGTTTTGTATAATATTATGAAGTAATTTGCCTGCAGTAGTAATATATGTTCTAAAACCATTTGTCACAGTTCTAAATTTAACCGGACTTTCATGGAATTTTGGAGTTAAAAATATATATGGATACTTTTTTAATTTTAGGAATACAATAACCTAATTTTTTATAAATAGCAATAATACGATTACTAATTTCATTATGTGACAAATCTAGTTTTTTAAAAGAACCATTATATAGAAAGTGATCAGAAAGAATATTATAATATAAATACTTACAAATCACACAGCATATATAGTTACCAGGTACTTTATCAATGTAAACTATGATAAAGTTCTTTTGTAATTCATAAATTTTCTGTTTTATATCTTTAAAAGTAGTTTCATATTGAGAATGGTAACTAAAATTCATAAAGTCTTTTAAAATATTGTACTTATACTCATCAAATGCCTCAATAGGTAGTCCAAATTTAATTGCAGATTTTGTAATAAAATTATCTATATCTTTAATAATTTGTTTTTTAACAGTATTAATGTTATTAGAAACATTTTTAAAACTAGTGCCTTTACTCATTATATCTTTTAAAATATTATCATTGATTATGTCTAAGTTGCCAGTAACTACATGTTTATGATAACCATCAATAAAATCATTATAGTTTTTACATATACAATCTTCTATATTAATAGAGGGCGAACTATTGTTGTAATTAAAGATAAATCTGCCCATCATTTTGTTATATTTAAAAGCTTTCTTTACAACCACCTTTCTAACCGGAAAAAGTGACAAATGTCTATTAAATACATTAGAAAAGTTAATTTTGTCAAAAGTTTTATTCATGAATAATAAAGTGCAGTACTCTGTAATATAGGTTCATTAATTTTCTCAACATTAATATTGAATTTATTAACTAGATAGGTAAGAATGTCTTTAATAATGTGTACTGCATGACAAACCTTTAAGGAATCATTATTTAAGGATTCATATAACAATGGAATTTCATGTTTATTAAGACCAAACATGAAGTATTTGATCTTCTTGATATTAAAATTTTTTTCAAAATCATCAATAAGAACTCTAATATTGTCATTTAATGAATTTTTATCTCTATTTTTCCTTTTAGTTCAATTACTTCTAGATTTTCTTTTAGAAGTATTGTTTAATTTATTAACATTATAAAAAAATTCTTTATTATTATTCTGTAACAATATTTGCAAAGTATTTTTAGCAAAATACAAAACATTAAGGCCATATGGATAGATTGTATTAAAACTCCTAATAAAGTGATTTTCCCACCATAATATGTGCTTAGTAATTGGAGTAATTTTAATGATATATATATATATATATATATATATATATATATATATATATATATATATATATATATATATATATATCAATTAATAGCAAGCAGACATTACTTTTACGTATAATTTTTCAAGAGCATTTCGTTGATTTTATATTCTTGCTTAAAGAATTTCTTAAAAACAACTTTTGAATTTAAATAAAATTAAACATCGTATTTAAAAATATCAAACGAGTGACTTTTATGATTAGGTTTCACCCTAATATAAATTTAAGTATCAAAATATACAACGCGCGAAGATACTCTTAAATTTATTTTTGCAGTGCATATAATAAACTTTTATCTCTAGAAAATAAACAAGGCCTTGAGTTTCCGAATTATTTTATATATATATATAAGTAAAGATAATTTTCAATTAAACAAATCTTTTGAGCTTCCTTTAACGGCACCTCGCTTCCTATCCCGAGAAGAATTCATAAAAGCTTTCAAGAGTAAAGCTTTTCGAAGCGTTATGAAAAGATAACTCATATCTAGACCAAGAAATAATCTATGCAGTATACATCCTGAGGCTATGGAGTTTTATGCGACATTTAATGGTTCTGGTCAGCCAAGAGAAAATTCATAACGTGGATGTTATTTTGATGCGTGAATTTCAGCTGTTTGTAATATTAACTCTTTGTTTCGTGTAATTGAAAAGCAGTAGGTTTTCGATATTTTGTACCTTGTAATGAAATTTAAGTAATCATAAATTCAGAAAGCGTACGAGAAAAGCTCAATTTCTAAAATCGTTCATTTTGAAACATTTTTTGTTTAAATACTTTATAAAAAAAAGTAATAGGTAAAGATTTGCTTAGAACACTTTTAGCTCTGTGGGGCTATTTTATTTGGACATATATATTTGGCACTGACGTACAGTCAATGCATCTTCTCTATACAGATGGATTAATTTTTTTTTTCTTGCTTGAACACCATTTTTACCTTTTCGATAGTAAAAAAGTAAAATATGCCGAAAATACTGCTTTTAATCCTCCTTATTTGTAAGGGCACTAACCAAAAACTACTAAGTAGAAACAATTGGAAATTCTCATAAGCAAGCCTTGCCTCATATCAGCCTAAACATACAATGATTATGCGGCTTAAGTGTAAAGTTGGGTGTGAAAAAAATACAATTAAATCCTTTGTCGGGAAAAAAACGAGATTACTTTCCGAACAACCCAACACTTTAAGGGCGGCCGAATGTATAGGGTGTCCAAAAAGTGTGGCTGTGCACTTTCAAAAGGAATTAAATAATAATTAATTAATCACTATTAATTAAAAAATAAATAGTGATTTTAGTTTACAGTTTTTATGTTCCATAAAAGGATTCAAGTTTCTGTTTAGTGAAATACTAACAAGATAGTGCAACCTCCACGTTTTGCAACATTCTACTTTCAAAATGGCTTCAATTTAAAGAAAAAAACCAAGTTGTAGCGTGATTTTATGGAATTGAAATCTGTAATATAAATACACACAGCGTAAACTTCGGATTACCTGTGAACGAAGTTTACCTTCAAGATCCACAATGTATGAGTGGTAGGAAAGATTTATGGTGATAGGTAGCATGTTGTCAAAAGCAAAATCTGGCCGTCCTTGCAGAAACTGAGATGACGTTACTCGTATACTTCTAGAGTCAAAAAGTTCCTGGAACGATGGTCCCCTACATCCACGTAGGTGTTTGTTGGAGGAGAAATATCTGTTTCGGAGGTTGGCAGCATTAATAAATAAAATACACAGCCATCTAAAATTTATTTCCTGTACTTTTGACGTTAACTGAAGATCGTTTCTGACAAAGTGAATTTTTCATTCGTCGGATTTTGCAATGTCGTCTTTGGAACAGCGTGCAAACATCAAATTCTATGTTTTGTTCGAAAAATCACCGCAGACGCTTGAAATGCTGAAGAAAGCTTACGGGAATGATTCCATCACCAGAGGATTTTTATCTTTTTCTATTTACCAGTTTTACCTTGCCTGAAAATGAAATTAAAGGAACACCATTTTGTGGAATCGGATGAGGTGATCCAAAATTCTTCGAAGCAACTGAATGACTTCTCAAAAATTGACTCCAAGAGTGTTTTTGAACAGTTTTAAGAACACTGGAACAAGTGCGTGGATCTATAAGATCAGTACTTTGAAGGAATATAAGATTAAATTACTGTTCTGTTTTTTAATAATTTGCAGTTGACCTATTCCGAGAACTTTTTGACCTAACCATGTAGACTCGATTATAGTTACTCTCGACTATGAAATCGTATAATAAAAGATTTCAATAAAAAATTGGAATTTTCTTCATGGAACATAAAAAATCACAATTTGCACATAATATCATTTGTATCCATATTCGCATTGAATTTACCTTTACTCTTAAATTTATTGTTAAAATCCGTGACACGTTAAGTAGTTATTGGTACATTACTTTGCTATTATTAAAACTGTTAGAATGAAGTAACGATTTTTATTTTATATAAACACTTTTTCATAATTTTTTAAAATTTTCTTTGACTTTATAAATATTTTTGCATTTACATAAAATCAATGTATTTCGTTTAGAATCATGAAACCATTCGTACAACGTTCAATAATAGAGATTGGTCATTCACATTAGAAAATATCCTTTAGATGCAATTTCACACACAACTAAAAAAATATTCAAACAACATTTCCTTTGGCTGCAGTCAGCGTTTCTACGTTTCCTTATTTACACCAAAAGAACCAAATTTATCTAAAAAAGCTTTTCTGTTAAGCCTTTTTCATAACGTAAAATGCAAAAAAAATTGTTTAAATCTTGAATACGTCTTTGAGAAATCTTGCAATAATTACTTGACACAAATAATTTTTGAGCTTCAATATGCTTGAAAGGAAGTTTCCTTTTGAATAATTATCAATACCCGAAAGTGGACACATAGTCAGAACAATTTCTCTCAATAAAAAAGAGCTTTCATCAATAATTCTGAAATTCAGCGATTGCACAGCTAGCGTTCATTGATTCATTGTCATTGTTCATTCATTGTCATTGTTATCCCTTCAAGACCCAGCCCGCACGTTCCAGGTAGAGAAAAATTATTTTTAGTTTTTTTTTCAATTCTCATTGGGTTTAATATAATGTTAATAACCAAAAGAACGTAATATTTGAAGAAAAAAATTTCCGGATCTTAAAGGGATACGAATGTCTAACCCGCACAAACTCACATGATCGTGTGAGCTGGGTCTTAAAAGGTTAAGGAGAAGTCCAAAGTCAACCACAGTTGTTGAAAGAAATGTTTATGTTAAGAGTACTCAAACCTCTCTTAATTATGGAACAACTATCGCTTTTTTCCGAAAAGGACAAACTCCCGTTTCTTCATCATTTGTTAATTCTGCCGAAACAGGTTTTTTTAAAGTAGCCAGATCTGTGCAAGATTAGAAAAATTTTATCAATTAAATCAGGACGCAGTACCTAGACAATCTCTAGACCTAAACAATTCAATAGAGTTAATAATTCAATTTAATTTAATTCTTTCAGCTAAACAAAACAAATAGGGTCTTAAATATTGGAAAAGAGAAGTTAAAATTAGTTTTAGAACCTTCGCCAATCCATATAAAATCTCATTTTTAGAATAATAATGTCTTCTATATAACTGTACAAACTCTTTTTAAAAAACTTAACATGCTTTTAAAATTAAAAGTTTTATAATTTTGTAGAAATAATGTTACCTCCTTCATGTATATTATTATACTTTTTAATTTCACATCGATGAATTTCAAAAAAATTGAGAGTATCTCTAGTAAGTACCTCACGTAATTATGGCGTTATGTATTCATATCATATTTCCCTATTAAGACCTAAGAGATCCTCTTGATCCTGCAAATGATATTTCCATGTTCTACGCCATTCATTGTTCCAAATAGGATACAGTTTGCTGCTTATAGAATGAATCAATGTTCGAATATCCTTTCATTATGGTTCGGAGTTATCCTATGCCTTTTCCATATTTCAGGGATCATACTCAAATGTAAATTTGTTTAAATTTTGATATTAATATGTTTACATCCGTCTTTCACTTGTATATAATTTTGTGTGTGTGTGTGAGAGAGAGAGAGAGAGAGAAATTTATGCCTGTTATGACCAGAATTTACAATGAAAACTGAAGCTCAATTTTCTTACCATTTTTTTTGTTTATTGCTTTATTAATATCCATAATCCAATAATTGATAAAATCTTGTTTTCTGAGGCTTTATTGTTGAATTAAGTAGTTGTTCTCTTTTAAGAATATGCATGAGGGCTTAAATATTCGAAATTATTTTATTAAATAATAAACAAAATAACTAAAATATGAAAACATAGAAACGATAGCAATTGTATGGTAGATATAGACCAATTACAAATATCCTAGTGTTAATAGAAGAAACTTTGAATGCGAAAATGCATACCTTTCGAATTATTACTCTTAGACGAGGAAAAATAATTTAAATATTAAAATTAAATGAAACAAAGTGAAGAATAGGGGATTTAAAATATTGTAAAGATACTTACAAAACTTTAAATTACCCTCCATTGATCTGTATTAAAAATTAGAAGTAAAAAAAAATTATAAAAAAATTTCGTTGATTTTTATTTGCATTTTTTTCCCCTGCTTGACATTTTGATGTTTTTTTTCAGATTCTTTCAGAAATATTTGTAGAACATATTATTTTATTGAAGTCTCCTTAAATATTTATACATCTATTTGATACCAAACAGTTCCTAATGTACGAGGGTTGTTTGGAGACTTAGAACCATTTAGGAAAAGTTCACATATAAAATGTTTTTCCCAAATTAAATTTTTTTACATAAAAAGTATGCCGAAAACTATTTTTCTACATAGTTGCCACCATTATCCAGACATTTTTCATATCAGAAAACGAACTTGTATATACCTTCTTCAAACCTTCATCCTTCTGCCGCCAGTGAAGAAAGCCATTGCTGAACAGTTTGTGGTGAAAACTCATCACAAAGCAATCTTATTGTGAATCGTCTGTTTTCGCGCGAATTTTCTCATTCTCTTTTACAACTAAACCATCATTGACAACATAAGGTTGCCCACTCCGTGTACTGTCAGGAACGTTGGTGCGACCATCAATCAATGAATTGTCGAACCCACTTTCTCGTCATTTCATCACTCATTACATTTTCTCAAAAAATCTCTACAAATTGGCGATGAATTTCAATTGGCTCAACATTCGTTGCGTTCAAAAAACGGATTACAGAGCGCACTTCATTATCGACAGGGATAGGCAATCTTCTTTCCTGCCGATTTACATTTAAAAAATTTAAACGCATAAAAACAATAGCATACGACTGTAAAGACACGTCACGGTTCTGACAATCAACCAGAGATAGGTGTGCGTAAGAGGTGATCTCCGATTCTATCGCTGCGGTTGCGGTAGAACGAAATGGTATTTCGTTTCCGGATATGCTCGTATTTCTAATAGTAGTGTTATACTCAATTGAAAGGTGAAAAAATTTCATGAAATTTAATTTGATTTAAAATAAGTGGTGTTTCCAAATTAATTTCATACGTAAAATTATTCTTACCTAAACAAACATAAGAATTTTCCCCATTTATTTTCTGGTACCACTAAAAACATGCTGTGTCAAGCGTTTCATGTGCAATAAATGTGTTGAAATTCGTTGGCGTAGAGTAACATAGATGGCCGGTTCCATGCATTAATGTACGAGGGTCAGAAGGAAGATTAGCCATAGCCAGAACAAACTCAATTTATTAACAATTCTCAACAACGCAATAAATTTCAACAGCCCAAGTTAAGAAATGCACCATTAAATTAATATGGGAGCAATAGTGACGTAGACGAGATACTAGAAGATTTAAATATAAATCGGATCACTTACTCTTAGCACGTCCTGCCAATACACCTTCTCAATATATATATATATATATATATATATATATATATATATATATATATATATATATATATATATATATATATATATATATATATATATATATATATATATATATATATATATTTATAAAATAATATTATAACCGGTATATATATATATATATATATATATATATATATTTGAAAATAATTTCTAAGTTAAACTAATTCCAACCGGTGCGAATCCAATTTAACAATTAGTTGTGTGACCAAATTGTCAATCTTATTATTAATCAAATAATCTATGAAGCGCACTCGCCTAGCTTTGCGTTAATCACTACTTGCTCTCATGTTAGCTTCTAACCTCTCCTAGTCTCAAACCTGAAAAGTTAATCTTTAAATACAAGCCTTGATTTGAATAATTCGCGTCTTCTTCGGAGGAAAGTTTTCCATATAATAATATTTTAAGAACCATTATTACACAAGAGAATATGTAGGAAGTCTGCGAATATAACCGTTACATTAGTATGGATGTTTGTTGAGAAGGATGTAACTCAGGTTCAATAAATCCTCGGAGTTTAATCATGGACCAAAATTACGAGGCCCTTTTGTCATTTTTTTCGCGTTGCTTTGTTGGAAGTATTAATAAAAATAATAATCTAATATTTCAATCAACTACTCATTGCATTTGTTTTTAAATATAATAATTACATCAAACAAGGAATGAATTTTATTAAATTACCTGAAGGTGTCTTTTTTTACTCAAATCACAACATGAAAATGTATAATCCTTCTATCACTATTTTTTAATACAAAAAAGTTCTTCGAACATCATCTATGATTTTGGAATCCATGGAATTTCATGTAAAATAAAATCCTAGCTAGATGGAAGATTTTTTGGGAGGGAAAACAACGGTGAATGCGTGCATTCATTCCAAAGTAAGGAAAATCCTGAGAAAAACGACACTTTGATAGATCTAGTGAAAAAATATGAGAAGGGTAAGTATATCTTCATGAAAATGTGATTTTATTTTCTGTTTTTTATTCCAGATTTCCATTGTCTTTTATCTGGTTATTCTGACAGATGGAAGCTTAAATTCAAGAGGATTGTTGGATTTCTTAAGGATTCTTTCGCTGTGTATTAAGTGGGTTTTTTTATTACAGGGAAAAAAGTAAAATGAACTTTTAGAATTTCTCTTTTCATATCCATAGATATAGAAAGCTGAAAGATTTAGCCGACACTTAAAGATACTTTAAAAAAAGGTAAAAAAAGGACCTCCGATATGTTAAAAACGAGAGAATAAGTAGTTTAAAAAAAATTGAACCCCTTTGTAGAAACTGTGAGTATGCTTAGTAAAAAAATTTCCTCTAAGTTGAATAGCCGAGTGAACTTTATTTGTTCAGTACCTGCTCCACCAGTTATTTGAAAAATAGCGTATTCAATTTAAAAACAACCTTAAAGAGATATATTTCTTCAGAGTAAAAGGTTTGTAAAGAGATCAAAACATGGTAAATTACGATAAAAATAGTAACAAGATATTTATATTCGTTACCTGCCCTCTTTGCTAGGTATTTGATGAAGATGTGTGACTGTACACTGTTTTGTTTTCTTTTTAAATTGATATCTAAGAATTAGGACTCAAATTTCGATTGTATTGGGAAACATTCTTATCGCCCTCATCCCTTGATTTAAAAAGGACAGAACTTGAATTTCTGAGAGAGAAGAAAAATTATGTTTTACCCCTCCTTAACTCTCCCACACAGTCAATTTCCCCAAAACCCATATTTAGGGATCTCTACTCAACAAAATAAACATATTTGCTAAATTTAAAGTCTTTGATTTAATATCTTAAAAACGGGAGTTTTTAGCAACATCCATACAACGCCCCTATGGACTCGATTTCCACAAATCCCATTCTTATCAGACCTCTACTCAACAAAAGTAGCATGGTAGCCATTTTTTTTTCAATCTGTTGGGGAATAATAGTTCAAAAATGAGAGTTCATCAATAGGGTCCCGCAACTTCCCCTTGGGAGCTTATTTCCCCCAAAAAACATTCTAAGAGGATCTCTACTCAGCAAAAGAAACAGGTTTGCCAAATTCCAAGTCGGTAGATCTAATAGTCCTGGAGATCTCATGATGAGTGAGAGTGCATCAATGAGAGAGAGTGTTCGTCCCACGGGACTAAATGACGACTCTTGCTTTTAAAAACTTGACAATTTTAATTTTGCGTATAAAGATTTAGGCAAATACCAGCCGCTTCGTGCGGCGAGATCCTCTCCTAGCGAGGGAAACTACAGGAACTGAGCATTCCACAGAGATTGTATTACACAAGCAGCTCGAAGCAAGCAACATCGTGCAAAAGATAAATAGAGGAGAAGGCGTTGGTAAAAGACATGACATTAAACTACCGTAAAATCCGGCGTATAACGCGCACCTATACTTTCAATCTCAATTTTTTAATTTTTAGGTATATTCGCCGTATAACACGCACCCACTTTTTTACGAAGTATGAAATATTAGTGTACATTGCTCTTATGTTTTGAAGTCATTTATTCGAGGTATTATCCCATACTTTTGAAAGAATAGTATACTTCTAGAATTACAACTCTTTTAGTTTGTAAGGTAAGTCGTTTCTTTTAAGTAAACGATATTTCGATACATATAGAAGTAAATTCTTTTTATGCTCATCTCTTTTATTGTTTTTAAAGCTATCGTTCTAATACCCCGCGTAAAACGCGCCCCCTTAATTTTCGATCTTATTTTTTGTGGTAAAAGTGCGCGTCGTACGCCCGATTTTACGGTACATATTATACACAAAGTACATATAAATAGAAATTGTAAATAATAAGAAGAATTCAAAAGAAATTAAGTACAGCATATAAATGAACATACACAGCACATTAATAATAAAAATACAGTTTGAATAATAATAAATATATGATTTGAATAATATAATGAAATACAATTTGAATAGAAAAATACACACAATTCCATCCAAACAAAGAATGAGTCATTTTTTCTTCTATAGAGAGAGAGAAGAGGGAAAGATAGATAAATTCGCAATAATTATAAATATTAATTTTTTGAAGTAAATAAGTTACATTCAAAAATCTCTGTCCGTTTCTCGAGAGAGAGAGAGAGTTCATTTACTATCTCTGAGATCTAAATTATAACTTCTTTAAAAGTTTAAAAACTTTAAAGAAAAAATTATGTTATTAATCTATAAATAAACTTCCTGAGAAAAATACTTTTAAGAATGATACTTTCAGTTGGGAAGAAAATTGTGCAAAGATATTTTTTCAAACTTTTATGTAGCTTCTTATTCATTAATTCAATTAGCTTAGTTAAAGATCTAAGTTGTAAAGTAAGTCCTTAGTGATTCATAATGATATTGAAATATTCCTTACAGAATCCTTAGAGATACAAGTTGAATAAGAATATTAAATTGCTAACGTATAAGATCTCTTGATCACTATATTTTGAATATTTCTCATTTAATATTAACGTAAAGATAGTAAAATTAAGTCTTTTTTAAATCTTCTCAGCTTTTAAGAGAAAGATGTTTTCGAAGTTGTTTATTCCCTTAGGGGAATAGTTCCCTTTTATGCTGCTAAATGAAATATGTTCATGTATAAAAATGAAATGAAAAGTAAAGCATCCATTTTTTTTTTACTCTAATAAATGCAAATCAGTCTTGAGACTTCCTTTTACGCGAGAAGTGTCTGTTTCTCATGAATATATTAAACACATGAGCCGATTAATTGTTGTGGGCTTGTAAGTTTTAATCTTTTTTCACAAGTCTTTCCTGGTTGCTATTCGAATAGATAAAACTATTTCAAACTTTTAAATGAATAAACACATTGTGGTCTAAGAAAATATACTAACAAGACACCATGTCATATACATACAGTGATAATCGTTTAACACAAAACTGAAGAAACTGAAGGATTTCGTGATAAAAGATATTATAAAAAAAGAATATATTCAACAAAATTAAATTTATTAAAATACATTTTTTCACATAGATATATATAAGACATTTCCGTAATTTGCTCTCTTTTATTATTGTTTTATTGTTGACAATGTAAATTTGTGACGAATATTTACGGAACCTTTCCACTAATACTCTTAGGCGTCTTTGGGCATTGTAAATTCGCGCATATTTCCAATCACCTCTAAAAGAAGAAAATGGGATATGTAAAGCTGATAAGGTATTTAAGGAGAGTGTTGTAGGTTAGCGTAGAAGAAGGCGCTTGAGCCAGCAGAAGCAGTGACGAGATTTGCAGGATTCAATTGCATTAAGATATTGGAGTATTGCTGTTATCATTCAGCGAAGAAGCCTTAGGAGGATTAATCTACCTGGAGAGATCATAAGTACAACCAGGTGATATATTCTAGCTTCGTACCACTTACCACAAGCGTTAATTTAATAAAATTAGTTCGTTTAATGAAAGCTAATAATTCAAGTTGCGTGTATTTCTCAGATCTCCTAATCCGGTAAACCCTTTTGATATTGCGCGTAGTTATTGATTAATTTCATATTGCGTAATTTAATTTAATATATTAAAGGTAAATTCCTTTTTGACGTAGACATATGGTTTACTATTTGTCATTAGAGTTTGATATTTGAACTAAGTGAATAAATATAATTTATTATTATACAAATGGCGTCTGGTCATTCCTTGACTCAAATTAATCTTAGTGTCCAGAGTAGAACCCAGGGGGGTTCTCACAAAGTCATCAACACTAAAATCTTTTACAGATTTTCGTTTTCACCTTTTGTTTTTGAAGCCTTGAGAAGCTACAACTTCATTTTAAAGTATCCGACTACGTGTGTGTTCCGAACAGTAATTTTAAAAAGCGCATAAATGGATCATTTTCATGATATTTAGTGTCATTTAGATTAGAATACATGCATAAAATTGTTTTAAGGGCATTTCGACTAAAATATTTTTTAAACACAATATTTCGGCAAAAAAATAACTTAGAATAACCTTTTTTCAAAATTTCCTTTTGTAAAAAATGCTTCTAAAATAATAATATTTCGTTTATATAAAGTAAAGACTTCTCCAGAGAGTATGAATTATGTATTTGTTTTTGAAAATTTTCATTATTTTCAGAGTTACCACCAATAGAAATAGTTATCGGGGTTTTTTTCTTAAAATTGCTCCCCTCTGTTGTCGTAAAATATTGATAAACCCACTTCTAAGTTGTATACTTCCAAAATTCTAGTTGGGCCTCTGTAGAGAGGTCTCAGCTATATACAGGTGAAATATTATTATAATAGAAGCATTTTTTTACAAAAGGAGAATATTTTGAAAATGGGTCATTCAATAATTTTTTATTGTAATACTATTCTTAAAACAATTTTATATGCAATTTCTAATCGAAGTGACACTAAATATCATATTATCCATTTATACGATTTTACAAAATCACGATCCGAATGTAGTCGGATACCTTAAGCGAAGTAGAAGTTTACTTTCCAGCAGAGCTCTTTGCCATTGTGCTCGAAGAAAATTCTTCGAAAATCGAAAAAACTCACTGATATTTACTCACACTGCGATGTAATCGTCACTGAATTTCAAAGTCAACTGATGAGAGATGTTTTTGCGGGGCGTTTGCAGGAATGGAGCGAGAAAGTAGCTTAGATAGACCACAAATTGGCTCGTGTCTCAGGCTATTCCACGGAAAATTCAAAGCTAAGTTAGCCTCCTTTCTATGAAACATGTGCAACGACCTCTCTTTCATTTCACACCCTTCTTAATTCTCACCTGCGTGTCTGGTGATTTTTTCCGTATTTTGTTCATATCCAGAAGAGAAATCTATTCACGTTAAACAATTTTCGTTTCATGTTAAGAGATAAAATATGCATGAAAATACATAGTAGTTTACCTGGACACTGTTAACCGATATTTCGTCTTAAGCGTTTCCGCGCTCAAAGTATTTTCCATACATTTATCATTTCTTTCAAAAAGTAATATAAGATGAATTGGTTATAGAAAGTTCCTCAATATTTTTCTGCCATTAATTTAATTATACTTATATTCTGCATTTCAGTTGCTTTAATCACGTCTTACACTCGAGACATAATGTAATTGAAGACTCACAGTGTAAACGAACCCATGCGCACTAAATCAAAGTCCTTACTTTGGAGAAGATTTGAAGTTAAGAGTACCAGATCAAGTGTCATCCTTGTCTTTTGACAATGATTCTAAAATGTTGCGGTCAGTCATCGAAAGCCCTAGTGCAACTTTGAAATGAGACGTAAATGAACAATCAATCAAACAATGAGCTCCTTTAAACAATAAAAATACCAATTAATTTTTGTGCAAACTAAGTCCTTAGTTGTTATTTTTAACAGAGGCGTAACGGAGAATATTAAAGCCCCCTGATTAGGATAATATTAGGGCTCCTTTGATTAGGAAAATATTAGGACTCCCCTGATTAGGAGAATATTAGGGCACCAAGTCTGATCTTACAAAAGATTGCAACTTGATGTCAGTCAGGATTTAGGCCCTCTATAGCCTTGCCCCCTCCCCCTCTGCAATGTGGGGTTTGTAGGAGTGTATGTTACGCGACTGCTAACATAGATGCTCACATTATGTAATGGTTGAGTCAAGACATCTTATTCTTTTTTTAAGTAATTAATTTAAATGTTTTTTTAAAGAATGACTTTTCTATCTATCGTTGGTTTTCTACCAAATGACGGGAAAATGTAGCTTTTGTAAAGATAACATTATTTTTTAATCTTTTTTTCGTTTTGTTTCTTTAAAAGTGCGATTTTTATAAATTTCTCTAGTATATACCAATACTTCTTTCATTTTCCCCCTTAATTTTGTTTCTTTTATGTAGTATTAAAAGGCATCTTGTTTTATTAAGACAAATGCTTTATAAAGACAAAACAAAAAAATTATAATTCTACTTCGGTGAATGTATGACATTCTAAATAACTAGTACGTTATGTTCATAAATTCAACAATTAATCCTAATATATCTAATACAATGTTTCTCAAACTGTGGGATGCGCCCCCTGTTGGGGCGTGACAACTCTACGAGGGCGGGTTCAAGCATATTGAAAAGACGGGAAAAAAAGATTTTAAAAAATTATTAATTTACTGAAAGTAAACAAATAAAATACATTCATACATAAAAAATAAAATACACATTTACATTGATATAATACACTTATAAATATATCAGTACTGCTCAATGTATTTTATAACTAATTTAACAATACTAACTTAAGAACAAGTTCAAATAATTTTTAGTGACCCTTTGGGATTATCATGTACCAAATTGAAAACAAAACTTAATACTTATATTGATAATTTGTACGGTTTATAATTAATTCTTCAGATTCCGATTAAAAATTACAGGATTCGCACCCAATGCCACCATTTAACACATAGGCAATTGTATGTGGTTTGTTAAGGAGGTAATAAAAGGAATAAATAAGCAAACACTATGAAGTAAGTAAATCCTTCGCAAACAGTCAAGGTCCTTAACTTGCATTCCAAAGCCTTCGGAATAATTTTATGGATATCAATGTACAAAAAAGATCGTACTTCGGAAAGACGTATATATACCTCTGAGGCAATTAACGCACTGGATCAGCGAGGCGTTTATATCCACCTCCAGTACTTAAGAGGTTAAAGTCGTATCGAAGGTTTTGCGTCAAAATATAGTATTATTGATTTCAATAAACTGTTATTGTATAGAAGGGGGCGCGATGAAAAATATAATTGAATATTGGGTCACAAATATTGAAAGTTTGAGAAGTAATGCTATACTATAATAGAGAAGCATGATGCAATATAATAAATATTAAAATGCACTCCCAATTAAATTTTTAGGCTTAAGTAAGCATTTATAAAAATTTTCTTTTATCTATGCGATATAGGTCTTAATGAGATGTCCAATGAAGAAGAATATCAGGTTAACGCAGCGTTTCTCAAACTTTGGGGCGCGCCCCCTTGGAGGGCATGGCAACTCTACAAGGGGAGCGCGAGCATATTGAAAAGTTAAACAAAAGATTACTTAAAAAATTATTAATTTACTGAAAGTAGACAAACAAAATACATTCTGACATAATAAAAAATAAAATACACATTTACACTGATATATTATACTTATAAATGTATATGTGCTACACAATACATTTCTAACAATAACAATCCTAATTTAAGAAAACGTTTATTATTTACCACTGACCCCATGGACTTATCATTCATGTGATTAAAAACAAAAATTAACCCTTACCTTGATAATTTGTCAGGTTTATAATGTTTCCCATATCTTCCAATTAAAAGTTAAGAGATTCGCTTCCTAATGTCAACCGTTTTCCACGTAGGCATGCGTATGTGATGGGGAGGAATAAAGAAGAGCAAATAATCAAATAACTAAATCCTTCGCAAACACTGTCAAGATCCTTTTATTGCATTCCAAAGTCTTCGGAATAATTTTATGACAGAAAAGATCATACTTTGGAAAGACGTATATATACGTCCGAGGAAATAAATGCTTTGGCTTAGAGAGACGTTTATATACGCCGTTGACGCTTAAGAGGTTAAAGTCGTTTTGCACTTTTAAGGTAAAAGAATAGTATTATTGAATTCAATACATAGTTATTCTATGAGGGGGGTGCGATGAAAATTATGATTGGATATTGGGTCGCGTATATTGTAACTTTGAGAAACACTGGGTTAACGAGTAAGGGTTTATTATAACGTTACCTTTTCTAAAGCAACACGAGTGCTACTGACGACGGGCCTCATAATTATGGACAATGGTCAAGTGACAAAGACGACAGCTAAGCTCTGACATCCTTTTTCTACAAACTCTCACTACGCAAACAGGATGATTTTGAGCCACTAGAAATTTAACATGATTTAGCTCCTCTACAAGGTACATCTTCAGGGGCACTAGAGTTTGAAAATTCAGGCACAAATTCATGTCCATGATCACTAGGCTACCATAGCCTACAAGATCAGTTTAGAAAAAAACAGCAACCGTAATTTTTTTTGTTCCGGTTCAACAGAGAAAAAATATACCAGTTCAGTTCCGATTTAAAAATTGTATTTTAGGAATATTCTTATTTACACTAAAAATGTAATTTTATTATAAGCAAAAATTTAATTCTTTCAAAATTTAAAAGATTTTATTATTTTTTTAATTGGTACAATATGTTAATTGATAGAATTAACCATCATGTACAATACGAGCGGTGAGCGAAAACATTGTTACTCGTTATAAAGTCACATTCGGCAACTAGGTTCATGATTCTGCTTTGTCTATATAAACAGTCTATACAAACAAGCGTGGATGATCGCATGCCGAGATGCGAAAAAGATAACACACTGTTGAAAAAATCATCTACATTTCTAATTTAGTCAACTGAATTAAATTTGCCTTTTACAAGTAGTTTCATGCGAAACTGAAACAGAAAAGTACTAGTGAACATCCAAACAGGAAATCGAGAAGCAATGTACATGTACTGATGATAATTATACGGTTGATGTTAAGTTAGAAAATATTGATAAGTTTGTGTGGTTACAGTAACAAAATGAGAGAAGATATATGGAACCAAAAAAGCCGATATTTTTTCGGTACAGTTCCGGTTTTCGTACCAACCAAAATAACGGGTTTTCCAGTTTTCGGTTCAATTTCAGTTCGAAGCCCTAAAAAAAAACCTGAAGAAAAGTTATTGCAAAATTCCTATTTTACTGTTTAGTTCAGAGGTGCTGAATCTTTTTTACTACTGGGCCGCATACATAAGTCAATCATTTCACGTGGGCCGCATACATATGTTAGCTATTTCACGTGGGCAGCAAGAGGAAATTAAACGGGGGGAGAAATGCTTAAGACCAAAATAACATTGGAAATTTCAAAAAAAGGAAAATTAATCAAAATATTGTATATATATATATAACTCCTGTGTTTTACTTTTTTAATTATTTTCTAATACTTTTTTTGTCACTAACACTAAATTAAAAGAATTAAAGAAACACTCCTTCACAATTTTTGCATTAGTAAACGGTTTGATATGATTACCAAAAATGTAACAAACTTCTCTTAGGATGTCTTTGTTACTATTGTGACATTACCACTAACAAAATCATTTGTTGCTGTGGCAAATAATATTCAATAACGCCTCTTTATCACCTCTTGAAAGAGGAATTTTTTTTAAATACAGCACTTTCTTGACACATCAAACAAGTAATGATCCATGATTGATTTTCACTACAAAACAGTCAACCTTGAAATCATTCCAATATTTTTGGCTTGCAAGTTATGAAGGATTGTACAAAATTAGTTCCACCCATAACATTGTCACTACTCCACTGTTGTCTGTTATCACTAACCATGACCGTTACAAATAGAAAATGAACATCAATTCGCATCCGTACGATATCGACAGCAAAAAAGCAAAATTGATATATTTGATTTCTCTTGTCAAAGAATTTCTCACCAAATTATTAATACATTGTCTTAAATAAAAGAATTTCTCAGAGCAATTAGTCATAACCGGGGCACTTTAAAAGGCTCGATGGGCCGCATGTTAAGTATCGTTGGTTTACTTTAAAATACTGCAAGACGTGCATAAGCATTCTTCAATAAACGGCTTTAACGGACAAATGTAAATACGATGAATACGAATTAACAATTAAGCAAATCCAGAAAATTTAAGCCTTACCTCCAAAATTCAGTGATTGTTGTTATAACGTCTAATCTAATAAAACTTGCTATATGGCCCGGAGTTGCACGGGCTTCTTCAAGTGTATAGCTTTTCGCCTTGTAAATTTTCCCTTTCAGTGTCAGCACTTCCTTGTGTCTGTGGAATTTCTGTATTAATGTCATCAAAATTCTCTTTTTCGAAGTTCTTTCCATCAGTTTACCCAACGGTACGGTTCTGTTTACTCTCCATTTAGCCCGGTGATGAACGGGCTTTTTTTGTGGGTATAACTTTGTTCCCGTGGAAATTTTCCCTTTCTCTCGGGACGCCAGCAATTCTAGGTGTGTGTCATCCGCGATGTGAGTGATTCTGTATTTAGTCATTTAAATTCCCTCTTTTCTAAATTTCTTCCACTTCTTTTTTTTTCTCAGACAGGCTTTTCTTTGTCAGAGTTTGCTTTTTCCATTTATTTCTTTACCCTTTGTTCAACCCGACGTTGTGCATGGGCTTTTTCAAGCATAAAACTCTTTTACCCCGGTATGAGAATTTTATTTTTCAAATTTCCAATTTCGATTAATAATTCATAAAGATATTCCAGTTTTATTCACAAGAAAATAGACAATCCACGAATTTTATTATTAAAAAATTAATTTTGTAATGAATAATAAAAACAATACAGCTTTAAAAAAATATATATTAATTTATATCTATTTTTGTTAAATAATGAATAAAAAAAATCTTACAGTTAGCTATTGAAACGAATGCGAATTTTTGGATGCGTGTTCTGAAATTCATATGTAAACAAACGTATCTATTTTTTTATGTAAGGTTATCTTCGCAAGAAACAGTAAACGCAAAAAAATGTCGAAGATACCAAAAACTGGGAAATGATCCGAGGAACACATTTTGACTATTTTTTTTCTTAAATTACAATTATTTGAAAATATATTAATTAAAAATGATAAAAAGATGCACAATGTATCTGCATTGTTGTAACAATGAAGATCCGGTTTGGCCAATTTGGCTGAAAATCGATTTTTGACGTGAACTTATGTCAATATTTTATAACAATAACGTTCTTACAACAATGCAGGTGAATATTGAGTTGAATGTTTTTTATGTGTTTAGTTAATATATTTTTAACTAATTGCACTATCGTAATATAAATGGTCAAAATGGTTTCCTTGGATCATTCCCCGCCTTTTGGTACCTTCGGCAAGTTTCCGAATCGATCAGTTCGTGAGAAGATAGACAAACATAGATAGATACGTTTTTGTTTACCTTCGAATTTAATGTGTTGCTATATTGTTGTGTGTGTACGATGCTTATGTTTAATGAATTTAAATTTGAAAAAAAAAATTTTTGAAGCAGCTTCTTTTTTTATTGTCTTTGTCAATGTTTTAAAAAAATAACAAAAATTCCTTTAAGATGTAATCAAATTATAGAAATCTTGAAAATAAGTATGAAATTAACCTCTTCTTTTTAAAGTGGGGGGAAGCATTCTAAAACTATGATTATTTCTTCTTAATTTTTTCTTCGTGAAGTTTTAAAAAAGATTTATACCTTTTGCTTCACATAGGTACGACTCATAAGAATTTATCTGGTGTGAGAAAGATATCAAAGATCTTCCCTCTAAAAAATAAACACCCTTACTTAAATATATAGAACAGTTCTAAGGTAAGAAACATTTTAACTTGAATACATAAATTATTTACTTGAATACATAAATTATTTACATGAATACATAAATTACAACTTTTTACTTCTTGGCAGTAAATACAACTTATCGTTAAAACAAGTCTGAAATTAATTACAGATAAATTTCAATTAAATTCACTCTATGAGCCCATTTAATGTACCCTGGGTCCTAAATGAAGCCTAAAACTATAAATCTGTCAATATTAAACTCTTCGGAACGTTATGAAAAGATAACTCTCATAACACGTTTGAAGAGTAATTTATACTAAGCACAACGAGACGCAAGAGAGCTTTGTATGACACCTAATGGTTCACTTCAAGCTACAGCGTGCTCATAAAGCCAGTATCCCGTTGATCGAGAAAGCTTAAGCTGTTTATGTTTTATTAAGGCTAATTTACTAGAAGCCAAAGCGGAAGAATTTCGATGTTTCGTTCCCCATGATAAAATTCGGAATGTTTAAAATTTTAAGATTCTCATACGTGTACAAATTTTCTGTTTTTTGTAGGGTTATGGCTCGTCTCTTTTGAGCCTACTTTATCGCCGAATCATTTGATATAGTTTATTTAAGGTCTTTTTACTCACCAAAGTGATAATAACACTTTTATGTACTACAATACATTTCTAGCTTTAAATAGAATTTGAATATATTTTTTGCATATAGGTTCAGTAGAGTACCTTCCTTACAGCTTTAATGTTTCCATTTTACAACATACAGTTGCTTTCTTTTTACAGCAACTGAAAAATCAGAGTTATGTGAAGTGACATTGTTTTTACAAAGTACTGTTTTAAATTTACAAATTACTCCTGCACCACCGTTCATTCTAGATTGATTGAAGATTTTTTTTTTTTGGCGCAAGAGCCAAGTTTGGCTATATTGCGCCACACATTCGTTAGTATATTAAAATTTTAAATATATATATATATATATATATATATATATATATATATATATATATATATATACATATAAAAATATATAAATGTATTTTAAAATGTCAGAAGAAAAATATAAAATTGAGCAAAGTATTTAAAAGTGCATAAATGTAAAATTGTATAGTCAAAGGGTACGAATCCTTAAAGTCTACCTTAAAATCCTTAAGAAAATTATATTTCATGTAAAACATCAACAGAGTGTAAAAATGCAAAAGGTTTGGATGGGGAGTTTCCCTAACCAAATCAGTCAAAGTTAAAGATTAGTTTTAAAAAAGGTGTTTCTTTTAGATGAATATTTTGGACATTCTATTAAAATGTGTAAAATGGAAAGGTCACATTGACAAAAGTTGCATACTGGGGAACTCTCTCCTAGCAGCAAATGTTTATGAGTTTGACGGGTGTGTCCGATACGAAGTCGAGTCAAGCGGACATCATGTCTTCGTACTGGTACTGCTGTCCAATGAGCAGTAGAAGGATGGATGCTATGTAGTTTGTTGAGGATCTGTTGATCCCAAGTCTCTTGCCAGATATGATGGATACAGTTCTGTAAAGAAGTTTTTAAATCCTGGTAACAGACAGGTTGCTGCATGTGGGACGAGTCCCCATAGGTGGCGTGATTACCCTGCGTGTGGGGCTAGAGCATATTAAAAGTTGAAAATAGAATATTATTTTTAAAACAATTATTAATTTACTGAAAGGATGGTTATGAAATTAAAGAAGTCCTCCTGACTATAAGATTATAAGCGTCCTGAGGGTGAAAAATAAGCTTAAATTGAGAACACTACCAAAAGAAGGATGGAGGAAGCAGCGAAAACGTAGGAAAAAGTCAAGAAAAAAATTGTGAGAAGCAGTCTGGCAAATCATTGTGCATATATCTTGAAAACAGTTCAATTCCAGCGTGAAGAATATTTGTTCTACGTGCCAACTCTTTTTGAACTGTACCACAGTTAAAAAATGTTCCTCGCGGAATTTGATAACTCCCCAAATAAGTTTATTCAAATAGTTTCTAATAGTGTCAATAAATATTACGATTGGAGTATTCTGAAGATCGTTCTTCGACACTGCATAGCAACAAAGTAATATGCGATACTTTACATATATTTCATTGTTTAGTAAGCGTGCATAACCATAAGCAAAGGCAGATATAAAATTTCAGTAATTAATCATTGAAAAGATTTTTAAAAGTCAGAAACGTGATGTTTCACTAATTGGATATAATTTATAGTTTTAAATAGAGTTGTTGGATAATTTGAGGTAATAATATATAGTACTTTCAAAACTTTAAAGAAGTCTGGTAACTAAAGCACTTCGTTATCTTCCCCGAGAGAAATTTCAAGCATTTTATGAAATAATTTGCTTAAGGTATCCGACCACGTTCGGAACCGTGATTTTAAAAAAGCGCATAAATGGATAATTTTCATGATATTTAGTGTCACTTAGATTATAATATATGTATAAAAATGTTTTAAGGATATTTTGACAAAAAAATTATTTAAATACTATATTTTGTCAAAAAATTAACTTAGAATAATCTTTTTTCAAAATGTTCTCCCTTTATGAAAAATGCTTCTAAAATAATAATATTTCTTTTATATATAAAGTGAAGACTTCTCCAGAGAGTCTGAACTATTTCTTTTGAAAAATTCACATTTTTTCAGAGTTACCACCAATAGAAATAGTTATCGAGTTTTTTTTCTTAAAATTGCTCTCCTCTGTTGTCGTAAAATAAACCCACTTATAAGTTATATACTTCAAAAATTCTAGTTGGGCCTCTGTAGAGAGGTTTGAGCTATATGCAGGTGAAATATTATTATAATAGAAGCATTTTTCACAAAAGGAGACTATTTTGAAAATTGATCATTCTATGTTCATTTTTTGTCAAAATATTGTGCTTAATTAATTGTTTATTGTAATACTATTCTTAAAACAATTTTATATATATTTTCTAATCTAAGTGACACTAAATATCATAAATATTATCTATTTATATTCTTTTGAAAAATCACGGTTCCGAGCATAGTCAGATACCTTAAGGCATTGATGAAACTTTTCACTGATGTTTACTACAACATACTTATTTTTTTTTCAACTCTATGTTAAATACACTCAACAATGTATCAAATTTTAAAGTTTTTAAAAATCAATTACTTTTTAAATGTTTTTAAATCCAATTATTTTTAGATATTTTAAGTGTTCATAATAATTCAAAAATATTTTTTTAAAAGTCGTTAGAAATTCTATTAATAATGGTAAATTTCATCTGTAAAATAATTCAAAAATATTATTTAAGTATTTGCCGTTTAAAATGTCCATTTTAAATAGAAACTTAGTTTGACTTTTTTATGCTAGCGTCAAGTCTTAATAGTATAGAGAATGAAATTTTTTTGCGAAAAAACAGTTCGAAAATTTTCATGTCATATGAATCAAAATGTTTTAATTATGCAGAATTTGCCTTACCATAAACCTATCTATTTAGAAACTCTTTTAATATTAATATTTTGTATTTGCTTTAAGTCTTTACAATCAAATTTATTTTTGAATTAATTTAAATTTTTGGATTGCGTGATTTTGACCGAATTCACATCAGTTACAGCTCTAGATTACCATCTGACCATAGTTCAAACTACAAGGAATAGTTAAAATTGAAATTAAATGCCAGGAAACTGATTTGCGACAGGTAATAGTTACATCTTTATTATCTCACGTAAAATCAGAATAGCTTGATTAGAAAAAGTTATTGTCTCATTTTTCTCCCATGCGCACTTGTTGTCCAGCAACATTCTCACCCTAGTGTTACCCAATGTCTTAGTGCACGTAGTAAAGCAATTTAAATTGAAACTACGCCTCCAGGATGTGGAAAATTCATATACGGCTCGATCAATGTGTGCAGATGACGCTAATTGCTAATTATATACGGCCCCTCCAGGACTATAATGGATGTTTCATTACTTGCAAGATGTTTAGAATTATAAGATACTAGTCGTTACCCAACCGCTTCGTTGGGTATTTCATGATGTTGAATGACTTAAAGGGTTATTCGTTTAACACGAAAACGCTTATGACCAAATATCAGTTAACATGTAATAACACAATGGTCCCGACAAACTACTGTGTATTTTCAAGATTTTTCTTTTAACTCGAAACGAAAATTGCTTAACACGGAAACGTTTCCCTTATGGGAATGAACAAAATACGGAAAGCATCAGACGCGCAGGTGAGATGTAAGAAAGATGTGAAATGAAAGAAAGGTGGTTTTCACATGCTTCGTAGAAA